>QNGE01000984.1:64646-117731 GCA_008508345.1 Paragonimus westermani
AGCCTGTACCGCAAGGCAGCGGGTGGGTGGCGGTGTACCAGAAATGGTACGTTTTTCAGGAAGAGATGCCAACCATCTTCCAACCCCCAAGCTGGGGGACCAGGAGACTGTGGTTTGTCAGACCTCTACCTGTTGGCCTGCCTGGTATGAGTAACTCAGTCTAGTTTAGCCCAAAAGGTCATAGAGATGCGCAAGCCGTCACACCACGTCAAGGTCCAGTCTCACCGTGCTGTTTGTTGTTGATCAGGTATTATACGATAACTGTAGTGTGCCACCGCTATCCTTGATTGTGGGGAAATCCATACAACCACTGAAATGTTAACTAAGAATCCTCAGCCACGTGTTCTTGCATTCAACTTGATCATTTAAAGCAACTTGTTCCCGTAGAGATTTTGAACGGAGAAATCAGAAAGTGTGTTACACTATTTCCCTCCCTAATACATTTCGCTGCCTAACACCAGGTGCATACAGTGTAGTCTGCTATAGGAACCTGCAGTGTATTCATCTAACATCAGGCAGCGAAACGTGCTCGAGAGATACAATGTGCAGCAAACTCTATTTCTGACTTCCTCGTTCATGTTTGAGCACGTGGAGTTAGTCAGAAAGGTGAACTAATGAAATTCACATTCAACGTACAGTGACAAATGACGACCGGACGGATGGGTGGCATGCATCGAAGATCCCTTAAGCGATCGGCTACATTCACTCTGGTTAACAGGGAAGCACACGTTTGACGAGCAACAGCTGAGAGATGCAAACCGCCTAGTTCGTGTTTTGCCCAACGGAGAAAACTGACCATGTGACATAATCATGTATTGAATTGACCCAACAACCGCAAACAGCTATCGATGGAAAACACTAGTAATTGGGCAAAAAACCCGAGACAGCTGTAACTGCGGTAGCCCCACTACGAAGATTGAAATGAACAACTCGGATGAGCGGTGAAGTAAGGGGAACAGGGCCAATGAAGTCCATCAACCATAAACAATTAACGGGCTCACCTGTGCATTGGTCCGTACTTCATTGTGAACTGGGTCCGTTGGAGAACGACAGCCTGGCGTTCGACTGGCTGCCTGAAGTACGTTGCGCAATCCAGTGGCCACATCTCGGCAAGAACTCAACAGATCCACCTGTGCGCACACACATACAGGTGTAAACACAGAGGCCATCGGTTGGGATTCGAAAGAAAGGGAAAGGGGTGCACGAGAAGCGGAACCCGAGGCAATAGACATTATCGATGCGGCGAATCCGCACATATGTATGTGTATGAGTAGGAGATGTTGATAGCGGCAGAGGCGAACAAGTCAACGAGAGCCATGGGCATGCGCGTGGACACGAGAGATGTGTGTGCGTGAGAGCAGTGTAGGCACGATAGTGACAGTGGCCAGACGGTTTCCGAGATGATGGAAAATAATGCATAGGGGGAGAGAGAGAGAGCACGCCGAAGCGGGCATGCAAACAAAATGGTCAGTAAAGCTATGATCGAAAGCTACTCGGAGCACCGATAGTGCAAATCAAGTTTGTCAGTCGAAACGCGCGGCTACGTTAGCAACAAGGCAAGCGCAGAGAGAAGAGCAATACAGAAGGAACGAGCCTATTTACCTCAAGCTGATTTCACTCTATCGTTTACAGCCCACAAAGTCACAGCAGGGTACATCTAACGTGAGTGGTGTACAAAAGTTGGAGAGCGACGGATCGAGAATAAGATCGCAAGACGTAGTCCGTGATACATAAGTATACTATATAGAAAGAAAAGGATAGAGGGATGTACAAACATGCATACATGCGTACCTTCGTGCAGGGCAAACATACGCACTTTTTCACGCAAATAGCAGTTAAATGAACGAAGTGAGGAAATCGTCATACGTGTTTTTTTGTTACCTACGAAGAACAGAAAGAATAAGAATACCAGTAACAAGACAAGAGTTTAGAGTGGAACACAATGTAGACAGGACAGAAAGAGTGGTAAAGGCAACATAAATTAGGGGCATGGGATGGGGTGGGATGGGATTAGACCTATTGTGTTGTGTTGAATTGACTAGTACAAGCGTGGCCTATCGAAAACGAGGCCGGCAAAAGATCGACGGGTCTGAACGGCGCATCCACGGTGGTTGTCAATCAACAAATAACAAAAGTTGAAAACGAGTCATCCCATTCACATAAAAGACGCATGCACGCGAGCAGTCAGGCAGATGTAAACAAAGCAGGCACGCGCGCAACAGATGAGTAGAGAAAGGAGGAATCACACAATCGACCAACAAACCAATCAACGGTTGCCACGAGATCAAACGACCGGTGGGTCAGAGCAGGGAGGAGGATAAAGAAACGAGAGAAACAAACGAGAAGAACGTGGTAGGTTGGCCGTGAAGTGCGGTTGGGTAGACTACATTATGTCGAACTAAGTGAAGATATGACCACCTGTAATCAAAATACATGCGGAAACGTGAGATCACTAGTCCACAGGGCGTCAGTGATGTTTGTCACTCGTTGGTTCGGTAGACACCAGACGGTCAATTACGCTTTGCTCAATCATAGTATGACACGACTGTACTCGATTGTGAACGGCACACTTGAGGACAATTCACAAGACAGGAGACAGGCTTGTGATTCGTAATTCAGTTGTGTGTACGTTGATAACAGAAGTGGTTTGTAAGGTAGCATACAAAGAGAAATTGTCAGCATGAACGACTGGTATGTAGGCTGGACAAAGTAAACAATGTCACATAATGAACTAGGAGTCCAAATGATAAGTCGATACACGATTAACAGACAACCGGTAGTCCGAATGATAGGTGTTAAACGAGTAACATGGGATCCAATCTCGAAAATGAACAGTTGAGAGAAAACTAAGCGGTGAAGCATGAGCGCGTATTGTGAAACAAAAACTTAACGAATCAATAGACAATAGTACTCCATCAGTCATACAGGGACCTTTAAGGCATACAGAATTAACCATCATCAAAGGACTAGACATCGAGCAAGCTGCACAGCTTGCAAACGTTTCACCCCTATGTTAGAAAACAGCTTAAGTGCAACCTTGTGTTTGCACCGTTGGTGTTGCCGATTAGATACTCAGGTTAGCTGGAAGTCGATACCACTGTTAGCGTCAGCATCTGTGAACTCAAGATGGATTGCTCATCGACAGAGAAAGCTCATCTAATTCAGCCTAGCAGTTGACGAGTAGCCCTGACTCTTTGAGTAAGGTAAGGTACTTGTGATGTAGTGTACTAGTGCACACGTGAGCAAAGGCTGTCAGGCTAATCTTTCTGAGGGTACGCGCGTGAACCGATACGATCCCAGATAGAGTAGACAACAAGGAAGACGTTAGAACTTTGATCTGACCAGTTCTGGCTAAGCATACCACTGTGGGAGTGTGTTAGCACTGTATCAGCTGAAAGTGAACACCGTCCAGCCTAGATGAAGAGAAGAAACTTTCCACAAACCGTAAGTCTCGTCAGTTTTAGTAGCCAACTCACATCGAAACATTTACGGTTGTGAACTTATCACAATAACCGTCCGTGTATTCAGAAAATGGTGCTTGGTAACGCGAGAGATTGGCAGTCCCAGCTGCCACTCGTTTGAATGAATAGGCCTGAATTTTTCCTAAGAAACATGAAAGTTCAAGCGAGCTCAGTTGTGTCTGTTCACAAAAACCTTGAAACTGAAACCGATTGCCAACCGATGACACCTGTACAAACGATGTGTCCGAGTTAGTTTGGTTTCACACACACACACACACACACACACACACAAGGTTATCACTGTAAAGAGTATAGGCAAAAAGGTGTTGTTTTGCACAATTCCATCGTACCGGGTGTATCCGAGTTGCTACGACCCATTTTGTGTTCTCATAGAAAGCAAGGGGCCGAACAGGACAAGTGGTACACAATAACGAACGCATGTAAAAGAAACGGTTAACTATTAGCGAATTGAAACAGCATACAAGTATGATGGAAGGAAATTAAAACGACAAAAGGAAAACCACTGATTACACCGAGATTTCCGATACTTTGCATTACCAAGCAGCACACAGAAAAGTCCAACCGTATCCAATGCAATTTCACGTAGTTACGAAAAATCTTGCTACGTTGAATTAATCTGGATAAATTTTGTGAGACAAATAGCATCATACTACAGTATTGTCATCTGTTTAAGATCTAGTGCATGAATTACTGTATAAGGCATATAGGAGGTTCTAAGGCTTTTAACCGGCAACCATAACCTCTTGAATGATAAGAACTAATGTACATGTAACTGCTTACATACGAAATCCTCATAGTGCTAATCGTCAAGTGGACCAAACCGTCGGTGCCCATTCGAGTATCTTGTCTACTATCGCTACCAGATGAGTACAACTGAGTGAGTAACATTATAGTGACCATTGGTCAGTACATGAGTCTCGATTTCACGTTCCACATGACTGATTACTGCAAGAAGCCGGCAACGTAAGAGGAACATGTTGATCTAACCAATGAGGTGCAAGTATTGTCAGAGTATGCTCCTAAAAGGCGCAGCAACTGAAAAATAAGTGGTGAAGGGTGGATCTCCATACATAATGGGGTTGTTCACATAAGAAAACGAACACGTAGGACGTAGTTCTACAGCTAAACAAATCCAACATTCATCACGTTTTGTGATCATCAGTAACGTCCAACTGAATGACATAACTTGTTAGGAGCTCCTGGATGGAAGCCCACAGGCTTGCGTGCACTATATACGAAAACCGAAGTACACGCAGTTGGTAGTTGAGCAGCAATAGCAATGTTCAGCTCGGGCGCCAGACAGAAATTTGCTGCCATGTGAACTTTTGGGTAGCGGCAATCTTTTTCAACTGATATTTGCCCAAATTAACCCGAGACCGACAGTTTTGAAGTTTACCGTGATCATCGCCACCGTACGTCGTCAGTCGTATTCGGAGGCCACGAAATCCTGCTGTTCAGAGTAGAACACAAACAATTATCGAGCAATGGCGAATTTATCAGCTCGTATAGATGGTTTAGGTATTGCGTTTGCAATCTAACTGCCAAACTTGGCGTCCAGTGTTTGCATTCAATCGTCCAGACAACAAATGATGGCATTGGGACGCGAGGGTCGAGTGGATTTAACCGCTGAGTTTTGAAGGGACTATTGATTGGGATGACCGGGCAAGGAACTCACTGTTTGTTACGCCATATAAATAACCACGGATGTCGTAATCAGCTGGGTATAGATGCGAAACAGAAAAAGGACTAGATAAAAACAGTTTCCAATGGGCTGATCATTGTAAATTGCGCTCGAATCACAGAGTTTAGGGAACTAAATATTTATTGAAATGATGCCTACTCGGACTCAGTGCCGCGAAGATTCCTGCCGTTTGGTAGATTTATCTGAGGAAGAAGGACATAACCAGAGCGGGCGTCTAAGATGCCGCGGATGTCAGCTTACACGCAATTGGGTGTAGACACCCCTCCGAACCTAGGCATAAAGAATTTGTGAACGTCTTCCTCATATCCTCACATGTCTCGAACTTCAGGTCATCTTAAGTGACTGTTTGTATAACATCGGTATCAGGCACTACTGTGGTACTATGGATGACTACGAAACAGTTACGTGGTTTCAAACCCCGTACTGTAAGATTAGTAGCCAGTCACACGAAGGGGACGACAACCCTGAACACAAACGGTAAAGCAGGATAAATGGGGAAAAAAGATGAAACCGTCCGTTTTCCCAGACCGTATATAAAACAACACAGTCATAAAAATAGGCGGTAAGATTCATCTTACATGAAGCAAATAGTTATCGAGAACCACAGAGATAATATTGCGGAAACCGGTGAGATAACGATATTGAACCAAATCACCAAAGTGAATTTGGTCGGTTACAGCGTGAACCGTAGCAACCGGAAAATTGGTGAAGCAGTATAAGAACTGGGTGATTCATGCTCGGGGCAAGCATAGACAGAAGAGAGGATACATGAGAAGTTGCAAGGTGTTCAGGACAAGCAGTGACACGAAGGCCGTATTCATGCCGTCAATCGATAACGGACGCAAACATTGAAGACCTTTTGCGGTGAACGCTGTTATTGCTAGACACATTTAGTAGACAGAGCAGACCAGGTGCTGAGATATCATGGTTAAACAGGTTCATAAAGGGGATCAAAATAACCCAAAGCTTATGACAGCGTGAGCGCACAGTTTGCGTATTGTCAGCAATTTCCATCGTGTGCATTATGAAAAGACATGACACGATGTACGAAACCATATGTTAAATCGTGTAACATTGAGCTTGATACGTCAAACTAAGCCAATGAAAGTAGCTCTGTTATTCTTCACAATGTACCCTAAATGTCAGCGGAAGAACAGAGGGGGAGAAAAGTCAAACACAGGGAATTAACCGCAAGAATCACTCACCTGCGTATCCGGTTGACCTGGACCGATAACCACCGCACCTCGTTTGACTACATCGGCCAATTGAGTGACGCGCTCCACAGCGACATGTGCCGTCGAGGCCAGGCGAGTCTGATCTTCGCCGGTCCCACTCACCAACGATTGTGTATCGTCCATGAGGGCACGGGCTGTGCGCACGATGCTTTCACTGTAAAGCAGAGGCGGAGAGAACAGACCGGACGATCACACTGCAAAACAAATACTCTCCAGACAGTGTCAACAGAGTGGTCAACACGGTTGCCTCATGATTGGAATTGTCGGAGTTCAAATCCCGGTCGTGGCAAGGATATGCATTACTGATGAGCTCTAATGAGAGCGAAACTCGAGTCTAGTGCTTCTTTTCGAAAGAGGCTGGCTGGAAAGTCTATCTGAATGCGAACGCTGCGATCAACTGTGAGTGATGGTCAACTTGAAAATAAACCAAATCCCCGACTACTCATCAGTGTTTTAACGATTGTTGGAATGTAATGATTGGAGCACCAAGAATCACAAGGCCAAGTTATTGTATCTGCACACATGTGCTAGTAAGGTTAGTATCACCTGATTACATTAGGAGGAGACAACGCGATTGTCCTATTGATATCAAACAACTGTAGCTCTTGAAAAGATGACCAAGCAAGCTGAGCACTACTCACGAGTGAATGTTGTGGATAGGTGTATAGATATAGTAACGTCATCATCGGCTGTAAAACAATCAATCATTTTGATTATTGCAAGTTGAACCTTCTTTAGATTCGGATCTATATATCTCTGAATTGCAGTTAACCGTTCCAATACTTTTCATTCGGCTTCCTGCGTGCTTGGGGCACGGTTGAACTAGGAGGCTTTCTCGCGCTCAACTGTTCCGCTGAATTCTACTTTGTCACCCGATGAACGAGTCAGTGAGTAAAGGTTTCGTCCAGAAGCATTTGTAATCTGATCTTTTGCTTTCTACCAACGCCAACGTTGGGCTGAAAAACCCAGAGATGAGACTGGCCGACGGGGAAAACCGGTATTACGAAAGATTGACGACACAATGGTTGATAAAGCTGTCCTCGAGCACGATGGTTGATGTACAAACCCCGATGGCAGCAAAATGAACTATTAGCGAACTCTTACCTGAGAGAAACTAGAGTCTAGTGCTGCTCTACAACACAGATGATTGATGTCTATCGGGACACAAAACCTGCGATTAAATGTGAATTGTGTTCGACGAAAACATAGCCATCTGAACGTTTGAAAAATGAAGTTTTAATGTAAAATATTACGTACATGAACGATTTCTCAACATTGGTCAACATGGAAGCGGAAATTCCAACGATATGTGAATCTTAGCGATAGGTGTTGTAAAACACGTGGAGGTCTGGGTACTCACCGTTTCCAGGCCCTCCATGCTAGACTGACCCTTCGTTTTGAAAAGACGGTACCAGCTCATTGTCGCAATCGTGCCTTGACTTAGCACCCTAAAATGTTTTCAGTCTACATGTGCGCTCCCTGATAATATCTTAGCCGGCATGGTGATGGAGACCCCACACCGCTACTTCAGTAGTCAGGTGATCGCCCATACAAAAATTCTCTTGTGATGTTAGGCTGTGAAGAGGTAAACGTCTATTTGCCTTGTGTATGTGAATCGGTTATCCCAACTGATAACTCCTTTCCTACTGAACATATAGCTGTATAGGAAAAAATGATGCAACTCAGAACAGGAGGGTCGGATGGACTGTCGCCAGTTATGCTCAGTGTGCCGCTCCTTTTGCAGATATATTCACAATGTACATCACAGATAAGAAAATGGCTGAATATCAGAGAAATGCTAACATCACGCGGATACCAAAGAAAGACACATCCAAAGTTCGACCAATTGTATGAATCGCGGTAACGTAACAAGTTCTTAAAAAGCTTCGTCTTGAACGAGTAACGTTGTGGAATAATCAAGCTAATCCTCATAAACTTGCGAGTCGTCAGTCTCGGTCCATTGTTTACAGGTTGTCCTATCTTGTCTGCTCAATTTTGTCATCCCTGCATAACAAGTGTAGGGAAATATCCTCCTCCCTTGACCTGTAGAATGGCCTTACTTGAATTAGCTAGTTGGTCTAACGCATACTTACGTATTGACGTACTGTGTTCGGTTCTCAGAGGAACAACCCCAAATACAAGATGAAAACTAACACCTTCTTAGGTATATATATATATATATATATAAAGAGAACAGTCCTGTTCTTTCGATGGAGGTGACTCCTGAAAAAAAAGCGTTCTGATCGCATGAAATTCGTCGTTCTAAGGACCATAACACATGCATTGCAAAGATGGCTTGTCTGCCACGTTTCACAGTCTGATTCATAGTTTTTGGGTCTCTGGGCTTGTTGAGTGAAAATCGATTTGCACTTTGAAGTTCGATCGATGACTGGGGACATGTGAACAGAAAGTCGTGCTCTACATCCGCGAAGGCTTCTCTAGTAGAGTTCGGACTAGCCACATTTCTAGCATCAATCACGCGCGGCCTGTTTGAAAGCCAATGTTGAACATATGAGAAAAAAACCCTATGCGTCAATTAATTGTTTACAATTCCATGGACTTCGTAAGTGAACAACCGAACATAGTATGCATGGTGTAACGCAATGAGATCACCCCAGGCTTGCCACGTGTGAACTTGAACGTGATTTCTTTCTCGTGCAATAGATTAAACATTCACTGGACGAAAGCCCCCGAAATCGAAATCGACCCATCGTCTATCACCAGGCCGAGTGTGAACCAACCGTATGTCTCGGCTAGTCCGCAACCAACTGGTCTACCCATGTTAACAGGCGATTCGAAGTGGCTGTCCAAACAACTCTCCGTTTGACGTGGACAGCTCCACACAACCACACGCCAGCAGACGAGCGGATGTGGATGTGCGTGCGTAAGGTGATCACTGAGTAGGCATTAAGCGAACGAGCGACAACGAATCATGTGGCAGATACCACATCGCACAGGCTCTACGGCAGCGGACAGTTGGAGGAACCTACCAAATGCGCGCATACGTGCATGGGCATTGTCTTCCGAAGGAACATTTATAAGGTTTTCAGTTTCAACATTGTGATTTGTTCTAAATTACCCTCACATTACTTCATCTATTCAGTGGTGACCTCCGCATTCGCATCCACTTTCACGTTCAGCAGTTAAAGTATCATGACAGAGAGATCAGTCACCTCAATATGGTTGAAGTACAGAACTTCAACGATCCCTCATCATGATTTATGCCTTGGCAACACGAATATTTCAGTTTTTGATCGATTGGATCTGTTACTATGGCGACCACTGAAAAGATTACTCACCCAAACCAACGTGATTGAGCTCAGAGCACACGGGTAAAGCTGAGGGGCACAGAGACGCAGTAAACTCTGCACAATAAATGTGGAAAACCGTGCTTATGCAGGCAAAATATTTTGATAGAAGTGGATGTCTGGTAGGAGAGGAATGAGCAGCTGCTATAGCGACTGCCTGATACCGGATCACAGTCGACAGTGTCTAGATGGTGGATGTTTGGCCAGTTCTACTCACTAAACCACGGTAGCCACACCCTAATCACACTGACGACATGTCCATCAACTAGAATAACCATACGTCAATGAACTCGAAGTTACGATTGCACTCTTCATCACGCATGCATACGGCGGAAATCGCCAGTTTGCACCGGTACTCCAATGTCCGACCCCAAACTGCCTCAAATGATGCAAGCAGAGCGTGGACAGCGCTCAGCACAAGACACACGACAGCATCCACAGAAGTGCCGGTCAGCATTTACCTCAATAATGCTGAGGCCAATGAGGCAGCAATTTGGAAATGTAATCTTAATTTGATCTCCAGCTTAGCTACAATATAATACGTATGGGATGTTTTGCCAAAATAATTTGGTGAGGGTTCTACACAACGATCCTGTACGAAACCGACCAATTTTGGCAAGTGACAGGTAATCGCTGTTGGTGTTTTGCGCACCGGTTTTCACAGGTGGCGATTACGAACATTCATTTTCAACATTCAATCAATCCCCTTCGGTCCTCAGCGAGACTTCTGCAAGATAACCCGTTACATTGGAGACGCGGTGCCCCAAGCTCATCCGTACTAACTCGTATAGCTGAAAGAAACACTGTTTTGATCGTCACATTAAATAGGAAGAAGGACATGGCAAGTTAACGATACGTTATGACATGGATACCAGAGCACCGAAACGTTGAGACTCTCACTATTCCCGACGAGGTAATCGACAACACACTAGCTTGACCACCTAGGGAATTGTATAGGACACCAACAGTGACCACTGCTGTACTAATGTCCGAACAAGTTGGACTAACTTCTATTAACTGGCCGAGATCATTAGAGATAAAACGGAGCCCACTCCGCCTTCGAATACAAATGAGGTACAGTTCGAACACAATGGCATCGTCATCCTGATAAGGGACAGTGGTTGACACTGACGCCGAGCAAGTTCAGAAGAAAAGAAAAGGAGCTAGACGAGATTTACTCACTCAAACTTCTCAAGGCTCTTCCAAAATAATTAACATCAAAATGCCTTCACCTCATGGATGAACAATTGAGTTGCAAGTGAAAGCAAGGCGACATCCGCCAGATAACAGAATTTTTGCGGTTTTTACTAGCTCACTTCATTAACCTATCTTACTTCACAGAAAAAGCAGTTAAAACAACGGGAACACCTTACACCAGTGCACCCAATAAGATGCCTATGTTCTAACATCTCCAGTTACCAACTTTGTGAATTTCGGAGGCCCCAGTCAGAGGGGTGAAACCGGACTACAAAGGCTAACCTACTGATAACTGTCATCATTTCTCTACGGTAAAAGATCATTCATGAAAATCAAACTTTACGTCAATTGCCTGCAGAAATGGCAAATAATACCCAGTGCGGCACCGAGGTGATTGACACTCCCAGTACGTGGTCCAACCACGTAAAAATTTGGAACGTTAAGGATTAAAAAAGAGTACGACTGGCCCCCACGTAAAAATTTGGAACGTTAAGGATTAAAAAAGAGTACGACTGGCCCCCAGGATCGAAAATTAGCCTCTTTACTTCGGTGTCGTTCACACGTTGGTGCCATCAGGCGGGTGCAAATAAACACAGACAACGATGGTTGAATAGTTCAATAGGACGCATGTCCATCACCCCGAGCGGAAACGGTTCGCATCCGCAAGGCAACACTTTTTTCATGGTCACCTTATAACCACACCCCTTAAGAATCAGAAAGATGTCCATCTATCGCCAGGATTAGTCTATTTCATAGCCCCGATGATATGAGTCGTTGGTTAATTTCTTATCTCCAAGGTTGCTGCATTCACATAAATCAGGCAACAATGATTCGTAACCTCACTGTCCGTGGTTACACTCGAATGTTTAGAACAGCATTGAATAGGCGCTTTGCACTTTGAAACTGCAAAATGCACCCCGAAATACTTGGTAGGGCGGGGGATATAGTCTAACGTTACCTAATACGTTCGAAAACGGATAACCTGGAAGAACACCCCGTCAGCATAATGAAACTTTGTCAGCCCTCCGTCAGGCGGGAGCCCACGTTCAAACTCGGTGGGCGAACAATCTTGACGTACGTACGTAAGTGGACCACGTATCCCTTAGAAAGGCTAAGAGTTCACTACGCCATATATTAATTGCCAAAACCATTGGGAATCAAAGAAAGTCGGTGGGCGTGGTGTCGAACTATGAAGGCCCTGACTGTTCTGTTGTGTAAACATGTTAGGACGACCATGTCAGTGGGTCACCAATCGAGTTGTCGAAAACTGGTTCGGGTGCAGACAGTCATCGCATCATGTCGGTTGGAACAGGAAATAACCTGACTGCGCTGGCTTTTGATATAAGTTTGAAACACTGGGTTCCCTTCAATATAAGGACAGTGTAAGTCCGAAAACTAAAACTACTCTACAACATTCAAGTCCATCTCCCCTTTTGTCAGCGCTCACCGCGACGTAACACCTAGGTGAAGAACAGTTTGTTCACGTGCACTTTGAAGTTGTAATCGAAGTGGATAGGAGATGTCTGGGGAGCTGGAGGTATAACATTAACTAATATCGCCGACTGGAAAGGTTATCCAGCATGGCGTGCTTGTATCAATAATGTTGCTAAACAAGTAACAGGTTACTGGATTCCACTTTATTCTCTGGGATATTTCTCGCAGGTGTTGCGGTAAACAGCAGCTTAAGCCACAGTACCACCTGATAAAGTTCATGATTGTTCACGTAGCATGCATGTCTCTTGCTCTTGATGCTGAATAGGTCAGAGTCCACAGCGAACTGCAACTTGAACTGAAATATATGAACAGAGCGCTGTTAGTATACTCACAAACTTGTTCGATACATCTCGGCATTTAAGCAACCCTAAAAGTGTTCATCGGTTCAATGAGCGGAGGTAAACAGCTACTGTTGGTTGGCGGCAAGTGTTACATTGCCTCATAGTTTATAGAAGAAGGAACATCTAAGGAAGGCATCCCTGTCTGAGATGAAATGTTACACATTCCTCCCAAATGTCCACTTTGATATTTCCAGTAGCAGGGTAACTCTGCATCAGTACATCCGAACCGTACACAGAACGGATATGCGAAAATATATTGTGTGTTGTGCTGACGTTCATTATCAAGTAAATCCTTGGTTAAGCCACGTGTGACCTCAGGTGAACCGTGAACCCATGCATTCTATTGGTAGATGGTCCACACACCGCGTGTTAAACACATACACGTGCGAGGTGATGACTACCTCATTTGAATCTTGTACAATGTGAATTTTCTGATTTAAATCGCTTGTTAAAGGCTCTCCGAGAGGGTCGAAACGCTGCGAAACCGATAACTCTTTGATTTTTAACTCGTTGTAGCTTAACCAAGGATTTACTTGGTAACTGCATTCACAGGATTGCGGTGATTTCTGAAAGCCTCAACGCTTTGCCTGTGTAGTTTCTCGATATTCGCGTTAGAGACACGTTGATAGAGGATCAATTCCGCCTTGCATTTGGCATAAGTGCATCTGTATTGATCAAACTGAGACCTTTTCAGTGTTCATCTAACATACATGCAAACGAAACGTCTGTTAGCCTTGAAAACTGAAGTCAGTTTCAAGTAAACCACACCTACGTATCCACAGCGATGAAGGCAAACGGAAACTCGGTAAGCCAAATCCGGTGTGTTTCTAGCACTGATAAATGCATCACAACTACGATTACTGATGAGTAGTCGCGGATCTTAGGTTTCATACGGATCATTATCATATATTTGAACATTACTCACAAGAGAAAGTGATTGAGCGTTCACATCTGTGGATTCAATGGCGCAGTGGTCAACAAGGTTGCCTCGTGAAAACGTGGCCGGAGTTCAAGTTCTGACTGTGGAAAGGATATACACTACTGACGGGCTCTAGTGAGTCTAGTGCTTCTTTTCGGAAGGGGTCGATTGGAAAGTTTATGGGAATGCGACAAATGCAAGTAATTGTCAGTGGTGTTCAGTCCATACCTACGGTTGTCTACGAACAAGACAACCACATGGAAAACGCACCGGAACCTACATCTGATGACATAATAAGTAATTCGCCTTTTGCTCAGCCCAATACGGCAGCGGTGGCGATCAATCCGAAAAGAGGAGTGTTAGTGTCAAAAGACAGGAATATAAAGGAGCTAACCCCCGAACAAGCGGACTTACCGTATAGGCGCAAAACCTTCCGTAACATAGTCCGTATTTAGCCGTGAATCCAACCGACCAGCACGGTCTGTAATCGCCTCACCCGTGCTTGTCAGGGCGTACTGTGGACGGCGATAATCGTCCGGGCCAAGCAGGGCATCTACATCGTCATGAATAGGGGCATGTAGTGTGCCTGAGCTAGCAAACAGAATTGTAGTGTCTAGATCTGCAATGATGCCGCTGACGGTGCTTGCAGACTGTAAACAAGCTTGCGTGTTCGGACCCTGAGTGTCCAGCAGATTGATCAACTCACGAAGCTGATGAAAAACAATTAGAACAGGGAGATTACAGAAACCCAAAGCCGATGATGTAGCACAGAACAACTGAAAAGACAATGTAAGACACTCACTTTGGTATCCAAGCATTCGGCACGTTTATCCAAATCTGCGACACCTCGGCTATGGCTGAGTGTGAGTATCTGCTGGCCCACATGTTGCGGGTCGGCTGAGCCTCGGAGACGACCGGCAGCGGTCGCCTGTACTAAACTGGCCGACGCCTGACCCACGGCTCGTACAGCAGATCGTAACGCATCAGCTTGATGAGCGTTCGGCAGGGTTGCCGCTGCACCTTTACAGGTCTGACACATTTCTTGGTACTCCTATGGAAGTAATGAAATGATAGGGAGAGACAACTGGGCAATACACAAACACAAATCATTCCGAAGGATGCGAAACTAGGACGAATGTCTGGATTGAGTATGCACAAGGACTTATAATGTGACCTGGAAGGTCCAGAACAAGAATATGTGTATGATATTGCACGGGACCTGACAGACTACCTACGCCAGTCACTCCTTCAACCATCTGTAAGGACACGTTGACCACTTTTCACATACCATATACCTACATATGTACCATAAAAAGCGATCAGCATACCGCAAAAAGAAGAGGGAGTTATGTAGAGAGGGAGAGGAGAGAAAAAGATATTCAATCCGTACATGAACGTCAGAAGGCACGAGCGCGGTTGACTTCTATACTTTATTATATCAGAAAGTGTTTTGGAAAAATGGTGTTCGGTATCTCTGCGACATTAGTCAGGAAACCGGAAATTTCCTACTGAGGCAAACGTCAGTATCAATGCCTTCACACCCAAACCCAAGTCATACGCTGACCGCCAAACTACCGCCTAGCCAAACCCACCACTCGCAAACGAGACACAGATGGGCTGATGGTGAGCTATCAATCGTGGAATGGAACTAAACCGATGACGCCTTGGGGACTAGAACACCAGGCTTGGGAATCGACGATCTGCTTGTCCAGAAAACACACCGGTAAACTTCGCCATTGACAACACAAAGTTCCCATCGCACGCCGTTAGTGCTTTGGACATCGACGGTCGAAAACGGACACTATGTAGGCACCCTCCAAACGAAAGGATGAAGTTGCGCCGCAGCATATTGAAACCGTCTGCATAGTGGCATTACACAGTCGGTTGTTTGCTGAACACTGGTAACATGTTGAAGTCACAGGTGGCGAAGCCGACCGAGTCATAGGTATAAGATTTGCGATCTCATCGAACACCTCACCAATGCTGACGGATGTGAAGTTCTGGACTACATCTAACGGCTCACTAACAAAAATAGGAGCAGGTGTAGTCCTGCCAACTTTGCAACAATATCTTACACCGATTTGCCCAAAATACGCTGGGCTTCCCACAGATCAGAGCAATGTCGTCGGCATACTCTAGGTCTCGAAGTCCAGTACGTGCGAGCTGTTCCACACCACCACGTTCGCAGTATGTCAGAGAACACACCACAACCTCGTCCATTTCAAACTTGAACGGACAAAGGGAAGACTGACGACCTTGTAGCACCCTATGTGAGATACTGAATGTGAGCGACAAAATGCCACCAGGCCTAACCTGACCCGAAGTCTTGCAGCAAATTACTTTCTGGACGCTCATATTCTTCTAGGGCACGCCCTTTCCTGATAGATAGTCACAGTACTATCAAGCGAACCAAAGGCTTGTCTGATTTCTGCAAAGACAAAATGTGTCGATCTTCTACGGGGTTGGTATTGCTCAAGCAGCCGACGGGGTGTAAGAGTGTGATCACTGAAGCCGTGGCCAGGTCGAAAACCAGCTTGCTCATAATGCATGTACTGTAAGCAACTTGGGTACAAGAGAAACCAGGCTATTCCATCAATGATCTGCATTTGAGGTGCGTGAGCCCTTTTTAAAAATGACAATAATTTTAGTCAAATTCGTCATTTAAAACAACTTTAGTGACATGGAGCTTACATAACAGGGTCGTCAGAAGTTTGACTAGGGCTAGACCATCACTTAATATTGCCACCTGGTAGATAAAAACAATCAATAAACCAACAAAATTTAACATCAGCATTTTGGAAAAAACACTTAATCGTAGAAGGCACTTAGCAGAGCTCATAATGTAACCGATCGCTAAAGTTATTGGCTCAGCTGGCGATTGTTCTGAAAAACTATCAAGATTGTCTCACTGCTGCTGCACAGCCATGATTCTGACACGATGGTGTGTCTAGCTTATTCAGTGTGTACTGCAAAAAATTAACCAACCTGCACATGCTTACTAGCTCGGATGGGTTAATCCTCAGTGTCAATTTTCAGCTGGGCAGAAAGAGTGGTACAGTTGCCTCTGTGTGCCACATATCTCGGTTTTCTCTTTAATCACTGGCTGGACAAGTTCAAATATGGCGGTGCAATCAAGCAACAAATTTACATATTACTGATCATAAAATACAAGCTGAATGTTTCTAAACACGTGTAAACAGTCTTGTGCCGATGCTAGTTTTCTTCACCAATGTCATGTTTTCGGTTAACGAGAGTGTGCGAGGTCGCAATCGGACAGAACTCATTAGATCACGAGAAAGCAGTCTGTAACACACAGGGCTGTAGATCAGTCGCAAACTGGTAACTTATGTAAGATCATACAAAACGAAATTAGGGTGCACATAAGTAGCAATTGCGGAGCAGTCCGAAAAAAGACAGTCCATTCGCTCACAAACATCACACGAAGAGGAATAAACATTTCAACGAGAAATGGGTTGCAATAGGTGAAAACGAAATTCAATCGGTGTAAAAAGATATGCGTTCTACAGAGTTGAGCACTACACGAAGTACATACATTAAGAGTTCAGAACTAGTAGACAGAAGACCAGTAGCCGAAGAAGGACAGTTAAATTAAGTCAATCTGTATAAAAGAGGCTAGACCAAAATGTCAAATTATCCGAGGCACAGTGCTTCTTGTGTGTCCACCATGTTGATCTGAAGTGAAGCGATTGAATACATTTACTTGTGAGTGGCGAGAAGGAGATGCAAAATAGACGAATGGTTCAACACAACACTACGAATTAGTGCACCTCTACCTACCTGTGTCAAAGTATGCGCCAATGGAGTCAGCTCACTTTCAGATGAGGGTTGGCGAGCTCGGAGTTGTATGGCTTGATTTAGTTGTTCCATGTGACGCGCGATGCGGAGAAGCCGAGCCTGATAGTCTGCGAACCGGGCATCGACTGAGACTTGTATGATTTCTTCCGTCTAACAAAAGAACAGATGAGGGAACAACCACGAGAACATTTATAACACCAAAACGCAGAGCACTAGGGAACAGGATAGATGGGTTGATATTCATGCTCAACTGTGACGCACAATCGTGAGGAGAAAGAAGAACTGAGTTCCAAAAAAGAAGGAACAATAGATGGAGTTTAATACTTACATACCATCCTGCAAATACGTGAACACTCAAAATCGAAGGACATACACCGACTTATCACTGTCAGTAGAATTGTGTGTGCCAGAATTCCGGCTTCAGTTGTCGCGCTTCACTAACTGCGATTACACTAATGACTAAATAGTCAAACGACGACGATCACAAACCGAACAGTTCTGTTAGCAATTACCTCCGATGTATCCAACCATACTGTGTTCAGTATAGTATTTGGTGTGGCCCTGACCCTTTCTGCTACCTTGGCGTGGTGGTCAGGCTCGCGTGCTGTTTTGATCCGGAGGGCTGTGCTGACTGTGACTACGGTACTTGCGGGTTCAACCTTGTCAGATTGGCCAAAGGGGAGCAGCCAGACAAAAAGCAGATGCGTGAGTGTTTGTGGACTTCTATCCATTCTTTTCTTCAGCTTTGTTGGTGCATTGTATGATGAATGGTCTGCCTGGCTTTTGATAGTTCAGTGAGAAAGTTGCTTTTCATCCCTATCTTTTCTAGGTTGCACTAACCTGCACTCCAATTCTGCAACGCTTCTTGTATTACACTTCGAAAATCTTTCTTCTTAGTGTAGATCTCGTCATTACAGCCTCTCTCTGTTTAGTTTCCGAGAGCCAAGAGTTTCCTTTCCTTATTAGCCAATCAAGTGGCTAACCAGCATTGGCCGGCTGGACAGAAAGGCCCCACTGACACACCTCCCAGTCTTATTCCTTCGGGTTTACACTGGATATGTGGTGTGTTGGTGGAACTGCAATTGGTGCAGCGCAAGCCAGTTGCAGTGATATCTAAGCGCAGGCGTCCTTTGGCTTCGGTCACTGTGACAGGCTAATCCGAATCGGATGGCGCCAACCATCTGGTGTGGCATGCGATTAGTCGTCGTCGTTAACACATGACTGGACTAAGAGAGTCAATACATTCTCAGGGCCGAGCGAATGAATTCGTTTGGCCTTCAGTACCCAATATCCGCCTCCTAACCTTATCGATCGTAATCAGCTGAAATCACTAGAAACGATCGATTGAACAATGAAGTCATCCACCACATGCCATTCACTCTGAGTGACCATACGGATCTCAAGCGCGTTCTTTGGGAGACTGTGTCTGTGCTGTCCAAGATGACCTAAGCCGATGAGGATTACCCTTGCCTCTACGTCATACAACTTCCATCCAATCATGGACGTTAGAAAGAAAAAACCAAACCAATAAACTTCATATCAGTAGTCGCTCTCAGTCTCTCTCTCTCTCTCACTCATTCCGAGAGTGCGCAAACAACACAAGTAAAGATTGCCTACGACATACCGTATGTAATAACAACTATGGTCAAAAATGACGTGCAGGAGGGTGGAAAATAAAATGTCTGTTGTACAAATATAGGTTTTCAGCAGCTCGATATGCATTCGAGATGAACCAAGAAGTTTCTCTAATATCGATTTACATTCATTGAGTCGTGCAAAATGAATAGCACTGACGCAGAGAGTTGAGACAGAGATTTCACGCAATGGAGTCTTCACATTTGACAAAAACCTACCATGACAGGTATCTTAGACGAATTGGGTCATTGCTGGTTGACTGAGTAGTAATGGGAAATGGTTGTGCTCGCCAAAAGAAGAGTATGCATATCATATTATTCAACTCCATTGTCTAAGTATGTTCTGGAGGTCGTGGCCCCTTGACGTCCACTTATTGGACTACGTAAGGAAGCATACCAGTGTAGATCATGAGCACGTTGGAATTTAAGTGCGACGTTCCAGTTCCTACACTCAGTCCCACAACTGGCGCAAAGGATGCTAGCGCACGTTGGTGCACGATGGACACAGTGAGATGTCGAGAGTAAGTGGACCGAAATTTGATTAGAAGGAGTTAGGCGACTGGATCTGAAGCATGATTAACCAACATAGGTCATACGTGAGGAGCCTTAAAACCTGAAAGGATGCATCTGGCTTTGATCAGAAAAAGTGTAACGGGGAAGTTAGTATCCTGAGTATTATGCGATAGGCGATGCTCCCAAGATCAGCAACCAACAGTGAACAAGAGAGCAGTAGCATGAATGTGACTATTTCCAACTCAAATCGGAGATAACGGTGACGAATATCATAGATTACGAAATAACGAGTCCCAATCTCCGTTGATTCGAAAAATCCCGATAACAGTTGGGTGGTCAAATGGAAAATGTACGTGCGACAGTCATCAAGACTAAGCTTAGTTTCCACAATGGCGAACTGAGGATAATCTTTTGATGAAAATCTTTCTATACCAACCAGATCTTGCAATTCACTTCGTGGGCGAGGTTAGATGCGAAAACGAATGGGCTCACGAGAACACTCCGGTACGTCAGTATTATTAACGTGAACCCAATCGAATTAGCTGTAAAACCAAACGGTTTGACGCAGACCAGAAACACCTGGCAGTATACCTCAGGAAGCTGTTACTTATTCAAGTGTTTTTCTAGAGACATACTACTTATACGAATACAGTAATAAAGCAAAACTGACGAAAAACAACTCGCGAGTAGTGGATCTGCTCGCATCAAATACGAAGGGAGTCGGAGTACCTCGAAAAACTACCTGTATCACAATATTTCTAATTCTTCCATCGACTTTCGCCACTATTTACACATATCGTTCACTGCTCATGGAGGTGAGTGGTGATGCTCATGACACGTTCATAGCCGTTTGAATGAATATAATAAAGGCGTCACGGAGTAAAACTAACAGTCAAATAAGTCCGAAGTTGACTCATGACGCTGAAATCAGCTGATCTGCATACGAACCCAGCATTCGAATTTTAGCCGCTGTTAATTCTACGGGGATGAGAATGAGAAAGGCAAAATTTCGTTCATTGGAAGGTTCGTTTGTTTTACAACCAAACTACCTGGAAATTCCAGTTTGACATCTGACTCATTAAGCCTGTTGCATCTACACGTTAAACGAACTAGCAAACATTACGCAATAGACATTAGGCTATAGCCGAGTTGAAACCCAGGGATAGCACTGATTATATGGTCGGGGTCTTCAAACGACGAAACCCGAACGATTTACACACTACAGCTATTCGTGCGTGTCTGTTCATATGTGCACGTGTACAGTTACCTTGAGCGCACTCTGCGCATTGCAGCGAAAACCTGAAGTGGCTTTGGCTCATTTTTGTCCGAATTACAACTCTCACGGAGAATTGTGAGGCTGCTTATGTAGGCGATCAATACTGACCCTTGTTACTAAGCTTGACGAGTTGACCCAAAGCCACAGTAACTTAATCACACATCAGCATTCGATAAAGTACATTGATTCCACCCGCCTGTAGGGTTGAAGTATCAAACAACAAATATTCCACTGATACCGAAGCTGCGAACAGTCCATCGTCGCAGATACACGGAAAAACACTTATAATCCGAAGATATTGATGGATTATTTCACAACCTACTTCATTTCTATTGAATCTTTGGGACTCAACAAGTGAACGGAACAGTCTTTCTATTAAAAATTCTCGGTTTTCCAATGGTGTTATCAGATCACATCATATAACACTCAAAATTGCGTGGACACAACGTCAAGTTTCTAATTGTAATGACCCGCTTTACCTCAGTGTACTTCAGGCATAAACTCTGTCAAAGGTCTTTAACTGTCGGTCTCCGCTTTACGAACACAAATGACAACGTTAAAAGACAGGGCCACTGTAGCACATCCTAACTAGCGGGAACTACCAAAATCCAGAAAAGAAGGGCCATACGATGAAAAACTGTATGGTCGACAGGTGACTAAAATTAGGAGAGTTGATGATGGGAAGTTCCTACGTGACATAAACTTTGCATTCACATAAAAAGACGACGAACATGGACGCCTCAAGGTACAGTACGTCACAACTCTTCAATATGCATAGTAAGCTGCAAAAAGCGATATTACTCGCAGACCTGCTCTTGTTTTGTAGCATACCGGACGTTTATAGGTCATACGTGTTCGTGTGCAACACACCCTTGATTACATCAGACGTGCTATGTATGGCGGATTACAATGGGTAACAGGGTTGAATGCGTTTAGTATTTCGAATATAATCATGCTAATTTGCTGGTTAGAAGTAGTGGGTGGGGTTGACTCACCTGTGCGATTGAGCGGTTGAGCGTGTCAATCAGTGTGCTCACATGACCCTGGCGCGAAGCTATATCATCCAAAGCGGTGAGCAGATCCTCGCAAGAATCCATCAGACCACGCACCGATTCGTCCAGGGTCTGATGGAGATGTACCGCCTACAGAGAATGACAGGAGGAGAAAGCCAGGTAGGAATTAACGAGGCAAAGGAAATGGAGCTATCAAAAGGATACTTTTCAAACGAACAAGCCGCACCAACAGACATACAAAATTGAGGAGTGGTGAATCTTCTGGCACACGACTTCGATCGCGAATTCTCGGTCGGAGGTAAAGCAATTCAACCAGAATTGTGATAATTCACAAGCAAACGCATAACAAAGGTGAAATAAGTCAACGGCAGTAGGCAAATGAATGCAGTTACGCGGTAAATTCAAGCTGGGACGGCACGACGCAGAAAACGATCACGGCGAAATAATGAAGAAGTACACGTGGATTTGACAATACATTTTTATCCCGTTTAGGCTGAAGAGGACGTTGGGAACCAGTAGAAATACGTCCATGGTTTTGGAAAAATGCAGTTTGATTAGGCGGATGACACTATAAAATATAATAAATGAGAAAATCAATTTATGATGAGTAGTCGGGGATTTGGTTTGTTTTCAAGTTGACCATCACTCACATTTGATCGCAGCCTTCGCATTCAGATAGACTTTCCAGCCAGCCTCTTTTGAAAAGAAGCACTAGACTCAAGTTTCGCTCTCAAGGATATGCAAGGATATGCACTACTGACGAGCTCTAATGACAGCGAAACTCGAGTCTAGTGCTTCTTTTCGAAAGAGGCTGGCTGGAAAGTCCATCTGAATGTGAAGGCTGCGATCAAATGTGAGTGATGGTCAACTTGAAAATAAACCAAATCCCCGACTACTCATCAGTAATCTAAAATATCGCCTTGCAGGTTTAATGAGTTCTGTGATCTCGACCTGTCTCGGAAGTCCTAATCGCGGGGTTATCGATTGGAGTTAACAGGCAGTAACTGTGTCTCCTCTCGAGACGATCGGGCAACCTGATCATTGCTCACAAGCGAGAGTGGTTGAGCGTTCAGATTTGATGATTCGGTCGTGCCTAATGTGAGGTCAATGGCGCAGTGGTTAACACGGTTGCCTCATGATTGGAATGTCCGGAGTTCAAATCCCGGCCGTGGCAAGGATATGCACTACTGACGAGCTCTAATGAGAGCGAAACTCGAGTCTAGTGCTTCTTTTCGAAAGAGGCTGGCTGGAAAGTCTATCTGAATGCGAACGCTGCGATCAAATGTGAGTGATGGTCAACTTGAAAATAAACCAAATCCCCGACTACTCATCAGTAATCTAAAATATCGCCTTGCAGGTTTAATGAGTTCTGTGATCTCGACCTGTCTCGGAAGTCCTAATCGCGGGGTTATCGATTGGAGTTAACAGGCAGTAACTGTGTCTCCTCTCGAGACGATCGGGCAACCTGATCATTGCTCACAAGCGAGAGTGGTTGAGCGTTCAGATTTGATGATTCGGTCGTGCCTAATGTGAGGTCAATGGCGCAGTGGTTAACACGGTTGCCTCATGATTGGAATGTCCGGAGTTCAAATCCCGGCCGTGGCAAGGATATGCACTACTGACGAGCTCTAATGAGAGCGAAACTCGAGTCTAGTGCTTCTTTTCGAAAGAGGCTGGCTGGAAAGTCTATCTGAATGCGAACGCTGCGATCAAATGTGAGTGATGGTCAACTTGAAAATCAATTTCGTTAAGTTGATAAGACTTGACTACAACTCGCTGCAAACAAAATATTACATATTTCAGTATAATCAGGGCTTAAAATGTGCCAGCTTCAATGGACCAACCTAGCCATTCGACCGAGTCTAAGATGGGCCTTCTAGTGCATCCGAACCGAACACCGAATGGATATGCGAAAACATATTGTGTGTTGTGCTGAGGCTCATTATTGAGTAAATCCTTCTAGTACTTACACGGTTAGATGGCGTCCTTTGATGTACTACTCAGGCGTCGCCCAGATGGTTCAATCAGACGTTCTTTTTATTATAAACCCACATGGACTGGGCAATACTTAAATCTTTCAAACTTTTAGCCAACGCAACACAAGACAGCACTCGTAAAAGCATTGTTTTAGTGGACTAGACGTATTTACTCACCGGAATCTCTGCATGAGGAGTTAGACCTTTTGAGAAAAACATTGCGGGAGAACGGGTGCCCAGCGAATTTTATCGAGTACACAGCAGAAGACCTTCTCCATTGGTTCAAATACAAACTGAATTGAAAAAGCCTGTACTTATTAAAGTACCGTACAGAAGTACTGTGTTCTTCGAGCAGAAATGCCGGAAACTGAATCCGGCAATCAAAAGAACGTAATACGCTATCTCCGTACGCCTACTAGGTACCAAAAAACCCGCATCATCCCACGAAGATGGTCAGATAAACTTTGGACAATTCTCATTGTACTTATCAATTCAAATGCAACTGCGGTGCCTGCTACCTAGAAGGAACTGAAAGGAATGTAACCATCCAAATGGTTGAACAAATTCCTAGACGGCTATTTGAAAGATTTCCCCGCAACAAATGAAAACTTCGGACCGCGAGCGATTACCTGCATCAACAATCGCTCATCAACTAATCAAAAGCAGACATACCATAAGTCCATCTAACTGCATCGCAGTTTTTTTACGAAGTTAAAGTTAGCATCTGTTGAGGCTAGTCGAAGCTCTGATAATCGCATGTCTGAAACCGAGCCTATGTATCCAAAAGCAAATCACTGTCGTTTTGAAGTTGATTTGGCTTTGACTGGTTTCGATCACATGATTTGGTACTTTGGTTTTGTGTGTTGTTCCGACTTAATATGATTCATTCAGTTTGCTGTGCACTACACAACGTAAACAGATTGAGGAAAACACAACGTTAGGAGCAAGTGGTGATACACTACGGTTTAACCACCTCGGGTGGCCTTCCCCGGGGGTGTTGTAATCGAAATCAATTTAAAGGAACAGAAGTCACGTAGTTCGGTCAATTTGTGCTGCACCTGACCTGATTGCCTTTGCCCATTAAGTGGGGGTGAGACAGATATAGATAAGACGCGTGGTGATTTCGATTACAACCTTCTTGAGGAAGGCCACCCGAGGTGGTTGAAACGTAGAATTCATCTGCCCTTCGCGAATTTGGTGGCGGTATGTAGATGACACATTCGTAGTCATGAAACAGACTGCTCGCGACCAATTCCTACACTTTCTTAACTCAAAATGCAACGACATAGTCTTCACATTGGAAACTGAAACCGATGAGCGCTCACTGAATTTTCTAGACTGCCTAGTCACAGTTGAAGAGCAACAGAGATTTCAGGTTTCTGTGTATCGCAAATTAGCCCATTCTGGTCGGTATCTCAAATTCAACTCGTCCCATCCAATCGGTATGAAGAGAGCAGTCATCAAATCACTCGTCAATAGAGCTAATAAGATCTCCAGAACAACAGAGATTTCTCACATTAAATAAATACTAGCCGCTAATCACTATCCGAACGCATTTATGGAGAACACAATTAAGCGCATGTCCACTAAGGAAGAGATCAAAACGACCAGAACTTTCAAGTCTACTGTGCAAATATCGTATCGTGAACAAACATCTGAAAAAATCCGCTCCATTCTCTCTGAGTACGCTATCCGGACCGTATTTCGGTTAGACAATGCCTTAGAACGACTGGTAACGCACCCTAGGGATCCAATTTCTATGGGCGATCAGACAGACTGCGTTTACGAAATCAAATGCGGTGACTGCAATGCCAGCTACATTGGAGAGGCAAGTAGACAACTGAAAGTACGTGTTGCCGAACACAAGAGGCACACGAGGCTTCCTCCTAAGCACGCCTATCAATTTCAGAGGCCAGAGAAGGATTCGGCCATCGCACTACATGCACTGTCAAAGAATCACAACGTAGGTTTTGATCAAGCTCGAGTGATTCACAAGGGTCTAACTTCCTGATAAACAGATTGGGAATAACACAGCGTTTCGAGCAAGTTGTAATACTTCCTATGCGGAGCGGTGCTGTGCTGAAGCTCTCACCATTTACACACAGCACGCTTGTGTTAATCGCAATGACAGCAAACCCCTGTCTGCAGTGTGGCGTGGATGGATAAACGGCACCAGACACGGACGCGTCTTATCAACATCTGTCTCACCCCCACTTGGTGGGCAAAGGATTAGACCAATCCGGTCAGATGCAGCACAAATTGACCTAACCACGGCCAATCCCATGTGACCTCTGTTCCTCTGTCAATGTGATTTCGAGTACATCACTCTTGGGGAAGGCCACCCAAGGTGGTTGAAACGTAGAGTATTACAACTTGCTCGTAACGTTGTGTTATTCCCAATCTGCTTATCAGTAGAGCATTACAATTTGCTCGTAAAGTTGTTATTCTCAATCTGTTTATCAAGACGCATCCCTGTCTGGTGCTGTCTATCCATCCACGCCATACTGCGGATAGGAATTTGCTATCATTGCGAATAACACAAGAGTGTTGTGTGTAAATGGTGAGAGCTTTAACACGGCATCGCTCCGCATAGGAAGGTAGTCCCTTGGGAATCACTTGACCTTGATCAAAACTTACATTGTGATTCCCTGATAGTAAAGGTAGTGCGATGGCCGTTTCCTTCTCTAGCTTCTGAAGTTGGTAAGCGTGTTTAGGAGGAAGCCTCGTGTGCCTCTTGTGTTCGGCAACACGTACTTTCAGTTGCCTACTTGTCTTTCCAATGTAGCTGGCACTGCAATCACCGCATCCGATTTCGTAAACGCAGTCTGTCTGATCGCCCATAGAAACTGAATCCTTAGGATGCGTCACCGGCCGTTCTAAGGTATTGTCTAACCGAAATAAAGTCCGGATAGCGTACTCATTCGGCCAAACTTAGTGCAGATATCGTATTACACAACGTATGCTTGTAGGTGATGAGAGTTTAAGAAGTGCTATCATTCCACAGTTTTGTCCTCTGATATGTGGTTCCAAGTGTTAATACCCCTTTGAATATTTACTAACACGTGACAAATAAACCGGATACCACTAAGTTTTCTGAACTGAGACAAGAACGTTCAGATGGTTAAATTATTAAGTCACAAACTTCAATATGAAAGTTTATTTCATGACCGAACGGCAATGGTCAACCAAAGTGAATTTCAATTCAGTGTATAATACAGTCGATGATATACAAAAAAGCAAAGCTGAGATGGTAAATAGAAAAAAATG
Organism: Paragonimus westermani; assembly: GCA_008508345.1. Classification (NCBI taxonomy): domain Eukaryota; kingdom Metazoa; phylum Platyhelminthes; class Trematoda; order Plagiorchiida; family Troglotrematidae; genus Paragonimus; species Paragonimus westermani. Next base: position 91,820 of record QNGE01000984.1, read on the forward strand.
AAATGCTTGATTGGAACTCAACAACTACCTGATAAACAAAAAAACACTCCGAAGATGTATAATTTGTACTTACCCTTGGGTTTCCACCAGCATCTCGAGCCACTGTGATCAGTTGATCGGCAGCCTCAAGAATGGCACTCGTGTGCTCCAAATAGACCAACTGTGTGCTCGGCAGAGGGGAACGAGAAGCCGCTGCAATCGCACTGGCAGTCAACCCTGGAAGATAGGAGTTGACCGCACGGACTGCGTGGCCCAATTGCTCGGCCTCGGAGCGTGCGGCGTGTCCGAGATTTGGTGTCGAGTCCAACACGGCGCGGACGCTGGTTGCCAGTTGCTATACAATCGGCGTATATTACGGAAGAGAATAGAGAAAAACATATTTTCTTTGTGCCATGAATGATAAATATAACTATAACTATAGTGCCGATTTTAACCAATACTTACGGCTACTGGATTATGACAAAGGGTTGAAGATCCGGTTTTCACTGCGCACAGCCATCACTCGGGCGACGAAAAGCACCTTATGTACGAAGGGGATGTTTGATTGTGTGAATGAGAAATCGGCGTAGAGTGGGTCTTAATACTTGAAAGGATGAAGCAGGCATCCAGAGGTCTCGATCGTGATGATAAGTTGGAATACCCACCAGTGTGTGCACATTACACAACACAGACTAGTGGGATACCATAATACAATTAGCTCTAGAAGGGCGGGAACGTTAATCGACACAGCTCGCTCCAGGTCAGCATAAACGTCAGGTGCTGTCATGAAACATTCTGGATCATTTAGAAACTAGGTGTGGAACCTGAATGAGGCAATGTGAAGACGAAACATCATGACATTCTCCGGAGTAACATTTCGAATATTCTGACTACACAGATATATAAACAACTTTGAACATTAAGATAGGGTTGCGTAGGGCGAAAGTCGTGGCTTAAGGGATTAGATATAGACACGAAAATGAAAACCTACGGCCAACTTTTCGTATCAAACAGTATGCTCCTAAGTGGTTGGAATCAAAACGAGAAACGTCAGACGTGTTTATGGAGGCCGACGGGCAGCAACCAGCGTCATCAATAGCAAAACACCTAATCCAAATAGGGCACAGAGTAAACGTTTGTGATACATTCTGTATGGTTTTCCAAAGCAGCTCCAGTTTTCTGAGGTTTTGACTATTAGACATTTTTGTTCGAAACATTTTTGTTAATGTTGCGGCTGTCCTGGTAGTAAGCATCTCCATACTTTCAATTTCCATTTACGTGTCCGTCTGTCTAATCCTTTAGGCCATGACTTCCGGTCTAATGAACATTATCTAAACGTTTAAAGTTAGTTACAAATCCAGGTGTGATCAGAATCTGCCGAAAGTTACTCCGGAGAACATCACATGATTTGCGTCTTCTTACTGCCACATTCAAGTTTAAGTGGACAAATTTCTCTGGATGTGGAACTGTCTAAATCTGATAATCTTCGATCATGAAGCTGCACGCTGTAAATCGGCATCAATGAATGTGACAGTTCAGGAGAATATGATTTGTGAAAATAGGACGTAATGATACATCGTGCAATCTAAAAATATGCATGCACACAGAACAAGACCTAGAGATGACCGTATTTGCGGTCAGACAGTGAGAGCAGCCGCAAAAAAAACCAAGTGACGGAAAGAATGTCTGAACACTTCAGACAAACGTTCTGGACACAATGAAAGACAGAAAACTGGGGGCTGGCGAACAGTTCCAACAACTACGGGTGTACCACATGGATAAATGGAGAAAATAACTGCTTTCGTTCTACAATAAAAACGACGGGTTCACCTTCTGGAAGCCCTCTTCGTTCAGTTCGCGATGCGGTTGCAAGTGGTCCTCCATGCTGGCCATTTTGGCTCTTTGCAAGTCTTGCATCAGACGTGCAATGTTGTCCAGTGCAGATTGACATTCGCGCTGGCCCGGCGCGTGGTCTCTGAAACCAGAATCAAATGGATGGATGTGGAGTGAAGAGGGTTTAGAGTTCTGTTGCTTAAAGGTACAAACGCAAGGACTCCAATACTCGATAAGGTGCAAGCGACGCTACTGGCAGACAAGCAATCTAGAAGGAGAATGAAATTTTAAGCAACGTGCAAGAGAAGACCGTATGTCTAAAACGTGAGTGATGATCCCACGGTTAGCCAGAGTCGGCATACGATGAAGTGCTCTCAATGGGAAATAAAACGCGAACTAAAACGACCGCAACAACGACAACGGTAGAGGCCGAAATGAAGTTCGGGAAGCTCACGATATAAAAATTACAGCTATCATGTTCAGTACAGGCCGAATAGAGTTGTCGAGTGCCCTCAAAATTATGAAGAGTTGGACCTGTCACAAGTTACGCCAGAATTACTCTCGACAATTCAAAACGGATCTTCGTGCAGTGGCAACTTAATTACCGACGATAAAAACTCAAAAGCAGTCAATACACGTGGAACATGAGAACAAGGTAGCAAACGAAGTTTTTTTTTACTGGGCTCGATCATCAGGACACCCGGCACACAAGAGATCAGGTTAAAATCAAAATTGTCCTCTGTAGATAAAAGTGTGTCTTCACTAACTTCCTGTTCAAAGGCGATATGTTGGTTGAGGTGACCACAATAAAGTACAAGATCGGTAAAATTAACTTAGTTTGTAGCTTAACCGTGTGTGAGCCTCTGTAGTGCCTCGTTATCACGCTACGATTCAAAGAAGAGCTTCCACGTGTATACTCAATTTCAGTGTAGTACGTAAGAATGCGGTTGATCCAATGTGGTACAAATGTTGTGTGCATTGTTCAGTGAAAGCTCGGACATGTGTAAACATGCAGAACAACCTTTGACATACTAGACTGCTCCGGTTATGTTGATTGGTTCATTTGTGTGACCAAATAGCGGATAGGATATCTGAGCTGATCTGACTAAGGTGACATTGCCACTAATTGCACAATGGCTACAACAGGTGTATTGAAAAAATGACTCAGACATTGCAGGACCGTAGAACTTAAGTCCATTGGGTCTCTACATAGGGGGGGGGGGCACCTGAATCCAATCGTACACGCAACCACATCAAAAACTACAGAGCTAACGACTATCCGAACTTTTCTGGATCTAATGAGGCACTACAGCACTTTCATGTCTGTGCACAAATAAATCAACTATTTATGAAAAACACCAGTTGGCAGTGGTCACAAGTGCAATAAAGTATTCTCGATCGAGTTTACATCACTACATACTAGCCAGACAAGTGAGTATTTCGAGAAAAAGGAGCCGTATCACTGCGAAGCGGAACATACGTGCCGGGAAAAGGTGTTACCATACAATATAAGCGCGGATAAAAGTGACGATAAAAAGCTATTCAGTGCGTCGATATAAGGGTTAGCAATTTACTCGTAAAGAGTTCATTCACACCACCGCCAAAAGTGAACCATGACTACCTCTCAAAGGTCCTCATGTCAACGCACGTCTCATAACTCCGGAGGATCGTACAGGTACCGCCTTCATGTTCAGTGAGTTCATACAGTCCCACAGAGATAACTATAACATGGGATTTTCCAACTACTTTGACTCTTAACTAACGTCCAATCTAAAAAGGATTCTCTATTGCTGCCCACAGATTCCTGGGATAAGTTTTGTCTTCATGGGAGACAACAACATAGGGAATCGGCATGTATACGAAGCATAGAATTCGATCACGATCACAGTTCGATGCTCACCCCCGCCAAAAATTATTACTCGAATTCTATTGCGCACAGGTCCTGGAGGTCCAGGATGTTGTAGAAATATCTGAATGCAGTTTTCTAGTGTAACAAAATGTCTACAAACACTTGCTGGTAAAAGTTTCAAAGGAAACAACGCACACAATAAGATTCAGTTGCTACGTACAGATCTAGGGGAGCTAAATAAGCTTTCGTCTCACTCTGAACATGTCTGAATAAGTGAAAACAATAGGAAAGGGCCCGGTAGCAAAATTATCATGAGCACATGTGTGCGTGATAACTCTATGAAACAGACCGGGCCGGGCTCAGAACCTATGCAAGCTGCTAAGAGTCCACAGGCATCAGAGAAGATCAAGTATAAGACAAACTGATGTTTTCATCTCTTGGTGATTCATAAGGAGTTGATCTCGTAATGTTCTTTGCATAACGAATGACTTCAACTCCGAAAAATTCTTAGTCGCTTCAGACACCACTCGAAGGAACCTGTGTTTACTTCATTTACACAAGATGGAAAATACTCCCCGTTTGTTGTCTTTCGTACGTCAAGAGGACGTTGGAGAACTGAAGAAAGTTGGGGGCACACTCAAATACTAAATTGCGTTTGATGAAAGGCCACAAGAATATTTTCTTATAACCTGGCCAAGGCCACACTTCATGGCACAGTGAAACGAAGATCATTATGCCTCCTCTAAACTTGTCTAGTTGAGACCGAGGGGGTTTCGCATCCACCCCTCAGTCCAACAGCACAGTATCAAAATCGGCTAGTTTAAGCTGCACCCGTTTCACCTGCCTAATAGATGCTTCAATGCGTACCTAACGCATGTGCGCGTATTAGCAGTGTGCAGCATGCGGTGGCTTAATAAGTTACGTTACGTTCTTCACGGGCGCTTTGAAGATACAGCAGTGTCACCGTAATGATGCGTGATGCTTTCAGTTAGTTACGTACGAGGTTATCGGGGTAATGACAGATCGTCTCATCAGTTTGTCCCGGACTGCATCATTCTGAAAAAGGCATTTTAACTGAGTGTCCTCCGAGCTGTCAAACTAACGTTCAAATTCAATCATCTGTAAAGAAGCCTCAGGTTGTTAAATCCTCTCGAAGAGACCATAATTATTCCCTCAATTACAATGGATAATATAGTGCATTGAACTAAGCCGATCATACACGAGTTGGACAAAATTGTTTGAGAGCATCACCTCCAAAATGTCGGGGTAGTTACTGACTGACAGGAAGTGAGCTACATTGTGTTACCGTGTTCTACAATAAGACTGTTGTTGCACACTTTATCCGAACTTTCACAATATCGTAATCCAGTGTTCACAACACGAAACGCTGCCGTGTAGTGGAGGGCAGCGAGTCGACTTACACAGGGACGGCCACGTTCTGAATAACTTCAGTCAATACGATCACGAGAACCAATACCATATCGAGTAACTCTGGGGGATGAAAAGCTGCCCGCGACCGATAGTTTTCGATAACTACGAGTTATCTGAAAAATATGCCGCACTAATGAAGAAAGCGATCCTCGCCTGAGTTTTCCATTAAGACAACAAGGGCACACACAGTTATTGATACGCTCTCAGTGTAAACAAAATAGCCGAACTTATTATCGACATCCAATGAATGGCATTCGTCCAAATAGGAGAGCATAATGAACGATGGTAAAGCAGGTTACAACACTCCGTTCACAACCCTACCCAATCAAACTGATTGCACTGCTACACGCCACTAGGTAAAACCGACAGAATTGCTATTGAGATCTTCACCAACAGTACCAGGCGCTGTGAAAGTTGTTTCTTAGGCATGAATCGGCATTACAAGAACAACTCGTTGGCGCCATAATGGTATCCAAGAGGCCTGACTTGCAAGAAATACTTAACAGGTATCTGAGTGTGCCTAGTCCGGAAAATCCCACAAGCGTTTGCATCCACAGTATCATCAATAGATGAAATCAACTGTAAACTCAACGAACACATCTGATCGTGAAGCCGAGTATTTAGACAACTTGGCCATTATAATGATTCCAGTGGAGTAAAGCCATGCCTGACCTACAGTTATCCGTGCTAGCCAGCTATGTTTTACCGCATGCTAAAGTAAGCTTGAAATATGTTGGATGGGTTACAGTTTGGCTTCCATTCTGTCTCCCAGTCAGTCCATAGTTTCTCAATTGTTCCTTCATACTATCACAGCTGTTGCTTTCCTTAATCTATGTCCTTGTCAGTAATATGTTTTTGTTGCTGTAGAAGATGACGGAATTAATAAGATTTTGTTCAAATGGATAGGCCCCGGATCCAAAACATCAAACTAGCATCAAATCGACTGCTACTGATCAGGCTCAAAAGTGTAACCGGCAACAGGGCACTTAATCATCATAATTCCACAATTCAAAGATCAGAGAACAATGTGGATGTTAAGGTGGATGAACTGCTGTGCACATCACTTATTCACCTCATTGCAGCGGCCAGTGTTTTGATGCTTTCTGACAATTCTTTGCTGGTCGTGGAGAACGAAAGATAGGCAGAATCCGCATGGCCCGAACGAGCGTTCGTGCTCAAAGTCTGAGCAGCTCTGAGAACCGCCTGAGCCGCGTTCAAGCTGGCCAGACCGGCAGAACAAACGGGCTGCTGAGCCTAAGAAAGAATAGGAAAAGAAAAGATAGGAATCGACAAAAAAACGCGCATATTAAGATAGTAAATGCTTGTGTTCAGACACAAGTAACTCACTTCTCTTGCTTCGTTTGTGACCCGAGCCGCTTGACCAACAAACTGAGGGCCCTGGGTTACCAAATGTACCAAACGAGCCACGTGCAAACTAACTGCACGTGCGTTCGCCAACGTGGTTTGCCGATTGGCCTCAGAGACCCAATCCCCACTGAGATCAGTTCCAGAGTCCATATTAGAGATACTACCTCGGTGTTGGATCAAGGCAGTGATACCTTGCATGGTCTCGCGGGTGAGTGTGTTCAATTCTTGGCGTGCTTCCGAATTGGTGGTCTGTGCGGAGACGGTGCTACATGCTTCACACAAAACTTTGGCACTACGAGCCATCTCTGTGGACAGAGCGATCACCTATAAGAAGTGGGAAATTGACCACAAAAAGATAAAGCTTGTAAGAAACAACATTGTACCAATCAAAAAGGTTATGTTGACCATACCTTTACCACGTTCCTATAACCATTTTCAGAGATACGACTTAAATTTCCGGTGACCCAAGGTGTTTGGGTGTGTAGCCCTATATCACTGGAACGGTAAAAACTAGTCACAACAGACTATGCAGTGAAGTGGAAAATGGAAAGAGATAAACGAAACAGAAATCCCAACACTGTGTAAGAACTTGCAGGTACTATGACTGAGTCATAGCAGTGAACGCGTACTATATATAACTAACTCACGGCGATCGATGGTCAAAATTAGAGTGAAAAAGATGGCTCGAATCAACCGAGTCCACTCTCCACAGTGCCACCACCGCCAGCATTCTTGGCGTTGAAATGGTCGAAAACCAAAGTTAAGCATATATAAAAAATGAAATGCTTACTCAAGAGCCCAAAAGTCCCGGCCTGGCTTCAAAGAAAATACTATATATATATATATACATATATATATAGTATTTTCTTTTCTTTGAAGTCAGGCCGGGACTTTTGAGCTCTTGAGTAAGGCACTGTCCATCAAACAAAGTCGGATGAAACTTTCCGAGTCACCAACATAGCTGTCAGAGTTCGATTGTTATCAACGGCCGAGGTTATTGTCAAGAAACTTTACTACCGTTGTTTGTGTTCAAAATCAATTCGTACAAACTCTTCACTTGCCACGGCCAATTATTCCATCGCCACTTCTCTGATACTTAATGGCCTATTTGATTTGATACGATTTTCATTTGCAATTCGCATTTTATTCTGTGCAATTAGAAAGGCCTGATGAGAATTACGGAAAGTAGTTATTAACAAAATTGATTTCCTATGTGTGAGAAACACCTCAGTCAACTTTCTATGTATTCCCAAAAGAAGTTTATCTCGTACACCTGAACAAGTGTTACGGAAAGTGAGCAGTAGGAAAGATGTTCACACACGAAACGAAAAGATATGGAGAATTAAAGTGGATCATTAGGGTGCATTATGATTTAGCAAATTACCGATTGTGTTCCTGGAATAACGTGCACCAGAATGTCTGTTCGCGGTCGCGTACTGAGAGTAGGAGAGGAGCGCGCGTATACTCAAATTCTGATGTAAGTGCCATGCAATTGTAACGTGGGCTTCAGTTCGCTCCTTGACAAACTTGCCGGTACAGAACACTACATAGATCGTTGTACTCCGCTGCAGCCACACATGTGTAATGTTTGAGGCTATTTCATCCGCAGCTCTGCAACGCCCCCCTCTTGTCGGAAATACGAAAGAGCGAAATCTAACACAGTGGAAACGCTGTTAAACGGTACTATCAAGGAATAACTTCACAACAATTTGCAAGTGTTTTCGAGGGATGTCTTCCCTCAGGTTAAACCGTAGATCTGTTTACTATTAATGTCTAACTTAGCTGAGAATCGTTACTGACTTATCCTCTTATCAGAAGGCTGCCTTAACGGAAAATATCCCTCTTTCACCGGTGGCTGAGAGAACGGTGTCGAGCTGCTACGTTGGTCATCGACTGAAAGGGCTTACTAGGGGTTACCTAGACAACCTTATGCGAGGCACAAATAGGTCGGCTGAGTTACCGCATTTGTCAGAGCAATAAGCGGACCACTACGTTAAACCATAAATGAATTAAAAGATTGTGCATCACCAGATGTTGGCTGTTTGTTCGAATGATAAAACGTCTTATCTGAGTATTGGCGGCAAGGGTATGCGACAAGTCCTCCGTTCAGTGTTTTACAGGGCGACGCATTTCTGGCAAGTTACCCAGTCAAACTAGTGATGTCACAGAGAGTTGGATTTGCAGGTGATTTGTTGGAAACGAAACAAATAGCAAGACGACGCCGTTCTCGGAGTCCCGCTTAATAACCAGCAATGGATTTTAAGTGGGTGACTCAAAAATGGCTCCACTACTGATGTAGTGAAAATGGTTCAAACAGAAACCGTGCGGTATACCGCTATCAGCTTGCCCTCGTGAGTTCATATGAAATAAAGCTTGCTCCAGTTACCTAGATAACATCAGCAAAAAGCGTACAAAACAGCATGAGAAATTCAACAAATGACAGTAACACGTGGTCCCTTTAATTTGGGTCAGTAACGGTCTAAGAATTTAACCCTCGAACGTAGAGCTTGGATGAGTGTGTCGGTGCGGAAAACCGATTAACACAGTTCGATGAGGTGAACTACTGGGACGTCTTTATTCAACTTTTACTTACTGCGGTATGGTTACCTCATTTTTTTTATCTTCACAAACACACAGAAAAAGCGAACTCTCTTAACAAAACGGGGTATCGAATAACGGGCAATCCAACTGGTCTAAAAATCTAGAGAGCGGAAAAAATTCAGGCATTTTTCTCTGCACCAAATCTACCGACCTGATTTGCCCAACATGACTCTCAACCGAGTGTGGCAGTCAGAGTAAAGTTACATAGTTACACAGCACACAAACTAATTACGTCAACATAGCGGCTTGTTCATTGGACAGACAGGCCGATAAATCAAATTGGGTACGTTTGTTTATGACGAAGAAGCTGACAGAATTGGCCTAGGTTGGGTTTGAACAGATGACAGCAGTTACATACCAATACATAGCGTGTGTTCTACAAGCGAGATATATAGGCAACTTTAACATGCGAACTTGATAATGAATTTAATTGCTGTCGTGCGGCGACCATGTTTGATCGAATGCGAGTATGCTCTAATGCAACGAGTAGTATAACGGTCAATCGATGCATACGATGTGTGCTGATCAAAAATATGTCAAATAAGAAGCAAATATCTGTTGAAGTATGAGTAGACACTATCATCGGCGACGATAACGAGAAGAAATCAGACAGTCAACGTTTCCGCCGCTGTTGGATGCGTGGGATAAGCGGTCGAGTCAATAGTTACGAATTCGGTAACGAAGAAAAATCGACACGCTACTGTCACACAATTCAGCCAATCAACACGCTAAACCTAAATAGAGTAGAAGATTTTCAAGTTGACCATCACTCACATGTGATCTCAGTCTTCGCGTTCAGACAGACTTCCCGGCCAGCCTCTTTCGAAAACAAACACTAGACTCGAGTTTCGTTCTCATTAGAGCTTGCCACGGCCGGGATTTGAACCCCAGCCACGCTTTTATGAGGAAGCCTTATTGACCACTGAAGATTGTAGTCTTACTAGATTCGGTGACGTGAAAATTACCGTCAAGGGAGTAAGAACAATTGCTGAATCGGCCCAGCGATGCTTTCGAAGGAAGTTGTTTTGCAGACGCTGTTTTACTCTCAGATGCAACTTCCGTGTTTATATTCAAGGCGTACACCACTTGAAGCTGAACGTATAAGATTAGACCGAAGTCTTATAATTAATTCCCATAATTTCCCAAGGTTAGGCTTCATGCTTATATGGCAATGAAGTATTAGTAACAATCCCGGACATATTGCCGTCGATACTGGTGTTGTCACTGTTGCTGTTAATCAACCATGACATTATCGCACACACATTTACCTGGCGATTGGTAATCGTTGGATCACAGATGGCATCACAGACTTGTTGTATGTCTCTCTGAGTGCGTATGAATAGTTGAGTGTTCACCAACGAGGGTCGTCCTGGTTCAGATCGTGGGTCTGCCAGTCCGATAATGTAGGCGGCCTAGAAAAAAGTTTTACAAAAAAAATGTGGGAAATGATAGCCATCTGAACGATCAGATTGATCACAATTGATCAATCGTGATTAGATCGCAAGAACAGTTGTGAGTAGCAGGGCAGATAATAATAGTTGTTTTACGTGGAACAAATCAAGCATGGAATGCTGCTTAAAACAACTGCACATAACCGCCGTACTATCCGACTGACGCTCACAAGCAAATTGCTGTTGGAAACATGATAGCGATTATGATCAGGTACACACTACGGCACGTGCACACCATCAATGAGAAACAAACGTAAGAGATGTGAACAGGTGAGAACAAACGGCAGTGCAAATAACAGAATCTTGAAAATCATTCGGAAAACAATTCATGGAAAGCAAACCGTCCCATGCATACGATTGAGATACTGCACACATAATACACACATGGCCACACAGAGAAGTAAAAAATGTTAAAGCGTGATCGCAAACGCAATCGAGCAGGTTCAGTGAGTTTTGTCCATATCGCTTTCATCTCTTCTATCCTGTTTCCAACGCCGAACAAAATTCTTCTCGATACCACAGATGACGCAGGCTGGAAAAGGTAATTCATGCCTTTGCTGTCCTTGCTGATACATTAGCAGCAATATTTAAAGCTGACAAGATAGTGCTACCCAAATATGTCAGGGGTGTCCACAATCTCGAGCGGACTACTAGCTAAGTAAGACAATACAGAGCGTTACGAGCAACCGAATGGAAGGCGGCAGCCTTTAGGCATAGAAAGACCACGATCACTGGCCGCCTATTAGAGTGCCGAGGTTGTAACATCCGCCACAGGGTTAGAACCTGATCAAAGCACCCACGACCGAACCGGAATCCTGCCTGATCTTCACCTATCGGAGTTTCTCTGGGCTTGGTGAACCGACGTACTGTAAGGTCGGCGAGTAGGTTGGACGCAACCGACACTAGACTGATCCCTCAGTGGATGTCAAAACAGAACTGAGGCTGTCTTTCTGAAGACAGGAAATGCTGTTGATAAACATCAATCACGAGATATCTGTTCAGTTTTCTAAACCGTGATATCAACCTTTCTCCATTATCCTTGAAAAACGAAAGGGGAAACATCTATGGTTCAGGAGTATTGTTACGCTTCAGTGATTTGAGCTCCATGGCCAGTTCTAGATCCGACTGTAGGCTGTCTGAAATTCAATCGCTAGCCATTGATTGTGTAATGACCTCAAAGAGAGATCGCGGAAAGCACATAAATTCACTTAAGGGAAATCCCCATAATTGACCAGGAGGTTTAAGGTAGGATATTTCAACGAAAATTTCGTCTCCAGATACACGTTAAATGAACGCCCACCAAACAATCACCGGGACGATATTCTGCAGCTGTGACTCCTGGCAAACGTTGATGCTGAGAGCTTGTAACTTAGGTGATGTACTAGCATTGCTCGTCGGCTGAGAGACAGAAAAGAGGAAACTTGGTTAGAACGTTGGTGGAACTTTAAGGTAATTCGACTAGTCCTGACGAGACTACCTCTATCTCACGAGTCCCAACAAGAATGAAAACGGTTACAGCAGTGTCAACACGAAGAGGAGCCTTACAAAATACAACACATCAAAGTGGAGAATGAACAAAGTCCGTAAATGAAGACGTATGGTTCTCGTCAATACTGGATTATCGATGCTCTGAAGCAGTGCATCAGTCGAGCCAATGACATTAAAATAAGACATAGGATATCGGGAGACAAAGGCTAAAATAAGCCGGTATCAAAACTAAACAACCATCAATAACTACGGTGTTACCATTACTTGTCAAGAGTATCAAACGATTAAATGCTGTTGTGAGCAATGGCCGCTGAAGAAACTGTGCGCTAGATGTGATGTGAAGATGAGAAGTGGATGAGGTACGTGGTGATTCCTGGACTAAGTGCCCTGAACAGATCGGATTACCTTAGATACATTCTGAGATTCCATCTCCATGTGAGTTTAATACTATGGATAACATCGATGCTATCACTACTGCGTCTAATCATCATCTGAGTTTTACCCTTTGATTTTTACTGCTCTCTCTTTGCAAAAACACTAACTGAAGGCGTATCCAGTGGACACCCGATAGGGAATCGTGATTACGAAAGCGAAACAAACAATGTATATTGCTGGGAGTTAGCAAAATAGTATGAATCTTTTCTACTTACACATGTTATCACTCGTGTCGAGATTGAACAATTCCATATTCAGTCAACAAGCCTCGTTCCCCACCTGCCTAGACATAGGCTCAATGCCATATGTAACCGAGCTATCAACTCAGATCGACTTCAGATAAGCTCAGTGTAATCTGGTACAACTACACACCACATTCATTCACTCCAAAATCCGAAAACTCACTTGGGCCGTTTCTTCCACTAACTGGCACACTGAATTGGCACACTGACGTACAGCAGATCCGAAATCTTGGTTTTGCTTCTCTCGAATAGCGTTTGACATGTTTCGAAGACTGTCAGCAAGTGGCTGAATGGAAGCAGGCGTGGGAGTAGAAAGGAATAGAATGGTATGTACAGTAAGACGCACAAAATCACGGCAGGAGACCAGAGTGGGGAAACGAGACACACCCAGGGACAAGAAACAAACAGGAACAGTTGGCACTATATATGGAAATACATAACTCCCGTTCTCGCCTCGTTAACGTCTTATGTACATGCACATGGTTCTTGGTATGGATCGCGCAGATGAATTGCACCAAAAATCGATCATTTTTGAACTCTTCAATTCCCATACTCCATACACGTCTGTCAAAGCTTCGCCTGATTGGGTGCCACAAGCGAGTACCGTACACGATTGGGCGAAAATGAAAATACAGTCAATGTGAGTGTGTCTGGAAGTGGATACTGTTGTCGTTCTCATTGATCACTAACGAGTCAATCAACTTTTGATGAAGAATTCTGCATCGCAATTCAGTCACAACAATGATAACTAGGGCGAAGTGGAGGTGATTTTGTGCTGTCTGCTTTTGTGACTTTGATAGCGCTACTATCAAATAAGAAAATGTCCACAGTTCCCTAGTCCTCAAAGTAACTGGGACAAGATGAACTCAAAGATGGTACAGAATCAAGGTCTAGTGACAGAACAGATCATGGTGAATAGTAAAGGGTTGAACAATTGTGTAAGAATGAACCGGGGGGGGGGGCGGCAGATGCACTATCATTTTGGAATATCCCATCATTCTAGTACGAGAACAAGAGGAATAACAGTGGCTTGAATGACGCAGGCGCCTTGATGTTGAGCGCTTGAGTTCAGGCAAGAGGGCCTTGTATGATAAGCCCCTGTCACCTTCTTCCTAGGTGTCATTGTCAACCATTGATGCGCTGCTACAGATGAACAAGACGATGTTGTGATGATAATGATGAGGTTGCAGTAAGTCTACTTAGCTCTGAACATTGATGGTGTGACCAAGAAAGACAAACTTACTCCTTCTGATTGATCAAACAGCAGTCCACACACGCATTCGATCACGACCAATTCACACTACAAGAATGACTACACCACAACTAAACCTAGACTCCCCATAACAACAATTCTCCATATTACACAATGGGATGAATTGTGATTCATCAGCCCATCTTCCGAGTCGGATTCGGGTGTCAAATTGCTGGCCTTGTCGGCCAACATGTACAACATGATGAACTCATGCAGAACCAGGTGAAACAACGAAGGATCAATCGAAAAAATATAACTGAGCGAATGACCGGTAATCACCAAAGGTCATGTGAACTATGGCTACCGAAACGGTAGTGGCAACCGGTTGCCTCAGTTCCTCTGTGAGAGTCAGTGATAAACAGCGCACGCTCGTAATAGTGCGGTAAGTCTGGACGATGGTAGCAAAGCACAGAGTGCAGGTTAGGAGAGCTCTACGAATCAGACTGTCCGTTACTTTATCCTAAAGTGTACTCAACCCGAACCCACTATAAGGCGACATCGAAAAGTAAAGCTTGAACGCGTACGGACGTCCTTCCTGGAGTACAGCACCGAATCCTGTCATTCGGTGCATCCAACCAACAGACGGGATCAGTCAATCCCGCAACCAACGTCGTTTTGAGCGGTTTCCAAGCGACTACCAATGAGTAACCGGTGCACCTGGCTTAAAAGTTGAAGATAATTCCTATTTGATCACTTCTTTCATATTTGGATGGTATTTTCAGCTAGCTTTTTTTGAAGGCATTAACTTCAAAGTTCGTCCGTTTCCAAGCTCATCAACAATACACATCTGGCCTTACCAACAGTGAGAGTCGAACTCTAGTCCACGTGCTGTGAGATGAACACGTCCAAATGTTCAGTCACCTCCGATTGTGGTGAACGCTCTCATAGTGCATCACAATCACACGATAAGTCCCATTATAGTAAAGTACATTTGCATTCGTCGTCTACTTCTACAAAAAGAGTTTATAAAGTCGTGTAATCACTTATCCTGATTGGATGGTAAATAAAGATAACAGGGTCAACTGACTTGAGTATTATTGAGTCAGACGACCGTACGGTTTCCTCAATCAGTAACCTCATGTGTGCATCAAACGCCCCCACTTTTTACGAAATTTGTTTGGTCTGAGGATATTTGTGAGAAAGTGGGACAAAGCCCTCACCGACTGCATAAAAATAGCTCTGAAATCTTGCAAAAGTCACAGTCAATGTGTGTATCGAACTCAGGAGCCAAGTTAGGCACTGATATACAATAAGAGCAGTTGACTTGAACGCTTCAGAGCACCGCCACGAGACTTTCGGCTGATGCAGTTTCGTACCGACTGGCATCAGGCTCGGTTAATTACGGATGAGAGGGAAGAATGTAAAGGAAAGGAGGCAAGCTTACTGCTAGGCTTTTAGCAACCGCATCCACGCATTCATAGTAATTCTGATCGTTCACAGGTCGATTAGGATTTTCTAGTAAAGGGCGCAGAGCATCCAGGCGTCGCAGGGCCAGTTCACATTCACGTTGATCCGGAGTCACTCCAGATGTACATATGACGAGGAGCTGACTGATACTTTCGGTGACATCACTGTCGGGGAAAATAAACCAACAGGGAAAGTGATCGAAAGCAAGTGAATGCAAAAGCATCATAAAAAGGAAGTCCACCTTGCAAGCCGAAGTGACTGCAAAATGTACAACGCTAACAAATTGTATACAAACCACTGACTCACACATGAACGTTCATAGTGGTTCTAAAGAAAGATGAGTAGTAAGACCAAGTTTAAAGCAAAGACAGAAATAAATAACTAAGATTATTGGGAATACGTGAGAACAGCCTTCGAGCCATAGAAACAATGTGTTTTCAGTAATTCCCCATAAAATGCGTGTTTATGGAAGGTAATCAACAAAAGTCAAAGTCGAAATGTGTGACAACCCAAAATTCAATGGTATGAGGTCCGCGTAATTAGTACGTTAAAGATTTTCGGTCAATGATCCGGTGATCATGCAGGTTACAAACTACCTCCTTGGTCAACATAGGGATGGATCATGGCACATATCAACCACAGACTGTCAATCGGATACACACTGCAATGTGCGGAATCCCAGAAAGTGAGCATAAGGCTTTTCGTGGAGGCTTGATTGTAGAAGCTATCTACAACAAAGGCGGGAGGGATTCTTAATGCCGAAAAGCGCCGGTAATGGGACAGGCTTCAAATGCCGATTGTCAAACGATCTAATTCGATCGTATTCACAACGGTGTTGAACGAAGAAATGGGCAAGAATAATTAGCATCGGTTAATTGGCTGGGGCCTTATGTGAAAAGAGCACAGCTCGCGTTCACAATCCATTGCGTTTGCGTGTATACACTACCCGAATATCCGGTCACCTACAATAACTTGTATTTTGTGGTACAAAATGTGGAAACTCATTGATGTTTCTAGACAATATTGAAAGAAATAATATCGTCATTGAAGGTTAGTCATAAAGATAAACTTTTGGGAAGCCCATGCGTTCAATCTGTTACATTTTCAAGCACATCGCGAATTAGTGACCAGACAGTAAACGACAGAAAGTACCATATGCTATTAACCCAAACGAAGATGATGATGAAAGATGTACCAATAGGAGTGATCCGTGATACACAACAGTTAGTTGATGTTTTCGCTCTCGTCGGTCTGACGAATGTCGGCCAAATTGATAAGAAAAACGGTAGAAACAGATAGCCTAAATACAAGATCATTCGATCGAAGATTCTGCGCTACCGCCTAAAGAGGAATCAGGAGAGGTTGGGATCAAAAAGAGAAAAGTTGATCAGTTAAGTTACCTGGAAACAGTGAGTGAGTTACGGAATGAGAGATGAACGCTCGAAAAGGTTTCTATCGATGTTAACGAATGTATTCCTAACCTTACTGCTTGATTGACAAAGGGAATATGAGTAAAAATAAACCACACTCGATAAAAGACGGTTTCTGTCTACCGCAGGTTTTATGCGTAATGTAGTGATCAAACATAGGCATCTGGATCAATAACCATCACCCTCGACGTCAGTGGCGTCATCGATTGGGTCACTGAGCTACCGAAAAGAACTCGCACAATGTTCACTCCCGCTGTCCAACTGACTAATCAGCCCATGTGGCGTTTCTCTGTAAATACTACAGTAAAAACAAACTAAACACTTCGTACCTTTGCTGTAAGTAACATATCCCTTGTTAACAAGATGGGCTTCGACCCGTAAACTTTACACCACTCTGTTTACTTGTATAGGCTTTGGTCTATTATCTGGTAATTACCAGCGGTTAACGTCAAGATTAGGTTGCACCTTTTACTAATTATTACTGGGTTCTGAAAAGTACTAGTATGAAAAAAATCGCATTGTTCTATTCGAAGACTACACATACCAGTGAGTCACTCGCCAGTTGGATAGCGCAATAATTGAAAAAAAACTAATCAACACACAATTCCTAGATGGGAATTTTTTGTAAAACGGTTAGGGATTACTTACCAGCCTTGTAAATGAGATGATAATCTTTGTGAATTAGTAGTCGCAGTCTGTGAGAAGTGTCCACAATTCAACTACGTTCAATGTACAAACAGACTGCATTGTACAGTACGAATTAGATTGGTAGACCTGCCGGATAAGTACCGTGAAAAGGCCAAAAATTCTTTAGGATAACTCACTCACAGAAACAAGAAGATCGGAAGGCGGACTGACTGATTCGAAGTGAAACAATTGGAAAAGAGATAGGTGCAAAAAGGAGCAAACACAGTCGTCTTCGGGTATGAATCTTGATAGACGTCGAATTTGAGATCGGACGTAATTTATGCATGGACTAATTAAGAAACCGTGGTTGCTGACTCAATAACAGTAACTGCAACTGAACGGAAAACGTGCCACTGAGTATTTTTCACACAAACAGACGAGTCAGTTCTGCTACCCCCTTAAAATATGAATAAGGCTGCGAAGAAAGGCGTTCCTATCAGCCAACAAAAAACAACTTTGTAGAGACTAACAGTTAACGTAAAGCAAACGAAACTAAGCAACAACCGAGCTGCTACCTTACCGAGCAGCAGACTGGAAACGACCGCGCAAATCCTGTTCCTCTGGGCGTGCGCACACACGGCTAGCTTCGTTCATCAGTGCGTGACTATGATTGGAAACATTGACTAAACCATCCACCAAATCTTTGTTGATTGTTTGAGGTTCTTGTAGGGATGGGTCGCCAGAACTAGGTGCAACAGAAGAAAGTTCCACACCTTTGTCTGTCAAATAGTCATAAGCGCCACTAAACCGTCGTGTAGTTCGTCGGAAAGCCCCCGGAGAGAAGGAAGACAACAAATCACCGGTGGCCTACAAGAAAACAAATAAAAGTGCAGTGCTGTTCAGAACCTTCGAAAAAGGAATGGATCATGATATTGAAGGACAAATGAAAATTTCAACAATTTTCCAGATTACCACTATCACTAATATATATCAAGTGATGATAAGTAATGTACAACTCTTCCATGTACAAATTCATGCTGCAAACGAATTATCCGAAGGCCCAATAACATCAACGAGTGCAAAATACGATTGATCAACGGAAAGGAACGATGAGAAAAAGATTAGAAAGGACCAACCAACAGACCATGTGATCCCTCGAAGAGTACTGAGTGGTCAGAATAAAAGTGAGCAATGACAAGTCCGTAGATTCCAAAGCTTGGAGCAATGCACAAAGACCTGATCAAGCGACCAATAACAAGCTAAAACACGTTCACAGAGTCGCAAGTATTTTAAACATTGAACGGTTGAGCTAATCAATTCAACAGTAGTAGCATAGGAGACCTGCACTATTCTGGTAGTTTGACGTGTTGATCACAACTGTGCATCGACCCAGAGGGTTATACTAACTAGAACATCGGCCCTTCCACGTGAAACCTTGTCAAAAAGGTCAAAGGGGAGCGGTCGAATGGAAAGCAGTTGCACTTACAGGATTGAATGTCGTACTACTGGCTGTGTAGGAAAGCTCACGTAGCAAGGCACGATCATCCAGGCATACAGCAGAACTATCTCTATAGTAGTGACATTGCTGCCTTCCGTATCAACAAGAAAGGAGTTAGAAAAGGTACCCTCAAACAAAGAACACCCAAACCTCCAAACAGTTGGCCGTCACCGCCATCGCATTATCCAATACGGTCGGAAAACATCCAATGTCAACTATATGCTTGACGTAGTTTCGGATACATCCACTGCGCGAAGCAGAACTCACAATCGAACGTTAATGTCACACTCAGTACACTCTCGGACTAGGCAAACCCCACACTGCCAAATGAATCAGACTCTCGAATCACTGGTTCCGAGTAAGGTTCCCTAGGAAAACCCTGTCAAACACTCGGGTAGGGTTCCTCAACTAAATCCCCTTCCGCCACACAGAGGCTACTATTCTCCTGACAGTATTGTCTTACTTAGCCCCTCTGCAGACCATGCTGGACAGGTTGAGTGGTCCGGCTTGGTTATATGGAATACGCTTCGCATCCTCAAAGTGCTGCCTGAGGACTGGAGCATTCCCACTCCTACTTTCCTCATTGTCGGTAATCCGCTCGAGATTGTGGACACCCCTGACATATTTGGGTAGCACTATCTTGTCAGCTTTAAATATTGCTGCTAATGTATCAGCAAGGACAGCAAAGGCATGAATTACCTTTTCCAGCCTGCGTCATCTATGGTGTGGGAAAGGCATTTGATTGTCACTAAAAGGAACGCTATATAATGTGCATGTACGTTCCATTTTACTCAGTGGTTCGGAAACGTGGCCTGTGCGCAACAAAGATGTTAATAGGCTCGCTGTGTTTGATCATCATTCTCTCCTCCAATTAGCCCACATTAATTGGACTGGTCGCATGAGCAATGTGGCCGATCACCAGTTCGTATTCCAGAACGCTCGGAATGCATGATCAATTGGTCCACCGATCACGGTACACAGCCTGGAGTTGCTGGGTCACATACTCTCCATGCCATCTGGACGTTTACCATACCGGGCATGAAGCAATGAGACCGCCAACAATCGGGTGGAACTACGTAATGGTCAAGCAACAAAGTGGTGAAGAAATATGAAGACCATGACCGCTCGATGAAGCAAAGCCGGTAGTTGTTGCCTATCTAGTTGGGATCCTGACGATCACTCAAATCGTTTATTGGAGAATTTACACGAGATGGTGTTTGTGTCACAGTCAATGAGGTACATACATTCCTACTATTTTTAGTTCTTCTGCCTAGTCTTTTTTTCATCAACATTATTGCTCTATAATCTATCAGTAAAGTTTCTTGTAGGATATTCTACATTACTGTTGAGGTAAGTGGTGGTTCTAGCCAAAATAACTTCTGGTCAGACTCATGGTTGTTCTGATAATGTTGATGAGCAAGGGAGAATTCGTCAGAAATCCGTGTGGTGTGACAACCATGCATGACTGAGGTGTATGGAGGTGCGTTCGTGTTAAAATCCGGGTCAATATTTTCTTCACAGGTATTGGCAACTATCAATATGCATGGTTTGATTGACACCCTAACCCAACTGGAGTACGCGGGTTGGGTTCGTTCAGACAGCCACACGCATGTTGAAGTACGAGGTGGATGCACAAACATGAGCATGCGGGTCGGTCAGGTGGCCACTCAAAGGTTTACGTTGAGGCGTGTGAATATTATACATTGTGAATGAACGGATTTGACTGACGGGCAGGAAAATGAAGAGAAGGATAAAGCGATTAACGGATATGTTGATACAACTACAAACACGTGACCTCTTTAATGCGCTAATCTATCGAGAAAGCCAAAGTCATTGAGGTAAGAAGGAGGAAAGTGGACGCTTCAGTAAAGTTGTAGCTTCTCATGTGAGAAAAAAAACAGCAGAGGTGTATCCCAAGGGATCCTTTCAATCATAAAAAAGAATAAGGTTTTTCAAGCATGCGAACGGTACGTTAATACAACTCTGCTACTTTGCACTTTTCTTATTGTCAATAATGTTATTAGTATTATTAATAACTCCCAATCTGTGATGGTTCTGATAGTTGAAAATCCACCTTCCGGGATTTTCAAAGCAACTTTCGAAGTAGACCAGTCGAAAGAGTTATCTGAGTGCAAGGACTGTGATCGAACATGGATGGTGTTTATTTAGAAACGAAACAACTTATTGAGTTGACTACATGAACGAAGTTGGTAGGTGAATAGCGGGTTCTGCTTGGTGTCCACTGTTTCCAATTCATACAGCCAAAAATAACTGCACGTACAGGCACAGAAGTGCACCACAGAGTATCGATTACACAAAATTCTGGAAAACATACGTAGATGTATATATAAAATTATCCATCCAGATGAGGATTTTTCCAAGAAAATAGCTGACATGTGATGGATTGAATTAAACAAGTGTCGGATAGGGTACGGCAACCTTAAAATAAACAGATGTGCTGGGGACAACCGAGGACAGGACCGAAGAACCTACAGTTGACAATTGACTGCATTATTATTCAGTAACCTGACACTCAACTCATCACAAAATTATATGCGTGTATGACTCCACAGATTTTCAAAACAGCAGTTGAAACACTATGATGTCGGAGTGCGTGAATGATTTGAAGTCACATAACAAACCTGCCTGAGGGTGCCAGCTTTTGGTCCAACATAACAAACGACGAGCAACAGAACAGTGGGAAGCAAGAATCTAGGATACAACATACAAATGATTACGAGACGAAATTCGACACACCTAATCAGAGAGTGCGTGGCATAAATGTGTTAATCAGTTGTAAGAGTAGAATTGTTGGTGACTGACAAAACAACGAACTTAACAATCGAAGTAGAAGCAGAGTAATTCGACAGTTCCCAGTAAGTTCAAAGACGAGAAACTTCAAGCGTCACGTCCACAAGAATAGGAAAACCGGACGGGGTGATTTGCTCGCACGCGGGCAAAGATACATAAGAACGTACACAACACGATAAAACAGTTCACGTTGGTGCATTTGGATAGAACGGTCTATTACAAAAAACCCACAGCCACTTTCACTGACTCTCCTACTAAACTCAACGGGTCACGAAAGAGGCATGAATGTAGGGCGTCAAGTCCAAATAGAACCAATGGAAATTACACTTCGGTTACTGGTAGTAAAACGGTTGTTTTCATACCTAGATCGCACTGGCCAAACTAACATACTATAGATTCTTCTGGAGACAGACTCACTAACTGACTACACTAAATACTAATTACACATTTACTAATTTGTTGCAAGTAACATATACCTTGTTTGTCATGTATCAACTCATTTAATTATTTACGCTACCGCATTGTTGGCTGTAGATTATTAAGGGCTATTTCCCATGCATAGAGTTCACCTGGCTGTAAGTTGTATATTTATTGGTTAGAGTAAACCTACAATAGTCGTTTTCGCTCTGATCGAATCAAGAGGTTTACAGTTGGCCTGCTATACTGTGTGCAACCGTCCATCATCTAACATTCTGTAGACAGACGAATACAAATGAGTTATAATCAGCGTGAGATTTCGAAAGTTAACCGCGAATTAAAGCAGCTTTTGCAAGCACTCTTCAGCATACCTGATTGAATTCCACTGC
Organism: Paragonimus westermani; assembly: GCA_008508345.1. Classification (NCBI taxonomy): domain Eukaryota; kingdom Metazoa; phylum Platyhelminthes; class Trematoda; order Plagiorchiida; family Troglotrematidae; genus Paragonimus; species Paragonimus westermani. Next base: position 114,328 of record QNGE01000984.1, read on the forward strand.
GGCACGCGTCAGATCCGATTGCGTCTGTTCGTACACAACTGGTTCGACCCACCGAACAGTTCGCGTGGGCGCCGACCGCGAAAGCTGGATCAAGTCCTCACGACGTTGCTCGATCAAATGACTAGCCTCACTGATTTCCCGATGTCCGGGCAACCCGCGTAAACAACGGGCCAGTGTGTCCAATAACTGGTTGGTCAGCTGTTCGCTATGGCTGAGCACCGTGGAGAGCGTGGCCTTCTGGTTATCATCACACGCAACGCGGGCATCACTGGCTGCCTTGACCAGCTCGTAGGCCAACTGAACCGCTTGACGTGTGTCTTGTGTCACGGATAAACGGGCCGATTCTATTGCAGGGCCCAAGGAAGAACCACGGACGTCACGTTGGATGACAGCGGCGCCGTTTTCTTCCGGTCGAGCGACCACACCACGAGTGGCTTGGACTAGTCCAGCTATAGCTGAAGCCAACATAACTGCGGGTAAACCGCAAATGTCTGACCGATTTACCACATCTGGCTGTTGGTCGACCAAACCGTGAATGATCGATTGCAGTTCGCGCGCCGACGAACTGGCATCTTGAACACTCGTGCTTAGCAAGTTGAAGCAATCGTCAACCTGTGAGAGATAAGTGAGTCAGTGTAGTTTATTAAACAACTACGCCGGTCGACCAGAGCGCAGCACGACCGTATGGGGAGCATAGTGATAAAAAGATGAGTGATAGAACTCAAACACGATCACCTGTCCGTTCGCATACATATACACAGGCGAACAGATGCAAATGCTCGAACCGTCGGATAAGATGATAGGAGAATGAACGGAACTGGTGACAAAATACTCAAACGCAGTGCAATGTGAGAATAGTAATCTTTTTGACATGTAGATAACATAAACTGGTGTGAATTGGTTGAAAGACATCTCAGAGCCGGACAGTTGTGTAAGTGGGGTAGTCAATTCCAATAAAATCAAGTAGCATAGCCTGCTTAGTAGCGTAAACATTTAAACTGAGGACTGCGCGACATTTATTCTAAGCAAACACACGTTGTGCATGCACAACACATTTGACGGTCTCCGAGTTACGTGCATTGATGCAATTCATGATCATCGAACAGATTTGATAGCACTTTTCAGTAAACACTGCCAACCCGTGAATTTGTCGGATATATGAATGTATAGGTGGACGACAAATAGATTATAGAAAAATGGGTGAACAAAGAATTGATTCGTTTCATCTAACGGGATTGTGTTAGTTGTACGTTTATTGCAAACAAATGCTACTCATACGAAAATGCATCCGGACGAATTGCAAATGAATTCCGTCTATGTAGGAATCGAACATATTCATGAAACCGTGAGATCGGAGACCAAACAGCGGTCAAAGCCAAGACGCTACAGTGATGTTACTGTATGCAGACTGACTGCGCCAATACTAGGCATGAATCACATTCGAGACCATTGAACGATGAGGTAAACAGGCATGAAACGTGTGTCATACTGCCAAAGGAACAGAACCTGCATATCACAAACTCTCAATGATGATATTAGGATATCTCCACTGCAAAAGATTTCATTTGCCAGACCGGCACACACAGGATCACGGAGTTTACCGGACCCAAATGGTGATTACTAGCCAATTAGATCGTAGTTCCTTATTTTGCTTCGCTGCCGAAAGCTTCCGTGGTTTTAGAATCCCCTCTTACGGTGTGAGTAGTCGGAAGGTATCGTGGTCACAGTGAATGACAGCGTGCTGTCATATATATTTGTGAAGTGGTCAGTTTTATCATGAATAACGTTATTTGTAGTAGGGTAAAGTTTCCAGACACATCACGTAGTTGAGGTCCTTTTTCATGGATGTTCCCATCGGCATCATTTTCGAGAAAAAACCCACTCATTCCCAGCCACTTTTAGATAGAACGACTGAGCTCTCGGAAGAATACCTCGAAAACGTCAACCAGAATCAAGAAAAGCCGTACCATCAAGTTGGTCCCATCTTAGTGAACAGATACTTTTAAACCGTACAACAAGAGCAACAAGAGCGGAAAGGCCAACTGAATACATCATGAGAACGAGAGTTGGTTCGTCAATCAAAATTCATTACAACGATCCTGAAGAGGATCAGTTGAAGCAGCTATGATGTAGAGAAGTAAAAATTAGTTTGGTTGTGAAGACGTATCAAGCCCATCTGACACTGTAAGTTTCGATCGAAAGTACACCAAACGGGTGCTCAAAACTTAGTAGCTTCACAAATCGGATGGCACATCGATACTTTTAGACAGAGTGATATGGTTAGGGCAATGTTTGGCTAGTGGTTGAGTTATCGATCTCACGATCAAAAGCGTGACAGCTGGGAGTGATCAAAGGGGAATACTACTGAAGGATCACGAAAGACCTTCGTACATCAATAGGCTTCTCACGGACTCTTCGACGATTGTAAATGAACAGCAGAAGTTTACTTGTCCTTGGGAGATGAAATGAACACAGTGTTCCCGTTACACAAAGAACAACCACAACACGACCTTATGACTACGACAGAATGTCCTCCTAGTATTTCAGTCCCGCGCATCAGAAGTCCCCTTGTAAGAAACAGGTCGAGCCAGACTACGACACTGATTGACTCTTCAGTCACTGTTACCGTCTTCGCTGACTTGGCTTGCATTCACACGCTTTTTCAGTCTTGATTGCACACTGACTATTTTAGCTGCGTCCGATGGTCAACTACTCCCGAAAGCAATGGACTCCGCATTGATGTCTGAACTCATTCACAAATGCTGAACAACTACAGACGCATAATTTTCGGTGAACGGTGTGTCTTGAATAGGCGAATATCAAGCCATTTTACCACAGATACGAACGTAAATGTATGATTCGCGAAGACCGAACGACAATATAAGCCCCATGATATCCTTCCCGGACAATACGTTTTGGTGAGCAGCACACACTCTTGTCGCAATGCCCCATATTTTCCTCCGGATATGAACTGAGCTGAGGATGGTGTTAGACTGGAACAAATTTTAACATCAAGACAGCAAGAAGACATACATTGCGAGATGCAAGCATTTCGTTTATTCTCATAAGTCGGTTACATAAAACAATCGGTTATATAGGTTATATCGAGGAAGCTGCAAATTCTTCTACTGCATGGATATATAAGTGAGCGGGAGTATAAACGGTTGAAACCGATTGGGACTCCTACACCACGTATGAGAGGAACCCCCAAATTACACAAGGCCGGTGCCCCCTTGAGACCTATTCTTGCCATGGATGATTCACCTTACCACAAACTTGCTCGATGGCTAGTTCAGCTCCTTGACCCCATCCGCAAAACCCTCAGCTCCCGTTCTTTGAAGGATTCTTTTGAATTGTGTGATATCTTGGATAATATCTCGGTGAGTTCCGCACAAAAGATGTAC
>QNGE01000984.1:120247-162910 GCA_008508345.1 Paragonimus westermani
GATGGCGGCTAATCGAGCTCAGTGGCGTGAATGTTGTCGTCGTTTGGCCGAGTTGTCCGTGAAGTGAGCGCATTTAATGACGCGGGGCAGTGAAAGCCGTAAGGAAGCTGTCTCGCTGATGACGCCTTACTCTCTGACTTGCAGCTCGGTTGTTTGTTTGCAAGCTGTAGGCACCTTAATGCTGAATGTCTGAATATGGACGTAGTCATTTTCAGTAGTTATGTCCCCTCCCGTCCCCTTCGTTTTCCCCTCACTTTCTTCCTGTATGGGGTTTGCTGTTTCTTCATGGTTGTGTGGCAGTTAAGCATTAGTGTGTACCACTGATGTATTGCTGTCTTTGATGATGATAATGATGTGTAGACGGGTATATTGAAGACATCAGACTGAAGGCTTGAAGAGTGAATGAAATGAAGAAACTGATGTACACACGAGTTGAAAAGCTGGTCACTGAAACAACCAACGGGACGTTCAAACTGGAAGATATTCAACCGATTCTTTAGCAGCGGATTGAAGAAAATTCTATAGGATCGCATCGAGAGTGAGTTAGAGACCGTGTACCACGGTGAGAGATTTAATTGCACAAGCGAATTTGTGCACATGGAACGTCTGAGGAACACTAGCCAGTTAATGTGGTAAGGGATAGACAGAAACAAGTGTGCGACGCGGCACTGGATTCAGGTTAATTTTATAGAAGCTGAAGGTATCAACAAATAAGTCCAGAAAGAAGATTCATATGCGCTGTGGCATTTATCATGCCGTCGAAAAGTACGGTGTTGCGCATCAGGAATCAAACAATAATTTTTCGATTAAAGTAGCAGTGCATTTAGTTTATTATTCGCACGTTTTCCTGGGCATAATGATTTTGATTTTTTGTATTTAAGTCACCATGATAGTGTAAAACAGATTCATCAGTGGATGTTATACCTTACGTCAGCTTGGGTTGTCGGAATATTGCTGTTCAGAGCGACTCGGTTATGTCAGGCACCTTTTTAGGCCAACTGCGTGAAAGCTGCCGAGCTAATCCACGAGTGAACACTCGAGGAGTCGATCACACAATCAGTGTTACATTCCTTAAAACTTATTCCGCTATCGCCATTCTTAGAGCAGACAACCGGTCTTTCACTCAACAGACCGTTTTCCCAGACTCACTGCTTTAAGCGCATTAATATTAGAGCTATCGTTTTCCACTCCTCTGGATGACGGCGCTTGAATTCATCGCACGTGTTTCGCAGACACAAGCCTGAAAAATTCTGTACAATTAACTCTGATTGGGCGACATCTGTCAGCCCCATTATTCAGACAGTAATAGCAAGTGACCAACATGCATACGTTAACCCGCTGTGTAAAACTTAAATTTGACATTGTGGCTGGCACTACTCGGCCGCAGAACAAGTCGTCAGGTTGGCAACTGAAGCTTGCAATCCATAACATGCGTTCAGTGATGAGCGGACTAAAGATAAGTATTGAGCTGATTTGCTACGATCCGTCACAGCAGGCAGAGGAAGCGTCTATCAGATCAACCCGAGTACCGTGCCGCGTCACACATGTATTTCTTCCTCTCCACCACATTAACTGGCTGGTGTTCTTCAGGGCGTCTTATGTACATCAATCCGTATGTGCAGTTAAATCTCTCACTCTAGTAAGCAGTCTGTAACATAACCTCGATGCCGTCCTGTTTACCTTAGAACACTAAATAAATAATTGCATTTCACTCACCTGGATATGGCCAGCCAAAACCGTCAACAAAACGATTTCACGATGGAAATATTCACGTGTTACGAATAGGTTTCTACTTGTGCACGCCAGATGACGTTTAGTATAGTAGGAATTTTGGGTCACACTTCGGCCAAATGGTAAGATCTGATTAACCTCCGCCACACAAAAAATTTTTTTCCAGTGAAGAGATCAAAGTATATATGTCTTGGATAGGTTATAACCAGCAAAATTAAGGATTTCATGAGGCTTGCGTCTTGATGCAGAGTATTAAACAAGCAAAAGCTTACTGACTAAGGATCATTAGCACAACGCATAATGTGCTCCCCTACATATCCACATTGGTTACAGCTTGGAAGCATTCACTTGTGATCACACTTATGTTTACTCTGGACAGCTTCAATAGGATGGAGCTACACTCGCTAGATTGTTCGGAGGTGATAATATAGGTAATGATAGTATATGTAATCTGCCTTTCAAGTTCAAACATGTGAAACTCCGACCCAACCCTATCCTTTCCAAATGTTTACCCATATACCTTTCACCTCTCGCGTTTTTGACGGTCATTTTGACTTTGATCCAAATGTTTTTGTTCTGTCGCATCAATTTGATGGTTGTGTGAATAGTCAGTTTTCTGTTGTCTTACTTTTGCTTGAGTGGTGTGTACACCACTTTTTTTCGAGATGAACACATTTTCCTTAATTTTGAACCCTCAACTTTCTGAAAGAACGATCGTCATATTATGTGATGATAATCCATCTTTAGTTTGTTCAATACCAAACTGTAATGCACTGTTCGGAAACGATCTGTCGATGGAAACTGTAGAGGCGGTCTACTTAACAACTTTGATAATTTGTTTAGGAGAACTATAGCGCTATTATCCAATCCTGTTTTCTGTATTTGGGATCGTTGGTTTATCACTACACCCTCCTCAACATTTTCGTGGAATGTCATACAAAAAACACGACAATCCAGTCAACGGTCTTGAATATCAAGCGGCAACCAGATAATCACAGCAGATAACTGCACATTTCATCATACCACCGCTTACCTTTTCGTCTGGAAGCGGAGCCAAAGTGCCTTGTTTTAAACTGGACTCGATTGTAGCAGCCTCGGTTGCCAGACGTGCAAGTCGAGCCAGGGCACCCTCAACCTGCAGATGCCGTGATAAAGGGGACAAGCGAGCTAAACACGTGCGTAATACATCGACCGCAGAGGAAAGTTGAGCGGTTGAATCATCTAAAGCTGCTTGTGTAGTTGGATCTGTGACGGTTGGAGCAATGGAGCGACTGGACCTGACAAGCGCCTCACAAGGCTTGTAAAAAAAACAGCAGAGTGAGAGAGGAGAGGTAATAGTGAAAACTGTGAAGCCACATTGAGGGTTGTGATACTCATGCGGCAACAAGTCGAAATGTGGAAATAATAAGAACATGGGTGCAGAAAGTAAATCACATGGTGAACGTGATGCATAACCATCAGAAGTGGAATTTTAAACACTGCCCACTGACCAAACGATGCAAAACGGTCCTGATGAATCTGCGTTATGTCAAGTAGCGAATTACATTAATTACCCTGATTACCATGGAATGTCATCACCTCAGTCAGACGCGCACTGTTCACATTCAAAACACTACTGACTTTAGCATTTAACAGTTTGTCCTCAGCTCCATGAGAACGACCGCACAGACAGCCCTCAACACACGTACACACGGAGAGAAAGTGAACGGGACTACCCTACTTGAAATAAGCAACCTTTGACACCTACGAAATCACGACCTTTTTCCAAATATTTCCCACTTGAGTTTTAGTGGTAATAGGCAACGCAGAATATAAGCGTATAACAGGCGATTTGGGTGCGCAGACTGACGGTTGCTTCCATGGCTCATACAAGACAAACAAAACCACCTGTGGGCAGGTGGAGGAAATATGCTGAAAATTGTGGTGACCATAAAAATTAGTGTATGCAAGCGGAAGTTCTTCATCGCCGTGGTGTATTGTTGAACAGCACGTGTCAAACTCCGTCATAAACGAAACAGGTTAGATAAGTCCTATTTGCGAAAAGTCCATTGACAGAAAAAGCATATCCAGGCGCGGAAGCGCTCTACCAGTTGTGTTACGAAACGAAATCGTACACCTGGACTCAGCTACCAGCACAACACACTGTCACATGTGGGATCCATAGGATTTTCCGTAACTGGTTCTGCCAAATCATGAAATATGCCACACTACTCATAAGTAGTAGGATTTCATGGTCACCGGTAGCGTTGGTGGATTATAGCGTGAACTATTTCGGGAATCGGGAATGGGTAGTCACCTGCTAGATCATTTGGTGGATTCCATACGACACAGTGGACTGAGGGGGTAATTGGGTCCAAATACGAAATTCCTAGGTTCCCGGTGTGGCCTTGTGGCTCAGCTAGTTGAACACCTGCCGCATCTGGGTATGTTGTTTTTGTCGGTGGTTCGAATCTAGTGACTGGGCGACTGGGCCTCATTTAAAATAGCAAATCTTCCACGTTGTTTATAAGTGAATCTGACCAGTAGCAGCATCTCGCTGGAGACAACGTTCTCTTGAGACAACGCTGTGAAACCAACGTATGCACAACCTAGCCGCAGGGAATAGAATACACTCAATGGTGGTAGCGGTACATTGACCTTAATATTTTATTGGTGCAAAAGAAAGAGCTAAAACAGAGAATACGCAGGCTAAAATTAGCAAAATAGAACAACGGAATCACTATGCTTGTTATCTGACAAAACGGCACATTCGAAAGGCGTGACGAACAAATGACTCGAGGATAAACGTCTTACACAAAAATGTGTGCAAAGGAAGCAAGTAGGACTGCAATTGAAGACAGCTTACCAAAACAAACCGATCGCACGCACTGATCAGTTCCATTTGTGTCATTGGGTCATCCGGATTAGCCCTTGAGTCTCGGATACTTATCACGGTCCGAGGAATCAGACCATTGACGAGCTTGCCGTCAGCTCCGACCTGAAAACAATGGGACAAGTGAGGATCAATGAGAAGAAACACAAGGAGCATACTTTCAAGCAGTTCGATTCAACACTAAACGAAACAACATATAAACGGATAAACTGGAAACTGTCGGGGCGCCAGACATGAACCGGCTATCTAAAAACAGATACTGCTTGGTCAAGTCTAGTTTAAAAGCAACCATGGACGAAACTCAGTGTTCTCATGCCATTCCGTGAAAGAATTACCTGATGATTCAGACATTTCTTCCGATAAATAGCTATCGCAAGTAGAAGCGTTATGCGTACATCAACTCCATTCCAGTTTGATAAGGTAAACAATGAATGAGATCGTTGAACACAGTCATAGACAACAATTAAGACACATGTCGCAACAAGACCAAGGTGAAAAGTTGAGCTGTAGCGTGGCGTGCATGAAATCGAGATAAGCACACATGTTTGACTGCTACCAAGGCCGGAATCACCTACTTGGTACGTGTTACCACGCGACCGTTTGGCTGCAACCTGGCTTACATTAACCAACTGTGTGGCACCAGTCACTGCGGCACGAGCTGCGGTTTGTAAATTCCGAATCATGCGATTGTGTAATAGTTCTGCTGCAGCGGAGTAAGCAATCCCGTTTAATTGTTCGGCCGATTCTCGTAATTGACCTTGCAGAGATGTATCTTCGGGATTACCTGAACAAACCTATGAGAAAGAGTATGGAAACATCAGAAATGTTAAGTTTTGGAAAAGTAAATCAGCAGGTGAGTGTAGAGATAAAACTCAAATCTTGAGATTCTACTGCGTGAAACACCAATCGTGATAAACTACTCCAGCCTCACCTGACATCATTGCTTATTCGTCAAACAACAGGTACAATCGCAAGTAGGTTAGTGCATGGCTGAAACGGAAGTACAGAGCTGTTGCATTTGTCCTAACAAGAGAGATGAAAGTCATTAAAACCGACAGAATGTCAAATTCAGAGAGGAAAATACACAACTACCAGCCAATGACACGGTCAGATACGTAAGAAATATGAATAGTTATATTAGTTCACAGATGCAGTCAACGCACGACGTGTTCGTTTGCGCAGCATAACATACTAGACTCATCAAGGGATAAAGATGCATAGTTAGATTTCCCAGAAACAACGGAACAAAATCTGTAAAATCCGACTGATCTGTTGAAAAGCTGTAATGGTAACATGCAGAGTTGTACCACAATCAGAAAACATCTGGCTGTTTGTACACAACGTTTTATCCAACCTCTTAATAGTTCCACGATACCTGGAGAACGAAAATCGATGGAAGATGAAACACATTGAATAACCAATAGCACGACTAGTATGTGAAAATCCAGCTCGTGCTGTTCATATTTCCCAGTTACTTAGCCCATTCACAATACCGAGAAAATAGACATTGGACTTGTCGTCACGGGTTGCGATTACATGGGATGTGATCAACGAGTTGAATGTGGGTAACTATTTCTTCCCTTGCAAACGACTAATAGTCGAAACGCTCACTTTAGAGAAGCACCATGCGATGCATTTGTTTACCAACATGTTCATAGTAAGATTATGCAAAAATATTTAAAACTACCAAAAATATGAACATCACTTGAAAGATCCCACAAAAGGAATCAATAAGCAACGGAATGACCACTCGTTGGCTTGTGTGCCCATAAATCAACCAGAGCAGTGTCAAATGAATGAAAGCTAGAAATACTTACAGAAATGAAGCTGACTGAATGTGACAGCAATCAAACCTTGTTAATGTAAACATAAATCTATCCGATATGATTACGGGACGTATGGGGCATGTTACAGGACCATTTGTTTATCCGAATAACGCCTATTCAAGATTTGAAAAGAATCAGACACAAATATACTACGGTACGCCAAGGTGGCATGGAATCACCAATCACATAAAAGAATTATACTGAAATAAAACGGATTGTCAGGATGAAGTCGGCAAGATGGAACTTCATGTTGCGAGTTGAAAACATCAGGCGATATGGATCAACATTGGTGATCCGCAGTATTCGTTTACAACTGTATTATTATAAGCCCCCAAGTGGTGCGTTACGTACCATACAATTCAGAATACCAGGAGATTGATGACCCTAGTGTGCAGTTTGTGTCTCGCACTATGTTTGCGGGTGACGGTCTAAACTAAACAAGACGGCGCAAAAACAGTGTAAGATCTGAGCTTTGGTAGACAGAAGATTTTACACCGGGACTCATTGTAACAGGGTGTTCTCGATTGTTGTCTAGAAGACAATAATCACTTTTGATTGACGTACGTGTTGGAAACGATTAAGAACCGCAATGAGCAGTGCTCATGCTGTAGGTCTTATGTCCACTACCAAAGGAGGCTTTACCCATGAACTGATTCAGCCACTCCTCTAAAAGCACTCTGAATTCTGTTCTAGTTATTTTGGGTTTGATGCTTTGTAAATTGGTAAAAACCTGTTGAGCTGAACTAGGATTAACCGGCTGATGAGCCCAACTCACCAGTGTGAATAAAAAGGGTAACCACTTAAGACAAAACAAGTCTTCATGTTCTAAGGGATCAGACACACACACACACACACGCTCGAGTAGAAACACGACCAACGGACTATAAAAAAGCAAAGGACTAATGGGGACGCATTCGCAACCATACAAGAACACTGCATTAATCTGAAGATAGAGAGAGACATGTGCGACAAAATACAGATTAGCACGGGGATGAAAAACACAAACACACGCTCTGTGCTGAGACAGCCTAGTAAACACAAACATTTTGTGAGTAGCCAAAAGGTGCGGCAAGGGGTAATCGTTGATTAAGCGACTTGACCTTTGTAAGACTGTGAGAACACAATACAGCGTGGTAGACATGCATATGTGATCCAGTAGTGAGAGTGGTGCATCAAAATACCGAATGATGAGAAGAAAACAACGAAACGTTCTCTGTGGAAGTGTACCTTGGCAGCAGCAATTAAGGTAGTAGTGGCATCAGCTAGCTGTTTGGCTGCCGCAAACAGACGACTCTGACGATCCGGATCATCCACGGCGAGCTCAGCCTGTGCCTTGATGTCCGCGATCATTTGAGCAGTAGCCTGAGCCAGACGACGAGCAGCAGCAACCATACGCTGTCCGTCGTGCGCGTGATGACACTGTTGTAAGTTCTCGTAGGCTAGTTGGAAGTTATCCAGAGCGTCGCCAGTGTACGCCTACAGAATGAGGGTTCCAAAAACGAGATCTTTTATTAAGGATGAGTCAGACATCATAGAAGACCAACCTATTCGGAGTTGGGGGTAAGAGTCAAATTGAAAGAACACTACCAAATTGATAACATGGAGTTACAGCTTGGCTAATCAAACAGTAACAACAAAGTCTGTCACAGTGTCTCACCAATAACAACCACAGCAAATATTGTGTAATCAAGACCATGGCAATTCGACAGGTTGCCTAAACTACTTTCATGCACAAAACGTCAACCGGTAAGTTCCGATATGCACTGCTTCGCACAAAGTCAGTAACTATGGGTTTCGATTGCGCACAGGTACCATGATTGAGTTTACTGAATTGGTTTGATGACCTGTTATCATGATATGCTTAGCAATCGATGACTGGGTTTCTAGCCATCCTTATCAGTATGACGTGAAAAACTGACATGGTTTACAGTTGCGACTGATGAGAGTAGACGAAATGTTGACATATCGCAACATTTTTACTTTCTGCTCTGATATAGGAGTTTAGTTGGTAGTGTTGTTGCTTCGGAAATTAATTAGTTACTCAGCTACTCCCTTAAATACACGAGTGCAAGCGGACTGACAATCACCCATACCAGACACGATATACTTCACCCAAGATTTTTCAGCAAATTTGAGACACAGAGAAGACAAGAATATCAAGAGGGTGAAGCAGACGATCATTGTGAAATGGGCAATCATCCGACAGTTTAGCTTGAGCAAGTTGGCAATAACCTGTACGAATGTGACTTATGAAGTTTCAGAGAGGCAAGCACCAGTCCGGTACACAGCAGGAAACGTTTGTCAGATAAAGCTTTTTGTCTCAGAACTGGCATGGTTGTTTAGATGCCATTTTACGAAATCTTTAAAGGAGTGAAAATGTACACGTCCTGTTTTAGATATCGAGTGAGGTTAACTGGCTTAATTTACCACCATAACTACAGCAAAAGTTGATTCCCAATTTCATGTTGTACGCGCTTAGTAATGACAACATTTTCTTGTCGATGAAAGGGGCGGAAAGAAATACACAAAAGACCATTCAACCTGCACATAAACCGCACTTCCCGCGCTAGTGACATGCAGAAATATGCGCTAACGTGCATCCATCTTGGTTATGCATAAGGGTAACAACGTCGAGTTGTCTACGCCCAGATGAAAGGCACTCAACGAAACCAATGCTAAGTCGTAAAATTCGTAATCGACGAATCTAATATTGAACAGTTGTGATATTCTGCCTATACGCTTTTCGAAGCATCAGTCTTTGGCACAGCCATGTAATTATATTTCCCAAATAAGTAACCAGTAAAATGTACGGCCCTCTATTCGTATAACCGGTAACTACGAGTAAAACATTTGGTACCTCTCGGTGGGAAAACCACTATGTACAGAAGGACGTTGATCAATAACTGTGCACAGAAGACCAGTAATGGGAGATTATGCGTAACAAGGAGAGCACGAGGTACATATCAGAAGATATTACTCATCGCGAAAATTGCATGAACAACTAATGGCGCAGAAAGCGAAAGGCGAATGTGTATCAATATAATGAAAGGTGGTTAATTTAGGGGAGAAAAGTAATATCACATTGGCTAACCTTGGCAGACGCCTTTTGCAAATGAGAGTTCAACTGGTCAAGCGCATCGCGAACCTCAGTAGCGGCAGTCTCTGTATCCGTGACGGCTGTGTAAATTGGCTGTTGCAAGTGAGGTGGCTGATCGGCTGATGCAAGACCTGCAGCTCTAGAAGCCTGTACCACACCGTCCACGGCCCAGGAGACTTCACGTGCAGCTTCCGAAAGCTGCTGTTGACAAGATGGCTGATGAATGGTAGGTGCCAACACCTGAGAGCAGAAAAGAGAAAGGAACATAATTACTATGGTGGACGGGGGTCTATACAAGAATTTTCACGGGTCCTCGCAGTTCTTTGGCTATGACAGCATGGACGACGCTCGTCTTGAAAGATAAGTGAACAAAAAATGTGACCCACACCAGGGGAAAGAGACTCACCTTGGTACATGCAACCAGTTGGCTAGTGCACAGACCAGTTTGTGTGGCTGCAGCGATCACGCGTTGTTGAGCCTCCGGATCAAGTGAAGATTGGGTGGCCAGATTTTTCGCCTTGACCACTAGAGATGCTGTTGTATTAGCTACCGCCTTGGCCAAACTAAGAAGCTGATCCTGCAACGGAAGGAGTAAAAAACGGGTCGCATCAGAATCAGTCAAAAATCAGCCAAATTCCACAGAGTAACGACGGACCAACTCATCAATCCAATAAGAAAAGTAAAACCGTAAACTGTACACCGATTGTGAGCATTACAGTTCAACTAAGTAAACGCCACTGTCTGGAAAGCACAACATTACCCCCACGCGCCTCTCATATTCCAGACACACGGTGTCCGTGAGTGGGGATTTTCAGAAGCAGAATCGGTTGTGTATGTGCGGGAAACTTCTTGTGTATTGCATCTATTATCAAATGTTATCCACCTACTTTTAAACTGTTTGCTCACTCTGTGCTACGTGAAACTAGACCCCTTAAATTCCTTACATTTCGGATCATTTGCCGCGTTGAAAGCAAATAATGGTGAAGCACTAGCTTCTTATGTGATCCAAAGCACAAATTACGTCAATGAACGTAAAATCACAAGGATATTCAGATAGTGAAGCCACACTGGATCCGACAGAAACTACCGCACAATTCCGGGTGTATCATGACACCAAGTTATCAATATTCACTTACTCGATAAAGCCTTTCCTCTTCTGTCAAACTGAGTGCATTGACTTCGAATTCTTCATCTCCACCTTCTTGCATCACATGCCTAAGTAGATCATTGCTAGCCTCACCAACACGACTGGCAGCTTCGATAATGGCTTTACGTGAACTGCTGGACACCGGACCGCTCGGATGGGTGACCACTACCTGAGAACGAGTAGCACTCTCGCTGGTTCCATCAAAAATCTCTTCACGAGCCTAGATGAAATCAAAAGATTACAGGGTGAAGAGACAGTATGAGCGTAGGTCACTGAATCGAAGAACGGTAGGGAGAACAAAACCTACTTGACCAGCAGCTAGAGGACGGGCCGATTCGAACAAATTGGTGAACGCGTCTGCCACGTCACGAGCGGCGGATAGAATATTCTGTGTGGATTCTTCCGCGCGGTCGGGCTGCACAGCACCCGATTCACGACGCAACACTGCCACACGTTTCACATCATCGACAAAAGCTGGAAAGTGTATGGTTACTACACGGAACGATTGTTGCATCATCATTAGGTCGTCCCCGGGATCAGAACTACCACCGAGGCCAGGCTGCCCGGTTGTGTAAGCAGAGTCCGCGCGATTTGCTGAACGTAAAGCTTGTGCAACCGCGGCATTCATAGCACCCATTTCATCAGTAACTTTGGCCTGGCTCGCGCCCATCGACTCACTTAACCAACGCCTCGAGGTCTGGAATGAAGCAAGAGACAAAAATTATGTACTGAATACATTCCCGAATGATGATTCGATGCCATATACAGGTATGAGAGAAAAGAGACGCCTATATTTTTCAATGACTCAATCAATCATGACACGAAGTGGTGATTTGATATCACTGATTGTTTTGACTTCAGAAATAATGCGTGTACTTAGATATCACCGTGATTCACACTAAAAGGATGTGATGTGCAAGTCCGAAAAAACACGCTGAGCAGCCACCAAATGAACCGTAAATTGGAACCCAACGGAAGATCGGCAAAACAATGCAGTATTTACCGAGTTAGGTTGACTAGTAAACTGTGGTTGACTGCAACTAAGAAATTTCACATTTTTAAAGGGCACTGCCGGTGTTGTTCACATTTCAAAACGTCCCAGACAGTTAATATTACGGTTGCATCCCAGAGACTAAGCATTTCCTAAGCTGTACGTGTCAAAACGTTTCCCATAGACAAGAGCAAGCAATTCCCCTTTTTACAAATTTGTATGCTTTCACAAATTAAACGAATCTATTGCCAGGAAAGCATTTTCAACAACGTTATATATGTGTATACACATGCGCATAAACGTCATACGTATACATATATTTATATATGCCTAGCAATAAATTCGTTTGGTTAGTCAGAAAGTCACATTCTTCCCCGTATGAAGCAATGCTGTCAGCGAAGAGCAACCGATTGATGAATGTGACGTTCCGCGTGACACACCGGAAAAGTCCACGAAAATCGCCTGTATTTTGAGCTGTTGAACGATGAACTAGGAAGTAACTAAATTGACTGGCTGTTGTTCCCCAGATGTCCAATGTGCACAGGTCCTGATAAAAGGTCTGTAATATAACCTCAATGTAACCCTGGTTGCACTCCACACACATAATTGAGATGGCCGTGTGTATTCAGGACAAGTGTCGGATCGCGCACGTTTACTGAAATCAAGGCAGCTGGACGATTTTTATCAGATTATAGCACTCAGGAGAGACGAATTAACTCCCGACTAGTGCTCTTCCGTAATGGATCGGCCAATAGGACCGAACGACACCGTGAGTATCGAATGTTGATGCAGACATGCATTCGTGACCAGAACATCTGAGCAAGCACCAGGGACCAGGAAACTGGCGACCAAAAACAACACTATCATTTCGGTGAAAGTTGCATGTGTCAGCAACCACTGCTTTCATAAATATTTTAGTAAATCCCTAACGAAAATTCGCCAAAAATCAGTCTTCGGGATGAGAACGAATAGACAAATGTAGTAAAACTGAAGGTGAACAGAAAAAGGCGCACCCGATCAGGCAATAATTGGTAAGCTTCTGAAACATTCCAAAGAACGGCGTGAAGAAACGGATTAACTATTATTTTGCTAGCGTGGTTTTCTGTCAGCAGCCACTGCCTGATCAAACCCCTTAGAACGTGTAGATCGGATAAGTTAAACACGGGGTGACAAAACGGCTTGATGGTCACACAGGTCTAATTTGTTCAGTGAAAACGAAGTATATGTAAAGAGGAGGTAATTTTCAGTTCAGCAGTGTTTATAAAAATCGTATACCATTTATGGTCGAGATCCACAGAGCAGGAGTCATGAGTTGAGGGACTACACACAATAATATATGAAGGAGAATCAACCTCACAAATGTTCATGCCTTTTTCTACACTGCCAAATTTCCTCATGAACCCGAACGATTACATTAGGCCGAAAATAGGCAGGTCAAAGTGAGAAGGTCATTTGACTGTCATGCGATGTACTGCCCACGCGACAAGGGACGGAGATGCTAACGCAGCCATCCGAACATTCATTCAGGTACACAGTTATCCACTTCCCAAATAGTTCGGTTATTGGTTAGGAAATTTTAGCCAAGTGAAGGCGTCCAAGGTGCCTCACGTAGTAACCGATCATCAGCGGATCCAGATGAGTTAGCAGCCAAAGAAGTAACTCGAAAGGTCACTGTTGATTCAATAATTGCATTCCAACGACACTGATAAGAGGAAAGCGCTCTGTTTGTAGTCCTTGGAGCATCGATTGTAACCAGGACAGAAACCTTCACAATTAGCTGTATGATAAACTGGAGCCTTGGCTATACAGACAGGGTAGTAATGCAAACAATGTTTAAAGAGTTTCCGTTAAATTTTGTTGGTCAGACACAGGAGATAATCAGTGAAGTGGGCGATGACCCAATCACACGGTTCCACACCCTAGGTGTCATACAATGACCGCATCACACACTGAACCGGGCCAAATGCTACGTCCGAAAACAGTGAGTTCCAGTTCATTTCACGATGGCTGCTAGTCAAATAACCAGGTGAATCAACGCACATTCAGGCGAATAAGACGTGCTGATTCCGGACACAGAGTAGCCTATGCGCGACAAATATTTCCAGTATACTATGCAGCTCGATTGTTTGTTTGCAAGGTGTAGGCACCTTGATGTTGAATGTTTGAATATGGACGTAGTCATTTTAGGTAGTTAGGTCCCTTCTCATCCCTTTTTTTCTCTTCTCTCTCTTCCTATACAAGGTTTGCTTTTTCTTCATGGTTGTGTGGCAGTTAAGCATTAGTGTGAACCACTGATGTATTGCTGTCTATGATGACACTATGGTGACACAAGCATACGTTTCCTGCAGAAACTCAACCTGATGATATCACGTCAAAATGGACAAGCAGACACTCGTAAATGCGAAGAGATGATTTAGGACGCCCAATATGTTGGCATTAGTGCTAGAGAAAGATATCGCTGATTGACAGTTGATGTGTGTGTGTGTGGTCAGGACGTTGATTTGTCAGCCACTACAAGAGATTACAGCGAACGGATCGATGAGTGTATGTGTGCGTGTGTGCGTCGGCCGTCGCGCAGGGTGAACCAGGTCGCCCTATCCGCTGCACATGGCGGAGTGAATAAGCGAAAACATGCTACAGCCAAACACACCCTCATACTCCCCAGCCAACACGAATACCCGGGCAGAAAATGCTCAATCAGGGCTCAGTGCCCCGAAGACCAACTTGAGATAGGCCCGGGGACGCAAGACGCTTACTGTTGGGACATGGAATGTGCGCACGCCACAGAACGGCCGGGACGGCGCACCATCCTGATCGCAATGGAACTGCGCCTATATGGAATCGACGTAGCAGCCTTGAGTGAGACGAAGCTTGCAGACCAAGGTAAGTTGCGGGAAGCAGGTGCTGGATACACGTTCTACTGGATAGGTTACTCGGCAGACAATGTTTGGGAGCATGGTGTTTGTTTTGCAGTTGTTGATCGCATCAATGCTTTGATGACAGGCGAACCGCACAGCATCAGCCCTCGAATGCTGTTGATGCGCCTGCGACTCGGTCGAGGTAAGTGTGCTATATTTATTGGTGTTTACAGTTCAATCATGTGTCACACAAAGGACCAGTTCTATGATCACCTGTCCGCCACAATCCGGTCGGCGCCGGTGAGTGACCGACTGTGTGTTCTGGGCGAATTGAACGTTCAAGTTGGGCACGACTCGGTAGCTTGGCGGGGAGTCCTCGGACCCTACGGCATTGGTTCAGTCAACAAGAACGGTAATCGTCTGCTGCACATGTGTGTTACTCACGAGCTGGCTATCACGAACACCCGACTCCAGCTAGATACGAGCGACATCACGACGTGGACTCATCCACGAAGCGGTCACCATCATTTGCTTGACTACGTGATTGTGAGGTAGCGCGGCATTCGTAAGGTGCGCGTCACGCGGGTGATACGCGGTGCTGAATGTAGCACAGATCATAGGCTGGTCAGGACCAAATTGTTGAATTATGTATGTAAGCCTGTTTACCGTAGATCTTCGAAACAACGGCAGAAGTTGGATATCAGACGGCTGGAGAACTGGGGAACGAAGACTGTGTTTGAACGTGCAGTCGTCGCTCGTCTGCAAAACGCTCCTGTATCCACTACCCCTGAGGGTATGTGGCGACAACTCAAGAAACAGATTACGGCAGCAGCCACTGCGACGATCGGTGTGGAGTGCAAGAAAAGCGCGGACTGGTTTGATGAAAACAACGTGGCTATCTCCAAGTTGGTACGAGAGAAGAATGCCGCGTTCGCCACATGCACAATGGACCCGAACAACGGGGCAAAGAAGGCTAGGTTCCCGAGTATCCGCCGTCAACTGGTCGAACGTGTTCGCGGAATTAAGGACAACTGGTGGAGAAAACAGGGCGAGCGCATGCAGGGTTTCGCAGATCGTCGGCAACACAGAGTTCTATGATTCGCTTAAGACGATCTTCGGTCCATGTATCCAGTTTACTAAAGCACTGGTAGACATGGACACCGGCTATTCTTGTACTCAACCGGAGGACATCATGAAAATATGGTGCAAATAAGATATCCGTATTAAATTTAGTACGAATGAAGTTGAATAGTTTGGGCGTCGTGTTTAACATGTTATTGATAAACAGATTGAGATTTCGATTACAACACTCCTGAGGAAGGCCACCCGAGGTGGTTGAAACGTAGAGCATTACAACTTGCTCGTAACGTTGTGTTATTTCCAATCTGTTTATCTATGGCGCAAATACTTCGGCAGCCTGCTAAGCCGCCCTGCTACCATTGATTCGGTGACTGTAAACAGTCTGCCGCAACAGGACATCAAATATTCACTCGCTCTCACCCGAGATTTGTTGGAATTCCAGAGGGCGATTGGTCAGCTGCGCAAAGGGAAGGCTGCAGACGAGGATGGGTTGCCCGGTGAGATTCTGAAGAATAGCGGACCGGCGTTGGAACGCTCCAGATGGTTCACTCCATATGGGAGCAGGAGGCGATGGCGCAAGACTTCAAGGACACCCTTATCGTACTCTTGTTCAAAGGCAAAAGTAGCAAGCAGTGCGCAAACAGCTACCGGGGCATCAGTCTTCTGAGTTGCGCAGGCAAGGTGCCTGCAAGAATCCTACCGAACCGATTGAATGCGAACGTTTTGAACGTCAATGTTCCCGAACAGCAGTGTGGATTCCGGGTGAGTCGGAGCACGATCGACCTGGTGTTCGCTGCTCGACAGCTTCAAGAGAAGTGCCTGGAAAGGAACCAGCCCCCGTATGTCCTCTTCGTGGACTTCACCAAGACGTTCGATTCCGTGAGCCGCGAGGCGCTGTGCACAATGCTTGGTAAGTTTGGATGTCCAGGTAAGTTCGTCAGTATGGTTAGGTTGTTGCATGTGGACATGAAGGCGAAGGTGCAATCGTGGGGATCGACCTCTGATGATTCTGGCATCGTCACTGGCGTGAGGCAGGGTTGCGTTCTAGCACCAGTTCTATTTAGCTTATATTTGACTGCCATGGTAACAGTTGCTTTTCAGGACTATAGAGAGGATGGTGTTGAGGTCGAGTACCGGACGGACGGGCACCTGTTACATATCCGACGTTTCGGCGCTCCAACCCGGCTGCAGACCTCAACGACGCGCATGATTCTGTTCGCAGATGACAGCGCATTGCTAGCACACAGTGAAGACGAGCTGCAACTTCTGGCTACAGCCTTCGCTTCGGCAGCATCGAAGTTTGGATTGGATATCAATACAGGTAAGACATTTTCCTTCTTTCAGCCTTCTCCTGGTGAGGGTGCCGCCTGTGTACCTCCACCCCAAATTCGCATCGATGGAGACACTGTGAATGGCTACGGGGATTTTTGCTACTTGGGTAGCAACTTGTCGACAGATTTGTCCGTGGACCGCGAGCTGAGAGTGCGTGTGGCGAAGGCTAGTGCTGCTTTCGGACGTCTTGAAAGGCGTGTCTGGAAGAACCATAGCCTGAAGATGGCCACCAACCTGTGTGTTTACCGTTCAATGGTGCTGTCTATCCTGCTGTACGGCAGTGAGACATGGACATTGTACCAACGGAACGTGAGCTATCTGAGCCGCTTCCATGTGCAGGGTCTAAGACGCATCTTGGGTATTCGGTGGTCGGACATGATTCCGAACAATGAGGTACTGCGGCGAGCGGACATGGACGGGATGGAAGCCATGTTGAAGCTGAATCAGCTCCGTTGGCTCGGTCACGTCCGTCCGATGGGCGATGACCGTATTCCGAAGCAGCTGTTGTAGGGATATGTGAAAACAGGTAGGCGAAATCCCGGTGGTCAGAAGCGGAGATACCAGGGTGTTGTGCAGGTGATTCTCTCACGTTGTAACATTAAGTTTAAACGTTGTGAAGGCTTAGCGTTGAACCGGACGGCCTAGAGGAATACGATCCGGCCGGGCGTCCGAAAGTTCAACGAGAAGCTGTGGCGCGGCCGCGAGCGGTACGCAAGGGAACCATTGGTGACATGACTATATGGCGCTGCGATGTGTGCGGCCACAAATGCGCTGGCCGATTGAGGTTAGTAGGTCACCAAAGTACTCACAATACACCGTCCGCGAAGACGCGACGAGTACGTTAGGTAGAGGTAGGTCATATAAGCATATCCATTCCACTCCTGTTAACGACTGCATCGGCCAACAGCCTGATCGTAGACAAGTAATCCGCCCCTCTTTTCAGAAATTTGGATGTCTGCGGTCTTTTATCCATTCTTTTCTTTGGCTTTGTTGGTGTATTGTATGATGAATGGTCTGCCTGGCTTTTCATAGTTCAATGAGGATTTTGTTTCTCATCCCTATCTTCTCTGCGATGCACTAACATGCACTCCGAAACTGTAGTGTTTCTTGTATTACACTTCACAAATCTTTCTTCTTAGTTTAGATCTCGTCATTGCAGCCACTCTCTGTTTAGTTTCCGAGAGACAAGAGTTTCCTCTCCCTACTAGGCGATCAACTGGCTAACACCGGATATGTGGTGTGTGGGTGGAACTGCAAGTGGTGCAGCGCAAACCAATTGCAGTGATGGCTAAGCGCAGGCGTCCTCTGGCTTCGGATGCCGCCAGCCGTGTGTGTGTGTGTGTGTGTGCATCCCCTGCTGATGCTGAATCAGGTTCGTTGTGTAGGTAACGTTCGTCGGATGGGCGGTGATCACATTCTGAAACAGCTGCTGTCTGAACAAGTGAAATCAGGTAAGCGAAATCCTGGTGATCAAAAGTGGGGATACCAGGGTGTTATCCAAGTAAGTCTTTTGCATTGTAACATTGATTTTAGACGTTAGGGAGACTTGGCATTGAACCGGACAACCTGAGAAAGTACGGTTCGCACAGGCGTCCGCAATTTCAACGAGCAGTTATTGCGCGGCCGAAATCGAAGGAGCGCGGAGCGCGAAGGAACCACCGGTGCCACAGGTCAAGGTGACATGTCTATATGGCGTTGAGATGTTTGCGGTCACCAATACACTGGTTGCTTGGGATCAGTAGGTCACCAAAGTATTCATAGTGCACCGTCGGTGAACAGACAACAAGAAGGTTAGGCTCAAGTAGATTATATCCGTTATATCCATTTCTCCCTTGTTCACGTTAACAAACAACTGCCGTCGTTTACAACTCATCCGCCCCACTTTTCAGAAACCTGGATGTCTGCGGCCTTCTACCTTTCTTTTTCCTTAGCACTGTTGGCGTACTGTATGATGAATGTACTGTCTGTTTTCTTTCAGTCAAACCTTGCATTTTGATTTTACATCAAATCCTCTTTCGAGTGCACTAACATGTACTCCAGTAATGAAACACGTCTTGGATTATATCTTCATTAGTTTCCTCCCCAGTGTAGATCCTATCGTTGCAGTCTCTCTCAGTTTATTTCTCGAGAGATAGGGGGCCAGCTGGATACAAAGGCCTCACTCACACATCTACCGGTATTATTCCTTCGGGTTTACACTGGACATGTGATGTGTGAGTGGAGCCGCAAGTGGTGCGACACAAGCCACTTGCAATGGTGGTTAAGCGCAGGTGTCCTTCAGTCATTGAGACAGCCTAACCCGAACCGGATGCTGCCAACCGCGTGTGTGCGTTCAGAACGGAGGGCAGATGTAACAGCCACTAGTATACACAGCCTGTCTTGGTGTATAAATAAACACGGGGTAGCCGTGTGAGGCAGCGTGCGAGAATGTCGTAGTAGGCCGCCCAACAGGTGATGAACAGCAAATATGGAGTAAACAAGCACGGTGGACGAAGCCTCCCCATAGTAGACCACCACGACTGAGAGACAACGCATACACGCATCAAAACTAATGCAAATTAGTTAGAAATGGGGTACGTTGAGAAAACAAGCAGACAGAAGTTACGGAGAAGGATTCTATCACATGTTGAACATGTAAAACACAGCAAAGCCAACGAACAGTAATGTACACCAAACGCCACCACATAAACGAAGTCGGCATATTCAGTTGTGTTTCGGCCCAGACAGAAGTACAAAATCCGAGATTCGCCAATCCGTATAGCAATTAATAAGCATCAAGATGACGATCACAATGGCACTCACAAATGGCTGACATCCATCAATCTGAAACTGTGCATCCTATGTTAGTACCGCCTGCTCAAATGTCTTCGAGCAGGTCCACATTTAAACCTTCGGAACAAATATATCTGCAAGGTAGTCAATCGTTCCTACAAATGATACGTTGGTGAACAGAAAGCATGTATCATGGTACAACAAAGCCTTGTTTTCTAAATTCAACGAACCGATGATATCGACGAACTCGAACGTACTTTTCAGGAAACATACTGCTACTTCCATCAGCGTGGATTCTAGTAATTCTGTTAGCCACTGTATGGTAAAATGATTTAAACAATTGCATATACCGTTAGAAGATCCACTGCTGACAGGCATTTTCATGGCACTGTTAGAAAGAATTACGCTTCCTGACAGCATCGAGCATAGCCATTTTTGCAACAGGTACGTGGACGGAAGCATGTGACTGACGACATTATGGATCTAGATAGCCTACTTGAAGTGGCGAACATATCGTGTCCCCATCCCAACTTTACGCTTGAAGCCGAGAACAGTGGATTAATATCTTTTTTGAATGTATCCCAGAATCGTTGTGTGGACGGCTCAATTCACAGAGATATTCCGAGTAGGGGACTTGGAATGGCCAGCATACTCGCTTTTTTAGTTGTCCCTCTCAAACAGAAAAGTAGCGGCGAAATTAGTATGACATACAGGGTTATGAAGGTATACCGATGGCACAACTCGAGCAGAGGTTTTTACGGCGCACGCTCGTAGAGGACGTCTAGACTGTAAGATGTACTGATGACAGAACTGACAGTATCGGAAGTTAAACTCCATCTGTGAACAGGAATTTGGTTTACATAAAATTAGACCACAAATGCGAGGTGGTGGCTGGACCGGTGAACGGCAGAATAAGCAACGCGATTGTAGAGGCTTACAATGCGGCATAACTTTGAATATTGTCCAGACCTGATCTGGCAGTTTACGAACTACTCAAAGACAGGTTGTCTAAATGTGTGACTTCCTGTGTTCACCTGTTCACATATCCCTGTGGAGCAGGTTTCGTTCGAAGCACAACCAGGTGCCTTTGCCAGAGGATACGTTAACACCAACGTACACAGCTCATTACGGGCAAGATGAAATCCCTCTCGACTAATGGCTTTCTAGTCCATTTACCTCTGGCCTAGTCATCAGTTTAAATGGGACAAACTTTGTGTTCTGATCGCCATAGAAGTGATCATAATTTGGTTAGTCCACCACAGAAAATCTCCAGACCTCATGGTTAATACAGCCCCCGGCAATTACTTGACAATTACGGGAATTAATTTGATCACTTAACCTTCCTCCAGTATAGAACGGTGTGACGGAGTTGTTTTTGGTTTTGTTCACTTGCCAACTGTCCGCCCAACCACCTTTCATTTCTGATATACTCATGGGAGTTATGCGAAACGTATCCATACCATAGAAACATTGTCGTCTTCCGTGTAGGGAAGAAGACAGCTAAAAAAAGTATTTTCAAACTAGGAACATTTCGCTAGTGTTACGGTTGATTGCAATCGCTAATATATTGATAAATATGATCACGAAATTCACCAGTGAGTACAGCAGAAATACGAATCAAACATCAATGAGTATCTCCGGATTTGACCAGCTCTTCACTTCAAAATCATGTCCTCTCGTCTACATGTTAGGCTGTTAATTTCGAGGTTCCCGGTGGGGTACCTCGCACTGATTACTTTTCGTGGCACGAACGACCGAAAAGTATCCAAGGTTAAAGCTGCTCTGAGGAACTAGTACAATCGTTTTTATCGTCTTCTCCTTTCGCTGTTTCAGATTGTCATTTCGTAAAGATAAAACAATTCGCAAGCGCTGTCGTCTCAATTGTTTGCACAATTCAACAACCCCCTCAACAAGTTGCTATGATGAGCACTCTAACGAGTCTGGTACAGGATGAGTGCAGTGTCACCGAAATGCGTATTTATGATCTAGGCAGTAACATTTATTGGGATTCGCCACTGAGGAACGCCATGGATCAGGGATTCTTTCTCAGGACCTCTGTTGACGAGGAAATTGGGAAGTGCGTGTTTGACAGTGACTGCCAAGCGTGATCTACCGTTCAGTTCGTACGTATACACAGAATTGGATGAACATGTACTAAAGATGTCAGCTAGTCATCCACCATACGGAACACGCTTTTTCAATGCTGCGATCAACTAGACGCAGAGAGATGCAACAATTCACGAAGAGTTTGGCCATTGTAGGTTGAGCTCGTCTCCCGGGTTGGGGCCCTCGCGGCTCAGAGTCAGTGGTTGGAGACGTTAGGCGAAATGGCAGCTAATCGGGTACGGTGGCGTGAATGTTGTCCTCGTTTGAGCAACAGTCTGTGAAGACAGTGCGCTTAGTGAAAAAATGCAGTGAAAATCGTAAAAAAGTTAAGTTGACTTGCTGATGACGTCTTACTTTAACCTATAGTTCGGTTGTTTGTTTACAAATTCTAAACACCTTGATGTTCAGTGTTTGATCATAGGCCTAGTCGGTTTTAATGGTTAGTTCTCATGCTCTCTCTTATTTTATCGTGGTTAGAGACTGCTTTTGTCTTCGAGTGTTTGGTATTTAAACGTCAGCGATAATCAATGTACTGCTGTTTATGAAGATTGGTTATGATAACGCAGTGATAATGATATAATAATCAACCACAGCAAATACTTGATGCTTCTTGCTGGCAAGAATGAGAACAATCCATGCGGTTGGGTAGGCGCTCTTTAAAAAAACAACGCAAGCACACTAACATAAACCAACTAACACGGATTCATAACATTAACTCAGATAGAATGCAGGGGTTAGTTAAACACAGATTTCGAGAGCGATAGACAGGCCTGATAGTGGTTTGAAGGCGATCTTTTTAAACCGTGACAAGTGTATTAGATGGGGATTACAGTTTCGCAGGAGGTGCTCAAGTGTATTATCAATGAACAGGCCATGCTTACGTGTTCATCACTGATCTTTCACAGTGCGTACGATGAGGCAAACAACCGCCTGGCAAAAGCCTCAGCACAAGGAAGGACCAAAAATCAATAAACAGAGTTCAGACATCAAACGCGATATGTGGTTAACTTGTTGTGATAAAGTAGGAATAGGCTGGTATAAAAACCAAGAAGCGTTGTGGAGAAGAAAGAAAACGACAGGAATAGTCGTAACGTTCGTTGAAATGCAAATGTCCACAACAGCAATAATTTAATCTAGACCGTGCCACCCATGAAAAATACGGGAAGCTTTCAGCTTTTGTTTAGCCATCTTCCACAGTTCTCTAGACACGACGTGGTCACGGTGAAGGCATCAAATCTGCGAGTTTTTTTCAAAAACACATCAAATGACACCCACCTAATACAGTCTGCGTTTGCCGAATGTGTGACAATTAGGCTGGGATTGCCACGTCATCACCGGCGGTCGTCATATGGAGATGATAGCTTGTTAAACTGCTCCCTAAAAATACACGATCCAACAAACAGTCAAGCAGCTTATGGAGAGACGAGAATGAAGCACAGCGAACAGAAATGTAACCAGAGGTGGGCATCAAGATGCAATGTATCACTTACCTCATCCGAGCCCACGCCAAAGATGACATCATCATCCCCAGGCCTCAAGTGCAGCTGTTCTTTGGCTGCTTGCAACACCTCTACATCCTCATCTATCGTATGCAACAGAGAACGCTGAGCCGGACTCATCTCCTGATAATGGAATATATGGGTCTGCATATTGAGAAAAAACAAACGAAATGCACAAACACGTCCGAATGTGATGAGTAAAATTACACAGCAAAAGTCCCGGTGACCCAGTTGAGGTCATCAAGTGTGAGTGGCAAGTGGAAAACAATGAGAACAAAAGGTGCATGAATTTTGAGCAAAATTAATCGGATCATTTATGAGTACGCCATAAGAAAGAGTCACATGCAATCAAGAGAAAACTAGCTCAGAGTCGGGTTGAGTGAATTGCTTGTGACATAAATGCTACTAACAACGGGAAAACGTGAAAGCCGCGAGTGAGCTGCCATACAGTAGCTGCCTCATGCTCAGGTGCAAATGAATAGTTTGGTTGCAAGTGTAGCCACCAAGACGTCCAATACCTGAGTTTAAACATAAAAGCTGCAATGGTAACCGTGTCACCTTCATTCTCTTCCTTTCTTCCATTTTTTCCCATGGTTGTAAAAAGCAGTTGGGCATCAGCTAAGTAGCAATATCAATCGATAAAAATGAAAAGCTATGTGGCAAGGTAGCACCATATAAAACAGATGTTTTAGCGGTTCATATGTGCGGAACCTAACCGAATAACGAACACCGCGGAAGTGAAAAAAAGACCAGTAACATTAACGAACACAAACAAAATGCACGGAAGTGTTGAAGATAGACTGGTTTTCAGCTTTACATAATGCAGTTGTGTTTGTAGAGATGAAGGTATATTTGAAAGGAGAAAGAATAACCGGCAATCACATGAAGAAAAACAATCACCTGAGACCAGGGATCTGCTTACAATGGAACCACCCTCAGTTGACTGTTCCAACATCAAAAGAATAAGACATACTAACCTGACTGAAAGAACTCAATACAATAATCACTCTGAATAGTAAAAGAGGCCATTCGGGAAGATCATATGCTAAACACATATACATACAACTGACTTCGTTCGGTATGAAAATTCAGTGTTTCGTCAAAAAGTTTGAACAAACCGGGAAATCACAAACTCGTTACACATTCCAGTGATAGAAGAATGAGAACCGCATGCGAACCCTTCTGTCATGTGGTTCACAAAGATACCATGGAAAGTTTACGGAGTGACGTATGACAAAGAGAACCCAAGTTCAGAGACCAAGAGGTGGAACCACTTTTATTTCTCTATCATAGAAACCGAGACCATAAGCTGGATTATCGACTAGTGTTTCGGATGAAACAAAGAATGTATATTCTACGAGATGAGTCGTTGTTAAAGGCCTGTCTATGTTTCGGATAGTTTGTATAAGATTTCTTCGGCTTTCCGCGTCTACTGTCTCATCGGTTATAGTCAAATAAATTATGCGGAAAAATCAACGAACCGGCTACCACAAAATATTGGTGGGCAGATCAAGATAGGCTACAATTCTCCTAGTCCCCTTTACAGTTTGTTGATTTCTGCCATCTGTTGAGGCTTTTATCATAAGTTCATGTAGCTGTCGTATAACTGAATACAACGGATGGAAATGACTGAAAGCGGTCATGCACAAGATCAGCGCTTTGGGAGAGGGACAGTGGTGCGATATCCTTCTGAACCGAACGTCAACCATCTGGAACACGCTGATGAACATCAGAAAGATCTAGCCGATAATCGATTCGGTACATTAAAGCATGCCTACGGACAATCAGCAAACAGAAACTGCGAGTAATCAACTCAGTGAAATGGGAATGAAGATTCGAGACTCAGCGCTGTCCAATGAAACAATTGCAATATATATATATATATATATATATATATATATATATATATAAAAACAAGGAAATATCCAGTGTTAATGAGTTATGCCCATCGATGGGAATTCCNATATATATATATATATATATATATATATATATATATGAAAACAACGGCATCAAAAGTTCATGAACAATGAACGTTTTGAGCTCCCAGCAAGCACATAAATGAGCCAGTGTGTGCAGTTTCCAAAGTTCTGGCTATACAGAGTAGTCGGAGTAAGAGTGACGAGTTAATCAAAATATCGAACAGAATACGGCAAACTAAAACTCACCCCACCAATCATGAAATTATCCGGTGACATTTGTCTTCCGACGTGTACAGTACTGTTCACCAAACTCTGTCCATCCACCACCTCGGAACTGTCGGCAACCAAGTGATGTTGAGACCAGCCGTTAGTTTGAACGAGCCCTCCTGTCATCTGGATGTAATCATCCGTCTGGCGGTTAATCATTTCATCGACAACCCCATTAATGAGTCCGACATCTCTGGGGCGCGCACGAGTTGCAGGTGGCAAGCGTTGATGTTGTACAATGGTGGCTCTGTTCAAACAACACGGAATAATCACCAATCATGCGAACATAGTCGTGTCCGATCAAATTGCCCAAAGGTATGCAAACAGGGTTGGAGCCGCACCTGATTCACATGAGCAGAACTTAATGCTATTCGCTTTATAGTCTGACATCTGATGTGGCTTGATGTACAACCCTAATTCTCATTCCTTCATTCACAATGGCCCTGAGCCTTACCAGAAAGAACGGTGGTTCGGATAAATCCCACCAAACCTGCAAAGCGCTGTTTCGCCAGAACGGCCAAACATGTTGCTGTTGCACTTCCCTCAATCATCCAAGTAGACCTATGCAATGCGTGTGAGCCAAGAGGATCCATGCTAAACTGACATGTGTAAGAACTCCTCAATGGATATGAGTTTAAATAAACCGTCGGAGATCTCCTCACATGATGCCCAACTGGGCAAGTATTTAACTGATGCATACAGTATCTGCCCTTACGAGTTCAAACAGTACACTCAGTTTTAACATTTAATCTCTGGAACGCGCACAAGGCAATCTGTGCGACTGGAGACCAATGAACTGGCGAAGACAATTATGGCCAAACGCGGCATGTCTAGGTTACACCAACAGTAGGAATACACCAGTCCCAGAGAAGACAAAATCGTTTTGTTTAAAACATAACTCGTGCACGCAGACTAATTGGCCTAATCAACTAGAGAGGATAGGCGAAGTTTAAAAGTGATCGAATCAGGCATCACGCGAACCGAGATGATAATACAGGTTGTATGGAAAATCTCACCTTTCAGCACGCACATTCTCTTCATACATTGCGGACTCTTCATTGCCCAATAGACCTGGATGGTCTTTCGCTTTTTGCTTCTTGGTGATAATGTCCACGTAGCCCGCGATCAGTTGGGAAATTTGTTCTCCTTCTGAGGTCTGAGCAGTGTAGCAATCATCAGGTGAATACTCGCCGAAATCCTGTGCGGTAGATCAATGCGTCAAACGTGTACCAAATATCAAACAGAGATGGTATTCTAAATTACATAACACATATTGAACACAAGGAAGGTAAAGGCAGCTCAGAGTGGGTAACTGACAATATATATACTCAGAAGACTATTCAAATAGTACCCAAGATGTCATCCGGAAAAAAACCCAGAGAACTTAAGGCTTTATAAGCCAGCACTGAGTAACGGCGTGCAACAAGAAGTGGCTAATTCAAATGTCTAACCGTTCCTCTTATCTGTCACATTCATTATCGGAAAATAAAGTGCAACTCGACATAGGCGAAAACAAATTTGAGCAGCGCAGTTACACGCCCACTATGCCCTAAGAATATATCACAAACAAATTAGTTTTTCAAATGTACCTCGGGAACGGCACTCTTGATACAGGTTGATTCTGACGTCCTTCGCACACACACACACACACGGTCGATGGAATCAGAAAGGGAACAGCTACAAAAGGCACTAGTTCCCGATACAACCATGGTGATTGCACTGGTGTTAGTGCATACACACTCACGATGTCTGTTTCGTCTAAGATTGCACGCCAAGGTCACAATAACAGACAACCAGATGGTGGCACGTGTGTACGGTAGCCGTTAGACGTGCACACCAGTAGACGCACGCACACTACCACGGCGAAAACACATTCGGACAACAGACGACAGTGACTCACCATGGTAAACGCGTGCAACGAGGCTGCCCAGCGTGAGATAGAGGTGAGGGGCCAGATTTTCAATACCTCCTTCGTCTTCTCATCCAAGCGAATTACACTGTCTTTGGTCACTCCAAGCAAACGTGGGATCAATTTGTTCTTCCCCTTGATACGTTCCTAACCAGAGAATAAAGAGGAGGGCGGACAATCAGATGAGAGAGCAGAAATCGAAACAGTCTAAGGGCGCAGCAGCACCCCAAACGAAATTTCACAACAGAACACACAAGCACAAGCGCACATGAACAAGTAAAGTATTCGAATAACTCGCGTAAATGATGACCAAAGCAGAAACTAACCTGAATCAGGTACAAAGCGTGTGACCTTGTGATTCGCGATGGTGCAAGAAAAGATGTGGTGATAGATCAACGAGAAATGGTCTCATGGAAGAAAAAGAGGATTGGATCCAAAATTTGACTAGCAACTGAGGAACGAAGCGACATATGCCAACGTTTGGTACGGAAAAGAACAACTAGTTGTTCAGTGAAAGCGCACCACGAAACCAAAATACGCGCTTCATGCAAACTGAGAAAAGTCCCCCGGAAAGTTACGCACATGGATGGTACATGTTATGAACAAACAATGGATATCGGAGAAATACCTGGAGATGTTAGAAGCCAGAAAGGAACATCCCTCCTGGCAGTTCATATAACAAGACTAGCAGAGATGTCCGTAGGAATCTAAAACCCGAGCTACGAACAACAACACAGTTCCCAACCATCAGAAACCTGAAACGTAGCCTACATGCTGATCGTGAGGCTTGGTTATTGAGAAGAGTTAAAGAAATGGAGACGGCCCATGCTTCAGGAAACACTGGCAATCTGTTTAAGCTTATCCGTGCCATTGGTCACAGGCGACCGTCTGTCAGTGAAGCTATCAGCGAGACAGATGGCACACTCATCTATAATAAGTCCAGAAGGTAAGAGCGGTGGGCGGAACACATTGAGGGTCAGTTTAACTGGCCTCCTGTTTCTACCGCGTTGCCGCCACAAACTTGTAATGTAGTGCCCTGGTCGATAGACTTGGAACCACCCACTGAGACTGAGGTCCGCAATTGCATTGCGGCTCTCAAGCGTAACAAGGCTGCTGGTCCAGTTGACCTTGTGCCACCACTTTTCAAAGAAGGGGGAGAGGCGTTAGTAGAAGCTTTGACTCATTTATTTCAACTGGTGTGGACGACGGAAACTGTCCCCTCGAGTTAGGGTCACCCGATAATAGTTCCTATATTCAAGAAAGGTATCAGGGGCTCTTGTGAAAACCACAGCGGAATTAGCTTGACCCCAGTCATTTTTAGGGTTCTGGTATCCATTATACTTCACCTACTCACCGCAGCTCGGGAGGTAAACATTAGGGAAGAACACGCAGAGTTTCGTCCCGGGCGGGGATGTGTAGATCACAATTTCACTCTTCCTCGAATTCTGGAGCAGCGTCATGTATATCGCCGGCAAACAATTGTTGTGTATCTCGACTATAAAGGTGCGTTCGATTCAGTGGATCGATCTACACTTTTAGAGTCCCTCAAACGCAGAGGTGTGCCGACTAAGTACGTGAACATACTGTCGGCACTTTACTCCCATACCTCAGCTCAGGTTGCGGTTTACGGTGAACTGTCTGACACTGTCAGCACCATGAGCGCCGTACGTCAAGGCTGTCACATTTTTGTCACCATTTTTGTTTAATTTCGTCATAGACGAAATAATGGAGGAATGTCTCCGGCACTTACAAGATGCCCGCGTGGACCTCCTACCTGGTGAAATATTGACTGACTGATCTTGATTATTTTGACGACAAGGTGTCGCTGTTTAACAACTTTCAATCAACACAAGTAATGCTAGACGCAGTTTCGCGTCCTGCTAAATACTTCGGAATGCGCTTTACAGCCTCAAAATGCAAAGTGATTCTGCAGGATTGCTGTGATCACGTAGGTTTGATGTTAGATAATGTTTGTATACCTGGGAAGCTGCATCAGCGCGAGCGGCGGCGGAGGTGTTAGGAATGTAATAGAAGCACGCATCTCTAAGGCTAGGAGGCTATCCGCTAATCCGGGGGCATCTCTGGAGACAGACAGAGAGGTATTTCTCTAAAGCTAAAAGGTCGCGTATATAAGACAACAGTGAGGGCCGTATTACTTTAAGGTAGAGAAACCTGGCCGCTCAGGCATGGTGGAAGACGTGAACCGTCTTCAAGTATTTGACCACCAATGTCTGCGTTCAGTCGCTCGTATCGGGTGGCACCAGCGTGTAAGTAACGAGGAGGTTAGGAAGCGGGTGTTTGGTAGTGATTGTCAAACGAGTTATTTTGTCCAGTCTCTACGTTTGCACAGGCTTAGATGGTTAGGTCATGTGTTAGGGATGCCAGCTACTCGTCTTCCACACCGAGCACTGTTCGCTGACACTGTGAACGTCCGGTGTAAGGTGCGAGATGGACAGTTGATGACCTGGTGTAGGGAAATGAAGTCGTTCACGAAGGGGTTGGCCACTGTGGGTCGTGTTTGTCTCACGGGCTGGGGCCCTCGTGAATCACAGAGTCGGTGGTTGGAGACTCTAGGCGAGATGGCGACTAATCGAGCTCAGTGGCGTGAATGTTGTCGTTGTTTGTCCGAGTTGTCTGTGAAGTGAGTGCATTCAATGACGCGGGGCAGTGAAAGCCGTAAGGAAGCTGTCTCGCTGATGACGCCTTACTCTCTGACTTGCAGCTCGGTTGTTTGTTTGCAAGGTGTAGGCACCTTGATGCTGAATGTTTGAATATGGACGTAGTGATTTTCAGTAGTTATGTCCCTTCCCGTCCCCTTCGTTTTTCCCTCGCTTTCTTCCTGTATGGGGTTTGCTGTATCTTCATGGTTGTGTGGCAGTTAAGCATTAGTGTTAACCACTGATGTATTGCTGTCTATGATGATGAGATGACAACTACCTGGTCACATTTATTCAGTTGTGTTCCACTATATAACTACCCCACAGCACCGATCGATTTAAGAAGACACGACCAAATTCCATTGAGGCATGTGATGTTGAAAGGCTACCCCAGTAATTTGTATAAAGATCGTTCCTTTCAATTCATTTCCCTCAAACGGATGATGTGCAATAACGTTTCACCCAAAGTTCGATAGTGTTTGTTAACGAAGTGGTTAATTTCGTGAAACCAGAGCGTCACAGTCTAGCGATGGAACAGTCTGGAAGGTTTCGAGCGAGTTGGTAATCACTCCTACAGTGAATGCATATGAGCAAGCGCCATCGTGTTTTCCACATCGCTTTCGGCTAGTGTGGTCGCGCGAAAAACACGTCGACACATCAACCAGATCACTTAAGACAGGCACACAGCCCAATGGGGGTTCACTAATGCAACGAGACATACCACAGACAATCGGCCACTAAAGCAGACATTGATTCAGTGCAGGGATTCAGTAAACGATTCAATCGTGAGAGAGCAGTGGTGTCCTCGGCTACTGAGCCTGTAGTATACCCAGATAGTTTCAGTGCCTGGTTGTAGCTACTGATCGAAGTGTCTGTTTACGCTGGCCTGGTCAGTGTGCATGCTTAGACTGAGAGTTTCGTATTATCTCCAAGAATTGTGTTACATGCAATGGATATTTCAGGAAGCGTGGCTGGTTCATTCCAATGTATCGCCCGAGTGCTAAAGGAATACAGTATAAGTGAACTTTGGCCTATAAAGGCTTTGTCATGCCATCAGGGGAAAGAACAGCCAGCAAGCACACTGTTCTATAACCGACCGATTCACTTGACATGGAATCGAGTTATCGCTAGACACTGAGACCACATAAATATCCAGGTTATCGCAAAGTGAAAGACCAATATGCAATAGGCACTTAAACGCAATGTGAGCAAAAAGACAAATGTTACTGAAATACGCAAAGTTGTAAATTGAACATTATCTATGGTTGACTGCAATTTCTGCAGTCAGACAGACGTTTCAATCATTCCTTCTTCGGAAGGAGGCTGCAATCGCATGCCAGTATACTAAATCCCGGACTAATTAACAATAAGATAAACCACCTGCTTTTTTTGATACACCCCCCATGATGTCCATAGTCGTAGTGACCAACGGTCGCAGACCTGCGTGGTGATCACTACAGAGAGGGACCGTTATATAAATGTGCTTCTCTATTAAAGCACACTTCTATGAGTGACTGTCAAGATCCACAGCATTGATTTTGGTTCACAATGAGCCCCTTGACGATCCCATGGTAAATGACCGATTAAGGCACTCACGAGGGATGCCCAAGCATACACCAAAACATCTAACAGGATCCAATGAACGAAATAAACAAATACTACTCAATGAAGCCACATGAACAGCTAATTTGTGATGAATGCCTGCAAATATATTTAACGATACACATGTCATCAATCTTCTCACACACTAGGACAATAGTTTCAATGTCTCAAGTTGTGATCCATTGTACAAAAAGATCACGACATTGTGCAACCTGGTTAAAAGAAAAATTGACAACTACGCGTGGTGATCACCTGCTGACCCACGTGGTGCACTATGAGACTAGTGATCAATATTGGGAACGAAATAACAGCAAACTAACATTCAAGTTAACTCAATCTCAAGAGTACACGCAGAAACAGGGATCAAGCCATTGTGCATTCCGATGTTACTGTGTGTACAGCGGATAATTTCAATTTTTCAGTCCAATGAAGGGAGTGATAGATCATACCTTAATATCAGAAGTGCCGTTATGAGTTTGTTTTGTGGCAGCGGTTACAAAAACAGCTGACCGAGACACAAACATGTAGTGGGAGTGGATTAAGTTTTCATTTGAAATTCACCTCACAAATGAGCGTATATGGGTGGGTGTGTTACCTTGACGAGGAAGAATGTGATCCCATACGTTTTCAAAGAACGGCAAAATTGACAATATTTCACTTTGGCTTCCACTTCTGTCAGACCGGCAAACTGAGCGTGCTGTTGAAAAACTTTCTTCTCCAGACTTCGCAACTTGGCATACTCTTTGGGCAAGAAATCCTTGAGGCTGTTCAGTAGAGGAAGTGTCATGAAACAGAGTTTATATCAGATTCGACATGACCATAATTGGAACGACCATCAAAATAATTGTTTTGTAAAAGTACAAACGATGGATTACTGTTTCCAAACCGTCCTTATAGGTGTAGACAAGAATAAAGCACGAAATCATAAAATGTGGAACAATGATTCCTCATTCACCACAACGTTAAAATGTCGCAGAATTATGACAGTTTACATTTTTGGAATATAAAAGAAGAATGAGGATGAGACTGTATCCACAAGATTTCTACATCCAAAGACACCAAGGTGCCTATTGCTAAAAACGATATAATTTACAATGACCATTAGATGGATACACTCCATCCAACAAGACATGAACCCAACTGTACCACAACGCATAAACAGATGACATCCGTCCCGTCGGTAGAGAGCCGGAATACTACTAACAAACGAATAAATGAACCAGTTAACTGAATGAAATATAAAGAAGGAAGGGTCGAACAGCTTCGTTTAGGATACCAAGTCAAAAAGAAGTTCATGAACCTGAAGGGCTAACATTCAGCATCGAAGGAGAATCTGATTAAAGGAGGATTTTTTCGAAAGAAAATAACGTTTTATGTTTTCAGTGGAAGTGGAATGAGACAAATCGAAAAAAGGAGGCGGATGAGGTGAGAATGTAATCGTCTAGCAGATGTATCTAAGTGATAAAGTGCTACGGAGTAACGAACGTGGTTCATGTTCTACAGAATACAACAACAGTTGGTAATGTGTTCCAATGATCTAACTGGGAATACAGAAGTTCAGAATGAGTCATGAAAAAAAAACATGATAAGCGAGAGAAGGTACATGATTGAGAGGCGATAAATGGGGGAATACGTCGTGGAGGAGCCCTGGGGCAAACCACACAAAGTCAAAGCTTCAGTCGTATTGGAAAGGAAGAGACCCAAAAGATGTCTCACATTTAACCGAAGGTAAGTAGTGATGGATAGAAAAATGGGATAATCATCGAGGCAG
Organism: Paragonimus westermani; assembly: GCA_008508345.1. Lineage (NCBI taxonomy): Eukaryota > Metazoa > Platyhelminthes > Trematoda > Plagiorchiida > Troglotrematidae > Paragonimus > Paragonimus westermani. The sequence continues at coordinate 153,687 of QNGE01000984.1, forward strand.
GAAGAAGGCGTATGTTGCAATACGTCAACATTTCATTTATACCTATCAGTTGCAAACGCGAAACATGCAGATTGCATACATTAAACAAATAGAGACAGATAGTGAGGAAAAGTCCAAAGATTCACATTAAGTATTGTGTGACCAAAGCCACGGTAATCTAGTAGGCTGCTTCAGCTACTTCTGTGAAAACAACGCAGGCTGATGAATTCAGACCTACACAGCTTATCGGCGGCGAGTAACTTCAGCATCCCATGACGCAGCAATAGGCTAAATGAAGTGAATGGGTCAATATGGTGGACTGTTACCGTGTTGTCAATCGATGTCACGAGATTCCCAGCAACGGCTTCATCAAAGTGAGACTGTTGCGTCACCAGGAGTTATTCGCCTTCAGAGAAGCTATACTGATCCGAACTCACCACCCTACTCCGTGAGCACAAAGGGGGAAGGATTAGCTCATTAGGTCTTGATCACACACAACTTGATGTAAATGGTTGAACGTCTGCTTACTATATATATATATGTATATATATATATATAGTAAGCTGCATGTTTGCTATTTGCGGTTGACGAAATATCAAAATATCACAACATATGCCTTCCTTTTTGCAGAGCTAAAGTGACTAAGGGGAAATCAATGTCTCAACGGAATAGCAAACAGATCATTCTTTGAAAGGGATGTAACCCATATCGATTAACACAGAGAACAGCAAAGCGACGATAATAAAAGCATGAAAAAATGAGTGTATTTTGCGAAATTCCTGATAAAGTTGCAAATTGCAAGCCTGTACACTCACACGAGTGCAATGCATTCCATTACAAGAATTACTATGAATGCAAGGAATAAGGATGTTCAACACCGATATCACAAAGCCTGCCGATCATGGAGTTGCTTGAAGCGAATGAGCATAAGCTTGCAGCCTCGCGTAGTTTGGCCACAGAAGCCAAAACTGAGTGAACTGGGAAAGAGAAAGTGCCAATACAATAGAACGTGGACAACGGTGCGCAAATTGAGAGATTAATTTCAACGCATGAAAAGACGTGATCCAACAGCACTTGCTCGAAGACCAGCAGAGCAACATGCACACATAAGCACGTGGTGTTCTTAAGGACAATAAGACAAGCAAGCAGAACACAGAAAAAAGATTGGTTTGTAGATCGACTGCTTGTCAAACTATCCGGTTAAAGTGAGAGCCGCAAACAATCACGAGCCGATAACAACAGAGTAACAAACTTGACAGAAATTAAAAGAATCACTGGACACGAACCACATGCAGTGAATTCAACAATCCAGTCCAAATGATGTGATGTTTTACCGAAATCCCGCGCCAATGGTATTATCAAGCACTCGATGTCAGTTTTGAATATACAAACACGCCAAAAGATTTGAAGCACTGAGCCCTCCAAGTTCGGATCGTCGACAAGTAAAGAGGGTATGCGTTACGAGGTGTTAACAGCTTGTTCACCCACCACAATCACGAACTCAAAACAATAGCGTTTACAAATGTGGGCAATGCAAAGATTAAGGTTGCTGTGTGTTCTATGCAGCTCAATGTTTCAAGTTCGTCAGTCAAAGGAATCAACCAAATGTTAAGAACTTGCGATACATTCCTTTCCCTCTCATCGACTCAAAAGTCAACGCGAGTAGATCGAAACGCACACGAAGAAGTCACGTAAGTGCAAGTCGTCAAGAAGGAATGACAGATGATTACTAGAAACACATAGGTGCTAGTTGCTCAGTTGAACAATTGCTTGAGACAACGCTCTTTACTATTCGCACTGACCACAGTTGTCTTGTCAGGTGGTTCAACTGTAAGTCCATGCACACCGAACATCACATAAACTTCTTTTTTGAAGTGGACAATAAGAACGTGTGTCAGTGAAGATGAATTATGTGGACTGGTGGACCCATGTTTTCGATTAAAATCTGACCACCCGAATATCAAGTCGCAATAAAAAAAGTGTGAACATCAGGGGCACAATAAAGTGTGAATGGCAAACCAGAAATTGTAATACTGAGTAAGAATGTTGACAATAACATCAATACTGTCATTCTTACAAAACACGTTCTTTCGCTTGTGAGTAACGATCGGGTTGCCCGACTGCCTCAAGAGCAGACACAGCAACTGTCCTGTTAACTCCAATCGATGACTTCACGACTAGAACTACTTTCCAAGTTGAACTCACTGGGAAGTCTTTGGGAATGCGGCACCTGCGATCAACTATGGGTGATGTTCAATCTATATGAAAAACCAAATCCCCCACTACTCATCAGTAAAACGTTCTGTTGATAGTGTGTGAAATAGGTGAATCCATCCTCCAGAACAAGGCACTCAAGTGCCAAGGTCAGTTGCTATGCCAATTTAATGTGTAGCTTGGAGGATGTCTGGAATTCAGTTATTCAACGTGTCAACAGAGTGAACGGGGATTTTGAAAACAGCGGGGACATAACGGCTGCAGAAGTATTGTCGAAAACTGAACTGGCACCCAACGATAAACATATAAACTGTCTTTCTGAACCAAAAACAGGTTGATTGAGTAGGATGCACTTTTGGAGAAGAGAGAAATTCCGTACGCACAATAACTTGATTTAGTCGAATACAGAAATAGTAAGTAAAAGCTGTAAAGACTAGGTTCCCTATGACCATTTTGTCAGAGCACACAGACGAACGATTTGGTAACATACTAACGTTGGGCTTACTCTCGTCGATAGAAAACGTGCAGTGTACACATCAGACATACAGAATGGAAACATACACCATCATAGTAATTATTGTATAACCAAAACCAAGATAATCCAAGGGATTACCTCCGCCATACTAGGCACACGACGCTGACTGATGAGTTCAGACAAGCATAGCCCCATCGAAGAGCGGCAAATTCGGTCCCGAGGAACGCAGAATGATGGTCAAATACGCGAAGACGGTTCACGTCTTCTACCCTGAACAGCCAAGTTTCGCAGCAGTAAAGTAATCCAACCCCCACTGTCGCCCTATCTAAACAACCTCTGTCGCCAGAGATGCCCCCAGATTGGTGAATACCACCCTCGCCTTAAGAGCACCAGTTTCCGTTCCATTCCGATACCTCTGCTCCTGCTGATGCAACTTCCTAAGTAGACAAATCAGCCAACTTTATTATACAACACTGAGTCCACGTAGTCACAGCAAAGTTGCAGTAGCACTTTGCGCTTCGAGGTTGCAAAGTGCACTCTAAAATATTTAGCAGAGCGCGAAATAAATTCTACTATAGTTTGTACGACGCGGCAATTGTCAAACGCTCTGTCGTCAGCATAATCAAGATCGGTGATTCATCCTCGTTTTGACGAAATCTTTGTAATAGTATTAATGATATCAGAAGAAATCACGGAAACCAGTTGGACCCCAATTTTTCGTGAAACTACAGCGATCGATTATACACAAAGAATGTCTAGATTACAGCAAATCTTTCAGTGCTTTGCTTGTAGTCACTGCAACTGACGTTATCATCCGACTATGTGGACAGGACATTGATATCTGCGAAGCGATTGGACAGAGATCAGACAGAGCACTGACGCGCAATGTTGCCGAATAACATGAGAAAGAAATTTTGAGCTAGATACAAAACAAACATCTATGAACTAGTTGCTGCGGTCACAGTAGAGATATTGGCGGTTTGAAGTGGACAGCTAAACAACGTGAAACCTAACTGAGTGTGGCTTGATTAAGTCCACTTGGGTACTGACGGATAGCTATGGTAAGCTGAAAGATTTTGCAAAAGGCACACTACGAACATCGTTGGGCAGACTGATCCGATTGACCGAGCTCATGAAGTTAATGCATATGAGCATATGGGAATAACAATCTGACTGTAATCAGAGGCACTGCAGTCCTTCGAACTTGTGTGCACAAGAACAATATATGCTAATGCCGAACTTGTCATGATCAAGGTGAGAAGAACGTGTCAATCTACCTTTCACGTATTCTCTCTCGGCTATTCGTTTACAACATTTCCAAAAAAGGACCCTCGCCACAGACCTATCGTGAATACGCTTTTAGCAACAGTATAGCATCCACAAATCAGATAACGTGAAAAACTTCTAATCAATGAAGAAAATGGTTTTGGATTTCAGATCAAATAAAACTGTGACTCTTAACCTTACATATGTAGGCGAAACTTTAGTGGAATCATAGGACTTCTACAGATCGTTGAAAGTCCACAATGCACACACGCACTTGACTTTGTGCTAGACAGTGTTACAAGCAAATAAGAACGTGTATAAGAATATTCATCTGGAAAATAGCAAGGACCCTAGGAGCATGAAATACTATGAAATGAGATGAAAACAAGGCAACTTTCAACAAGCACTGACGTGCTACCACTTGTACAAGAGATAGCATACCACTTTGAAACTGTCCACATGGCCATGCTGCTTGGAGACTTTGACTAGCATGAGAATGTGCTTAACAGCTTTTCGTTTAATATCGTGACTGCAATGACCACATCTTCACAGTTTGATAAATGCTTCAACTCCATCATTTATACAATGGCACGAAAATGGTTCTCTCTACATACAGGAGGGACTCTTGATTTAGTTAACAGAACTAAACTCTGAGACTGTCTAAATGGAGGGATGTATGCGACAGGTAGGTGAACATTTTGAAAGCAGTTTACCGAGACCTCGGACTGGCTTATGACAGCTTATCGTCGACCTCCGGATCCTAATAAGAGTAGGACAAGATTGACCAAGTTCCAGTTTTCATTTCACTTCAAGCATTTGTAACGGACAAGAACATGAACAGAAAGTACTGTCAACCGAGCCGCCGCCCATTGTAATAGTGACGTGGGAAAACCCGGAAAACTTTAATAAAAAAAGAGTACAAATAAATAAAGCAAGGCCGCATGGAATAACTGGAAATCAGATAAATGCAGATGCAACCACTGGCCACAACCCACTTTTATCTCGCATAACGTTTCTAGCCGGCGATTTGAGTGATCACAAGGGCCCCAGCCGGACAGGCGACATCTTATCCACTTTACTCGATGAAACAGTCAGGATCGTCATATTCCGTGATCACGTCATTACCACGCAGTTCTACCCGACTGTTGGTGATCTCAGAATATAGTGTTCGGTGGGAAAGACGATCAGCTAGTATGCGGAGTACCCGATCCGACAATCGCAGACTGTGCGACGTGGATAGTTGACCAATAGATCATACACCCCGAGCGTTCCAAAATAGGCACTGTAGATCGGTCGCGTTGCTTACATGATGCAGCCAAATGGTACAGACAGCGAATACCAGAAACAACAAGTTTGTTGACTTCTTCGTTACTGGCAGATCATGCTTCCGAACCATAGAGCAAGAGTGATCAGAATAGGATCCTCCTATCCAACAATGCAGTATACGAGATCATAGGATGCGCTCTGAAAAACTACAAATATGACGGTGTGGAAATGCACCTTGGCACTAAATTTAACGTGACACAGTATGCAGAACGACAGTGCATTAGTCTGTGGGGGTTCACGTGGAAACAAGAGCGCTTTAGAGAGAATCTCACAGTATGATGGAACCTTTGCATCCCTAAATTCAAGGTGCAGTTACATGATTGGCAGCACGTTACGCCTGTTCTCATTTAAGCAGACAAGCAGCTGGAAGTATTTGAGAAGTTCGAATACATTGGGAATCGTATCAGCAACGACAGAATAGTTGGGCTGGTGTCAAACCAATAATAAACAGTTCCGGTTGAGGAAGATGAATGATGCGACAAAATATAGAATTCAGTGACGTCCGTATTGTGGATCTCTGTAAGCATCCGTGTAACGCTTTTTCCAAACTCACAACCTCTTCATTCACTGTCTTAAACAATGAGGAGTTTTTCAGTAAAATGGATTGTAACACGTCTATCACTTCATGTGGTCAGTATCGGCGTTTTGTGGCCAAACAATGCAAAATGTCACAAGTTAGATCACAATGAATCTGCCGCAATCATCTGAGCAGTCAGCAACATCATCAGCACAGAGAACAAAACATCAGTGGTTCAAAATGATGCACGACTGCCACACCACCATGAAGAAAAAAAACCTGTACAAGATGAGAAAAAAAAGGGGGAGGAGAAGGGACCGGACCACTATGCCTATATTCAAACATACGACATCAAGGTGTCCAAACCTTGAAACCAAACAACCGAACTATAAGTAGAAGTATGGCAAAATCAGCAAGACAGCTTCCTTACGGCTTTCACTGCCCCGCGTCATTGAATGCACTCACTTCACAGACAACTCGGGCAAACATCGACAACATTCACGCCGCTGAGCTCGGTTAGCCGCCATCTCACCTAATGTCCCAAGCCACCGACTATATGGGTCGCGAAGGCACCAGCCCGGGAGATGAACCCGATCTACAGTGGCCACGACATATAAGTGCAGAGAGAAAACACAAGTGTCTATCAAACTGAACGCAATGGAGGCTTCCTGTCAGCAATTCCCAACCCCCATCCCTCAGTATGAGCAAATATTAAAAAAATGGGAACCACAAACAACCAGTGACAATGACTCATTGGATTTGTCCGCTTATTCTCATAATGAAAATCGTTATGGAAACCATGTGTTCCTGCGTGTGTGAACGCCGTGGCTCGGTTTGATTCACATGACCATCACTCTAGTGTGACGATTTCTTCGTTTGGAGATGACGGTTTTGTCTGTTTATCGGTCAGTCAGACTGAGTTCTACTTCGAGGTCAACAGTGCTCGGAAGGCACTGACCGCAAGACTGGGAGCTATTTTGGAAACTTCGCTCTACCAAGTACACGCCATGCACAAACCACTTGACCGTTGATTCTAGTCTATCGCAGACAGTGAGTGTGAAACTGATAAGACGATCAATATGCCATAAGCACACGAACATAATCAGTACTTTTGTACTAAACATTTTGTCAGTGATACACATGGCCTTTACTATAAACAGGACGATGTCACGGGCGAATATTGAACATCCGACTAGAGTTCCGGGTACCTTAATGATACCTTTCACATAGCAGGGGTTTTTGCTGCGATTTAGTTGGCACCATCGCGCAAACTCCTAAATGAATGGATGATCGCACGACCATGTTAATCCTACGCATACAGTCGACCCATCCATGCCTATGGGTTTAACTATCGAATCAATACACAGTTATAAGTTCAGCTTTCGACATGAGCAGCTTAACGTCATTAGCAAACATGCATGAATTGCGTATCTAAATTTGCGCACACAACCTAACAGCCGGTGGCAGAGCTGATCAAACACAAAAGCGACCTAAGCTGAACACATACACACGGAGTTCTACATAGCGACACATAAGTCAGTCATCCCGCTGAAATCAGCTACATGTGCCGAGCCGTAGATGAAAATCTAATGAAGGACGACCTAAATCCAGAGTGTCCATTAGATACTGCAAACAACGGCTGTGACATGTGAGGCTGGATCGTATTACAAACGACAGCCGAGACTACTAAGTAGAGTCTATGAGTACACACCTAAGTGCACAGCTTTTGATGCGTATGTCCTAGTACTGGTACACGCATAATACCACACTTTGATCTGATATTTGAACGACGGAGCAAACTAGTAGCCTACCACCAGAAATGACATCTAATCGAACAGCAAAAGGCGAACAAAAGAGCGCTTGATGCGATGGCAAATTCACAGCACGCCTAACCATAGCCCTGCACTTACGTACACAATCAGCCGTGAACGTTCTCACGTGAAATTGTTGCTTGAGGACGATTCCGAGGAAAAACCAGCCATCGTTTGGGCGCAACCACACCATTAGCTGTAGTACACCAGTGTCCCGGAAAGCATTTCGGACGATCACAAGTTTCTAAATTGGCAAATGATTCCCATACATTTTACTTAACGGAACAGTAAGAACCTTCATGATCTGAGAACGCACAATTCTTCGACAACCTCGAGGTTTACTCCGACAACCTGATGGTCCGCATGAGTAATGCCAGACGCTACAAGTAACTTAGTGTATCGTAGGAAGTAACCTCGGCAGCATATGAACCACTGACTGTTTAGGTGCCCACGGGTATGGCAAATGCACAGAGTTTTTCAGATTTGCATCGACAAACTGTCAGCAATACGTCAAACCTGATAGCTCATGAACAGAAATTCAAATGAAACTCGTTTTAGCATTTAGTATAATTCTCGCTCCAGGTTAATCATTACGTTCGGCTCCCGGCAATAACAGGAAACCCGAAGGGATAAATGCATGGACTGACAATCGTGCTGAGACGAGCCCAAATAAACAATGGATGTAAGAATGGTAAATTCGAGACTCTGAGAAGTGGCGCGTGTTTGGTGGCGAGCTTTAAAGAGTTCTCATCAGAGTAGATTAGGGGAAATACAGTCGAACCAACTGGCTGAGCGCAATCGGTAACCGAGACCGCAGTAAGAATGTCACTGAAACAGTCTGTTTACGTACACGCAGAATTAAACAGTTAACACAAGGATGTGCAAAGATACGAAAATAAGAATGAATGTTGAATAATCGCAAAAGGAAAGTCAGACCTAAACAGCTAACACTGATAGACCTGTCACGCAACTCCACTCTGTCAAGACAACCGAGCCTATGCTGAATCGAGATAGTAGTGCACACGAAAGGTGTAAGACGGTCAAGCAGACGGGCGGTTACGGAATCGGCGCGTCCTCCCTCGGTAGTTAGATTGGTGAAGTGACAAGTGCCAACTGGGAGGTTTGCTTGAGATCGATTTCATTGTTAGCTGGAAACACTCACGGATATGCCGTGAGCAACGGTGTCCGCCGACGAATAGCCAGCAATTATCCAGTTCCATTCTGGTCAGCTCAAAGCATTGGGATTCACCCAAAACAGTACTACTGAACAGCAATGTCTTCTTTTTCTATAACGTTAGCAAAAAGTGATCTCAGGCCACAGGTGGAACGCAGAGACACAGTGCACAGGGGTATGCAAGAACGCAATAACGTTAATCACACAGAGGCTGCGCAAATAGTGACTTACTCGAGGAAGTTGTTTTTAAATCGTTCCTGAACGTAGTCACCGAACTGGACCTGACATTGAATCGCAGCCAAATGAATTGCCTCATCCAGCGAGACTGGATGGGTACCTTTGAGGATAGCATCCTTTAGCTACATAAAAGAAGAGGACCGGTAGGTATGGAATATTTGAAACCACGTTCTAACTGTGGCTGTGAATACAGCTGAATAATTACCACGACTGCAAACAAGCACA
>QNGE01000984.1:164491-199912 GCA_008508345.1 Paragonimus westermani
TCAAGTGAGCAACAATCGCGCTTGAAACCGTTTTAGTCACACCACTGTTCAACCACGCAGGATGGTGTTCACGCACTCTGTTCGACAATCGCCTTGTAGTACGACCAATATATGATGCCCGACACGAGCAAACAAATGAGTACACACAATAATTGGTTGTAAAACATGGAAGTTTGTCATTGAGTTGTGACATGATAATGGAAACATATGATTAAGCAAAGCCAATATTGTGGATGCTTGCGCGCCGCTGATTGCAGCAGACGGCCACGTCAAGTAGCGTTCCTAACCGGCGACTTGCGTAATCACCGGGTTCCCAACCAAGCAGGCAACATTGGAGCAATCAGGGGTGCCATAGTTTGTGACTACTTTGTCACCGGATAGTGAGCTTTTAGTTAACTGCTAGTAAACAGTTCTTAATGTAGTAAATGCTCACGTGGCACATGGAACACTGCTTCGACTACAGAAAACCGTGTATTTGTATCATTCGACCAATTGGTCACGCATCAAAAGATGTTTAAAATATGTCCTGGCGAATAGTCGTATTTCCAAGAAATCATACAGCTTGGTGTAAACTAATTAGAAGAAACGGCGATAGTCAAAACAATGAATACGTCGGCATCCTTGTAAAGATCAAGCTATGATTGCGGTCCCTAGAACAAAATGGATCGTATGCAGACATTATGCATGCAGCCTTTTATCAATGACCGGAGGTACTTTCGGCACCACAGATGACGCATGCTAACAAAGACAAGAAAGGCCTCCGCTAATCACGTCAATACCTCATCAACAGTTGACCATATGGCGCTAACATAATATGTGAAAGGGTCTATGCTCTAAGGTGAATCACCAACAAAAGGAAAGAATATGGATTCTAGGACAAAAGTGTTGAGGTAAAATGCTCCACTTCAAAGAGATGAAGCGTGTGCCACGAAGACCAGATCAGTCATTTGCTTTCTTCACACGGTCTGAGTGCCTCTGGCAGAGGACCTAAGCAGAACATCTTTCTTTGCATACTTCATGCTAGTCAGGCAACAGCAAGGATAAAGAACACAGAAAAGAAATCGACATAAAAGAACAAAGTAATACCACGTCAAGAAGCGATCACCGAGATGGTGCCTCCAATAAAGATAGTTACAAGTAACTGGCGCAGGACAACTCAAAGGTGATACAATCAGCTCACAGCTTCAGAGCTAGCAGACAAAAATGTGGGTAAAAGTATTTCGAAGACAAACCGCCAGGGAGCAGAGGAAGCGGACAACATACTCACGTCTTCAGATCCCCGCACGGATCAGTCGGTTGATAGAGACAATTCAGATTGCTGAGTCTCACATTACAAAAGAGACGTTGCTTTATAAGCTGGATCGTATGCCGCCCAGACTTACACAGAAGCGGTCAAACTAATCGAAGATTCGAATCCACGAACGCGTGGTCGCTGCAGTTACCACGGATAAACCTCGGCTGACTGTACTACATAGCTGATGATCCGCTCCAGTGAATAGTTGAACTCGGCAGAGGACAGTAATATGAATTCTGGACCTCTGTATACATGAGTATGGCTTGGAGCTGGAAGTGAATCTGTAAGTCATGCCATCCCGGAGTAGGCTACTATGGAAGTTTACTCACAGCTTTGAGTCTTGCCTACTAGCAACCAACTCACGAACAATGGTTTAGGAATAGAGCATTGCATCACGAGAAGTTTGGACAGGTACTGTCTTTTCGCCATAGTTCGCTCGAGCAATGCATACCAAGCTACATAGGTTGGTGGTGATTTTAAGTTACTCTTGCGGATCAGCTTCAGACGGATGCACCATAGCAGCCAAACAACACTTAATCTGAGGAATGAACACCAATAACGGTAGAAGACATATGGCAAAGTGTTTGCATTTCTTTTACTGGATACCTGAGGAAGCACAACTGAAAGGAATTAAAGCAAATTGTCCGTGACAACCGGTATCGTTAGAATAGTGTACGCACACGTCTATACATCCGAAATCTGTGATGCGTGTTCATATGATCTGCAGGGGTGATAGGCGTAAAAGTGAGTCAGTAATATAAATGACAGACGTTGCTCTAGGAATGACCATATATTACGTTTACACAATGCCGTATACCTCTAATACAGATTGATTGTGATGTGTACGTATTTTCAAAAATGATTTGCCGTTGCCATGGTAATCAAGGCGAAAACTGATCAAATGAAAATAATGCGTACAGTAGGAAAAACAGATCGGCGATGTTTGCAACCTTCCGATTATTGCACCTACCTGTAGAAAAAAGACCGTAATCAACAAGAATTGTAAGTTTTACAGAATACCGTGGGGAAAAGACTAATAGTACAGTAATGTGTTTGTTGTATAAGGCAATTAAAATTATTGTTAATTTGAAGACGCAAATAGCGATATGGATGTATTTCGTGCACTTCCGTAAGTTTGACAACGTGTGATGAATGTGAAAACAAAAATGACAGTTCTCAAATGAAAAGTGCAAACTGATCAAGATCGTTGACAATATTCACCGCTAAATTCACGACAAGCAACAATTAACAGGCAACAAATCCAACAAACCCAACTGCCCAGTAACAGTCAGAAAAAACGTGTGCTTAGGAAGGGGATTCTCAAGTGTAGCCATGCTAGCCAAGAATGTGTACAGACACGTACCGTGCTCGCTCCGAGTCGAGACCGATGCCGACACTCCGAAACACGAAGCCTACCTATTTGTATTCCTCAGCTACTCAACCACTACACTGAATGCTACAATATGGCGAAGGTGTATATCCTGTGACTGAAATCTGCACTGACGAAGAACAGAAGGAAATCAGGGCACATACTCAGAAGTACCTCCGTTGCTTCAACGAAAATTATTGGAACCGAACAGGCCTCCATAAATTAATTTCACTTAACGACAAGTGAGCGAATTCGACATTCCAGTCTTCACAGGTATCCGAATATCAGTCCTAGGTGATGTACGAAGAAGGTTGTGAGGACTCTAACAGAACCGATCATTGGATGCTTCTGGGAAGTAACTTGTTACAACGTAGACAGATATAAGGAACAGCGGACTTGTGCCGTACCGTAGACTAATTATGTACTACACATCAACTGGGGTACAGTTCAATATAGGCTTTATCCCACCTATTGTAAGTACACTTGCTTGGTCGGACGTCAACGCTTACGGTGTTCAAAAAGGCACATCAGATACAGGCTTCAATCGGACTACGGAGCTGAAGAGTCTTGCACATGTGGCTCCTAAAAATCAACTTTGTTGTAACCATAAACCAATGTTGCTGCTTAATAGTCTATGTGGCTACCGATGAGTCACCCTGAGAGGACTTGATGTGGTGAGGATTAAACGGTTATTGACCAATCGTGATAACAAGCAACACCGTGTTATGAATTCGCACTAAAATTTTCGACCACATATGTTTACTTTAGGAGGTCAGGCATTAACCAACCAATCACTGTACTGAAGCTGAATGATGGGATCGTTTGACTACACAAAATGGAAGCAAATTGGCAGTAGAATTCACTTTACCAAACTGACACCAGTTGATACTGACAAACGCTAGAAGGCCCAAAAAGTGACGACGACGACAACAACATGCAACAAGGATGAAACATGGTTGACGGCATCCGTTTACGGATTAGCGTGTCACAGTGATCGAGGCCTACGCGTAGTTATAATCATTGGTCAATTTGCGTTGCAACACTCGCGGTTCTATTCATGCATGCCGTATTCAGTGTCAATTCGACGGAATAATATCAGGGGGCAGGTGAATAGAGGTGCTTATGGTTTAGTTGGTTGGCTCTCCGAAACAAAAATATGACGGCACAAATGGTAAGACCTAAGCTGAGACGAATGATATTGCATAGTACATAAGATTAGGAAGGAAAACGAAAAGTTGGAAATCAAACAATAACTTCAGCATACAATGTGACGAAATACACAAACACATAGTTAAGGGCATTCTACATTCGTACCCAGCATGGTGACCGTCAGAAGCTAGGGTTGCCGGGGCCCTATGCGCAAAAGGGTCTTATTGTATTTGGAGTGCACCGAGGTGTATGCTGTGCCATGTATCAGTGAAAGGTGTGCGTTGACAACCGATAGCCCGCGACACATATACACTAGAGATTGTCGAGCTGTTTGAAGCTAAACAGTCGCATTAACCTGGGCTTCAACCCACACTCGTATGACCAGTAACTGAACGCCATCATCGCCATAGACAGCCACACACTCACATTTAGCAGTAACACAATGATGGCGTAAAAAGACGAATAAGTCCTCGTTTAGAAAGAAAGGATACATAGGGATAGACATATGAACCTCTTACGTTCGAACCCAGATTTTGCGAATTAAACAACCAGGATTAACAACGGCAATATAATTAACGGTGAACCAAACTGACCACCACCCCCTTTCCTTATAACACATGTGGTCGCAAGTGTACCAACCCGACCTACTATGCCTAGCCCACTAGCAGCTTCCCCCACATCCCCATGTCGGGCCACTAAGTGTCCACCTGGAATCTTACGCCATTCGTCTGCGGCATCGCCGAAAGACGGCCAGAATGGGAGACTACTGGTCGGCATTCGTAACACATGACCCAATCACCCTAGTGCACGCATTTTTAAAGATTGTGAGAATGAATTCGCTTGAACCACACTAACACATTTCGCTTCTAGAGTGTAAGATCCTGGTACCGGTATCCATTTGATCTCACTTCCAAGTAATTGTCGATCCAAGCGCTTCCCTCTCACGGTCTGTGGTGACGCGGAAACGAAATCTTGTAGTAAAGCTGGAATGGGAATGGCACTGAGTTCCAGAGCAGAACAGTGTTAGCCCAATTGGATCCCAGTGAACAGTCGCATACAGGCCGTCATACACAACATATCGGTTACAGATTGTCGACGCGAATAAGAAAAACGTTGTGTATTTATTATACCGCCGTACGCTCCAACGGACAGCAGTTCGAATGCAACCAATCCTAAGGGCAGCCGAGAGTCGTGGTCTTTTTAGACCTAAAGGCTACTCTCCATTCGGCTGCTCGTAACGCTCTCTGAAAATGTCTACTCCACAAAGGAGTTCCGGGGATATACGTGAATCTGTTGAGATCACTGTATGCTCACTCTGAAATCAGGGCAAGAGTGTATGGACAACTATCTCGGGCGTTCACCGCTTCTAGTGGTGTTCATCAAGGGTATCTGATTTCCAACTTCCTGTTCAATTTTGTTGTGGACGACATTTTGGAGAGTGCCCTCGAGGATTCCAGTAAGCTTGGCGTTGAGCTTCTTCGTGCAGCTAGACATGGAGTATGTGGATCAAATTGTCTCAATTAGCCTCTCTGCCGACGAAATGCGGACCATATTGAACAAGGTGAGTGACCGGGTTGATTTGTATAGAATACGCTTCGCACCTTCAAATTTCAAAATGCTGCTTCAAGGCCAGACAAATCTTCCGTTTGAGACTCTGAACAGTTTCAAGTACTTGAGTGGCACTATCTGGTCAGTTTGTAATATTGCTGATGAGATATCAGCGAGGATACCAAGGGGATGAGTTGCCTTTGTCAGTCTGTTCCATCTGTGGCGTCGAAAAGACGTTCGGTTGTCACTGAAAAGGAGGGTATGTAACGCTTGCGCACATTCTGCTCTGCTCAGTGCTTCGGAAACAGGGCCTGTTCACATGAAAGATTTCAACAGACTCGCTGCGTATGACCGTTGTTGTCTCCGCCATGCGGTCCACATTAAGCGGACGGACCGATCGAATTGAATTCATCCGGATGAACGAACTTGGGATGTGCGAGAAATGGCGACTGATTGACTGGATGATATCTAACATGGGTTGCCTGAATTATAGTTACCGAGATAAGCGCATGAACCTGCGTCAAATTCACTTTCGGGGAGTGATCTTTCGGATACTACGAGTCCGAACATGTGCAAAAAGTTCAGATGGGAGGTGATGTAGTTGGCGTAACACGTACGCGAACGTACGCGTGGGTTGTAGCCTGCATACCAATCTGGCTGTTTTTTGTCGAACAGCGCAAACGCGCAAATCGCGATAGGGAATCTCGATGCACTTGGCTAGTTTGCCCACACAATCCACCGGTGGTGTCAGATGATACGAAGTCTGAAAACTAGGTCACACAAGAACGACCGGCATAGTCGGACAGGAGTGGGAGATGCAAACAATCATGGCTCTACAACCCCATTTGATGTGCCTTGATTAGGAAGTGAAACAAGGCAAACAAATTAGACTGGGGAAGGGTAAACAAATCTTACCGCATATTATGTCGGTCCAAACTTTGATGCATTGGATGCTATCAGGTGTTTGAAATGAGGTTTGAAACCTCAATTGCACCATAACACATAAGAAATCGACATAGGCGTGGGTGGATTTGACTAGGTTAAGACAACGCATACAATATGTGTCAGACGGAAAATCGGTGAGTATCACTCACTGTCGTCATCGGTATGCAGCTTTCGTTTCAATTTTTCCATTTTGTCCTGGTCCCGCCCCAAAGTAGTCGTCCCACCGATGGTGGATTTGCGGAGGGTTTGACCCCGCTCTGTCTCATCACGTTCACGAACCAGAGAATATTCGTCATGATTGTAAATGCCTAGACAGAGCATATAGGGAAGTTGGAGAGATCGTGAAGAATGTAACGTAAATGTAAAGCTACTTTACTTCGAAAGATACAAAGGAATGGTCAAGAAACCAAACCAGATTAACCGATTTGCAAGCAAACCGTTGTCACCACAACATACACACCGATGTCAATCGCACCTTGTTCGGTAATGAGGAAATCAACACACTCAAATTGTTGAATACAACAACCACGATCGGTTTACCGTGAAAAGTAAGAAATGAGTCCTACACGCCAGGGTGTGAATACCGGTGTAGACCATTCGGATAGGTAAGCAATTGAAGGAAAAAGACTGGTCTCCAAAAAGAGAGCTTTTACTGTCTCAGTCCGAAGAAAAATTACAAGCGCAGCTCCTACGTATTTATAACTCGTCAAGTGATCTTGTGAATAATGTTCAATGAAGCGCATGAAAAGCGTCCCAGGTCATGAACCAGCGTCCAGTATGTAAATCGGCGCGAGAAATCAAAATTATGGCGCAATAGTGGCGCGAAAAAGAAGAATTCGAATTTACAAAAGTAATAAATGTTCAGTACAGGTTAAGTGGACAGTTTTTAGGGTATTTAACATCCTCAACAGCTCNGCGCGAAAAAGAAGAATTCGAATTTACAAAAGTAATAAATGTTCAGTACAGGTTAAGTGGACAGTTTTTAGGGTATTTAACATCCTCAACAGCTCGTTAGCCAATTAGTTGGCTACCACGAAAGTGAAACCCACATCTCTCGGATAATAAACACACAGAGAGACTCCAATGGCAAGATTTAAACTAGGAAGAAAAATATTGAAAATATGAGGCAATAAGTGGTTTAGCACAGGAGTACATGCTAGTGCACTCTAGAGAGGAGGATGAGGAGGAAAAACAAGATTCAGGGTTGGACTGAGAAACAAACCAGGCGTTATTGGTACAATGCATCAACAAAGCTGAAGAGAAGGAAAGGTGGGAAACTACAATGACCTAGGTTTCTAAAGAGAGGAGCGTGTGAGTTGCTAAACGACTGTGGTCAATGTGTACGAAGAAAAACGAATATAACCGATATAACCTACTTGAGCATGTGCTGCTTATTTCACTCAGTGAGGACAAGATGAAAATCAATAACCAGGACAATACAATTGTTGCTGCGGTAAAGCATGCTTGGGACAGCAAGTTACCATCACTTGATATGTATATGTCTTGTAGGTTCCTTGAAGCCATCCACACCTGATAGCATTAAATAGTCCACGTAGAGCACCTGACACTGCGAGTCCCTTTTTAGGAGTTGAGGTTAATGTCAGTGCACGTGCGCTACCCTGTCTCTCATTAAAGTACGGTACAGTCACAACTCACTCGGTCTCTGGTTCGTTCCTATGCCTGTCGCTTGAAAAGCGACTGTGAAACCTGTACCATCGAATTTTGCTCTCTCGAGGCTCCCGCCATACATGCATTACAACGCCCACGCGTATACACCATAAATAACCAATTACGGCCGCGTCGACCACAGTACACGTTGATACGGTTCAAAGCTGAAAATGCTGTTGATTGTATGGGTCCGGCAAAGATTAACATATGTGATGTGAACTAAACGCACTTTTGCATTTTTCGACTCATTTTACTGTTACAATATTCTTGCTTTGATTATGTTTTGCCGCCTGCCAACATTTTCTTGAAATAGCAACCAGTAGCACGAGAACACAGCTACCACGGTTGACCGCAAGCGGATGATACATAAACTGGCACACTATTGCAACATTCTCGGCACACATGACCTTGTGGTTTGAAAGCACAAAGCGCAGCTTCAGGAATTTAACTGTATACATGTCAGTCACGGTGGACTGAAAATACATACATAACATTCGGAGCCAACCGACGACGCTCTAAGAAATGGACTCGCTGCCTCAGGACTTACCCATTTTTGCACAAATCAGACGCATCAGTTCGGCCACAGACTGACTGTCATCCACGGACAGCTTTTTCCGTGTACCGTCCATGGTTCGAATATAGAGCCAACGATAACGATATCTATATTCAACGGTGTCCTGGGAAAAAAACAAACAGAAATATAAACGCTGGAAAGCAGCTCCGTTTTATCGTCCGTTGGTTTGTCCTTGGGCGGGTTGTCTTTAGACTCACACTAAGCCTTAAATGCATTCATGAGGAGTGCAAATGATCGTTTGGATCACGTAACTCACGATAAACCAACCACAACCATTGATTTTGTTAGTGAAAATTTCGTTACCTGAATACCCTACACCACACTTTAGCGATAATGAGTCGGCTGACCGAGTAAATGATAGCAGTGTTGTGGACACAAACAGAACGGAAGACAGTTCTGACGCAGGAACTCATAAGATTCGGAAGACTATAGGAGTCCTTCGAGTTCTCGACACCGGAGATTATGCACACTAAAATTTCCACAGCCACAGATAGAAAAATCCGCCCGTACGACAGTAACCTGATTTCTGAAGACGAACACCAAATGTGCACCATTAGGCGTCACTAAACACTATACAGAAGAAAACAGTTTATCCTACTGCTCTCAAGACTGGGAACAAACAAATACTTTATGGGTGTAGGCTAGTACAGAATAAATAATGAAATATAGAGAGTCAAAGATCTCATAAACACAAATCCACTCGGACTGAAGCGGGATAGTTTGGAAACGGGAGTTAAATTCAAAACCCAGGAACAAGAACTTAAAATGACGTAGTGGAGTAAGCAAACAGCATCACCTTAGTTACAAAGCACCACTTTACCGAGTGTGATTCATTTATGTCGGACTGGCGTTCCACCGTCTATATCAACCCAATAAAACTACGGGTCAACTGAATAATTCAACAACATATCGTAGGGAGTAAAGAAAGCATGGTTACACAAAAAACCGCTGGTTTTGTTTGAAGCGAAGAGTTGATCCTTACACTTGAAGGTATGAACGGCTTCCCTTTTACAAATCCTCAACGAACTCCGATAACTGACGTTGTTTTAGGCTAGACAAACTATGTAACAACATCGCCACAAATTGTTACACGCCAATACATGGCCCTTGCCACGTTCCAAATGGTCTGAACCTTTTGCGGTAAACACTGTCCCGCTGAATGAACAAATAGTAGTAGTCACAGTAACGTTATTGATCTTCTGTCAATTTGTCCCACCAAACATTTTGAGTTGTGACCTATATTGTTGTAAACCTCGTGAATACGACAAAACAACTGTAGGTTTGAAGCGGAGATTCAACAGTGAACCAATATTCAGGGTAGGCTGACAAGAACTGTTATGTTGATCAGGATGAACGGGTTGCTTACAAACAATCCTAATCAGCTTTCGGTTAATGGTCATTCTAAGGATTAGAGCGATGATCAATTAAGTCACCCAACAGTGTGTATATATGGGCGCAAGGAATGTAAACAAGGGTTCTAAAGAACCGTCATAAAAAAGACAGCAACTCACTCCATTTCGCAGAATATAATGTTCCAAAGTGCGGGAATTGTCAAGCCAAAGGCCTTTCTTTGTGTCTTCATGTGGCAGAAACAGGCCATGATCTTTTGCTGAGCGAGAGAAAAGAGACCAAGTAAAACTAATCGGGACGATACAGAACAGTTTGAGTAAATACCATATTTACTACGCATACGTCCTAGAAAATAACAATGAGCACTATGAAAAAAAGAAAGAAAAAAGTATTTAGTCTTTAGGTCACAAGGCATTTGTTGCAGCATGATACACTAGGTCACATATTGGTTGGTTGTCGAAGTAATCCGGGTTCAAATGTAATTAGTACTCAAGGTGATAACCAGTGTGCCCAACTGCGATGTGTCACATTACGGATGTCCAAATCTAAACAACAATAGTTTACATCCAGCGGTCTAAGTAGTGTAGCGTAGTGATCAAATGGGTTTAATTAACAATGGGTCCAAAGTCACTTAGCAATTGGGTAGTTCTTCAAAGTTTAGCGGAAAATTCACAAGTCAACAGTATATTACGGTCTATTCATTAGATGCAGTTCCCTCCCTCACAAAAAAACGAGCGATTTCGCAATAAGTTAATACAAGATAGTAAAGATCAATAACTGATGAAAATAATGATATGATAACGCACTGATTTCTAAAGGGACGTTGATTACTTTGACGGGAATCTTGAGGGAAAATATGGCTAAACTGAGTTAGAAAACCCGGCGCAATTTTATCTGTAATTTTCACGCCCAACTGAAGAAAATCCATTCACTCTATTGACACCAAAGTATTTGACTTCACACACAAGAAACTAACTAATTGCAAAGGCTGAATGAGCTATGAATGAAATTGACGAAGCTGAACTCTAGCTCATTACAGTCGATCGATCTGACCCTCATTGATGACTGTATGAAACGACAATTTCAACATACCAAGAACAGGATTCCTCTTCAAAACCGACTGACTATTTAATTAACCTATTCGAGTGACTCTATCAACTTCAGTTCTGTGTCGTTGTTCACGTCCTCGATCTGCTGTGATTGCCAAATTGAACGTAGTATTGAATCCTGCTTATGTACACTTGATTCATGGTCCCCAGATTCGTTAAGTTACTTGTGTCTGACTTGCCTTAAATAAAATCACATTTGTATCTGGTTCATTTGGTCTGACGATGCCTTTACAACTGAAGTGATATGTTATCAATGAACAACACTCCCGGTTGACTGCAAGTTGTGAAACTAACTATTATGTTAGTATTTAAGTGGAGCTTTGAAACGCCACCGAGGTAAACATACTGCACAAGTTTGCCTTCCAGGTTTGAAGTTTGGAGCTTAACCTGGCACTTAGCTAAAGTGATAAAGAAGAATAGGGATAATAAGATGTTGTCTAACTGGACGGTCTGTGGAATGACAATTAATGAGATAGAGGAAGTGAAAGCTGTCATGCTGTTCCCACTTGCAAAATACTTGTTCGTTTGTGAGGTGCAGATAGCTCAATGATTACTGTCTGAGTTTAAACACAGCGATGCTGTGAAAAAGCTCTACCTCTCTGCGTTTTTCCACTTATACACCAGGTTATTTTCTCTCTGCCTATAACTGTACAATAATTGAACACTGATATGAGCCACCGACGTGCTGTTGCCGTTGATGCAGATGACGGTGGAAGTCCACCGAGATGATACACTGTTGCGGGTGCAAACTGAGTCACACTGACACCAGATTGGGGTTATTTAGAAGCACCCAATGGAATGTTTAGGAATGAGGCTGAACTTAAGCTACAGCATACAGCAGTAACCGGACAGCTCAGTAAAGAGGGCTCTACAGCTAAGTAAACTGGAAACCGTCATCATGTGAAATAAAATAGAGGTATTTACCACCACCCGTGAGCTCGAATTCGCGCAACTGGTTTCGAATGTGTTCACACGCCTTGGCCACTGTCATTTGAGCATCGAACGCCAAAGTTTTGGTCGTACCCACAGCCGGTAGGTGTACACGAAGAGCCAGCGAACGGCTATCGCTCACCATGGAACTACGGAGAAGGAGAAAGAACAATAAATGCAAGTATCTACATGACAGTCATGTTCCTACCAAAGCTCACTGTTGAATTTAGGTCAAACACAGAGGTACCGTGACGGGATATGCCCTGAGTTTAGGTGGAATAAAATGCTGGTGAGGGAGAGAAGGAATTGTATCTGGTAGAATGCGACAGAAAAAATGGGAACAACAGGTGCATAGTACTGTATTAAACAGACCGGATTCAAGGGCAAAAACAGATTTAATGAAAACTTTCATTACATCCTCGAGGAGGATTCTTCTGATATTTAGAAACTATAAAGCACCTGACATCAGACAATCCTGTCAGTGAATAAAACGATGGAATACCTTCTGTGGTTGTGGTTCAGAACGGAAACTCGTCAAACAAAGTATGATCATAAAGTAATTTCCAGAGATATAGACCAGTTTGCAGTGAAAAAATAAACAAGACAGCGAGTCCTAAATCAGGGGAAGCCGCCCAACCGATCAGCCCTCTAAATTGCACCTGTACCACGAAAACACGTTCATGGCGCTCACAAACAAGAAACCGCATGACCGAGTTATGCGGTGAACACCACCATGGCAGTGCCGTCGTTAAGCTCTCTCTCTCTCTCACATGCATTACACATAAGTCACCCTAGTCTGCACTCCGGTAGTGGACAACATCAATCTCGGGTTCGCTTTTTATGTTTGCGGCTTTGAGTACTAAGTTGGTGCAAACAGTTAATCGATCAGAAAAAAGAACGAGGAAGAGATAGCAACTGATGGATCTTTGAAAGAAAACCAGGTAAATGTGGGATTAAGTGAGGGATAGTAAGCTGACACATTCATGTGTGGTAACGCAGATTATTATGATGTAAACGTTGATACGCACTGCTCATAAATTATAACACACTTTCAATTGCATTAGGGTGTTTTTAGCAAGGCACATAACCCTATTGTTGTACCTTTGAGTTTAAACATGAAAGCTTTTCCAAAAACTACTGAACGGACGATTTTGATGATGGAGTGAAATTTTCAAAATGAGCTAACAAATAAATGGTACACTGTTTTCCAACGGTGCGATTCGAGATAATACGACTGAGAAAACTAGAAATAGAAGTAGATGTGCACCACGCTCACTCTGCGTCGTGGCGTGAATGACGGAAATGTGCACATTGTAAGTGGTCTGCTCATTTCTATTTCCGTTTCAGGCTGACCCTTTCTCGTAGTTTTTAGACATGACTTCTAACCCAGAGGGAAACCACCTTTTGTCTGCTAAAGCACTTAACGTGAAGCAGTTAGTCGATCACTGATCGGTCTTAAAACCGGCTTGCTTTTTCTTTACTAGCGTCGTTAACTTAGTTGTCTCCCACGATAAACCATGCCATGCCTGGTTGTTTACCTGCCTTCAAAAAGGGGCAGGTTACCTAGACTAAAACCTCACGTGTGCGTAAGATTGGTCGCACGGAAGGGTCTCAGAAGTCCGACCCAAAGATTGGTCTACGAAGCCCAACAGTCATCAAGGCATACAGGTGTTACCGAAAACGGACCTCGCTGTCATCGAACCCGAGTTTAGCTAACAGTCCGGCTCATACCACCTGCCGTTTGTATCGGTCAATAACGGTCATCACACCCAACAGCCAGCGACACCATACTAGCAGGTGTATACAGTTACACACTATGGATGCGCCGACGCGCTGAATACGGCGTGTGCACCTAGGTGAATCAGGCCACATATATGTGTGTATGCGTAACCTTAGCGACCTAGGACGTATACTGCTATACATATTAAGAGACACATGGCATACAGGCAAGTAAAACGGGGAAAACGAATAGAGATCTAATCTCAAAAGTTCGGCAAAATGCAGCAGGAATCTGCTATCAATCGTGCAATTGTTACCATTCTCAATATAGCCAAGACTCTTTGAGGAGCCGATAAGTTCGTTTGCGTCATGATACCCAACGGGGTACGTGGACACGCATTCATTTTCTTTAACCTACACGGCACCTCAAACGTTGTAATGCACTAGTTACCCAATGTAGATATCAACGTCAGTCACACTGAAATAAATGCTCAACAGCAGAGTGACTTGGTTACTACTACTGCCGTGAGCGTCATCCATTGGCACCGCCAACAAGAGAATCATGTTCGGTACATTAATGTGTCCGTTTCACGACCGTGATGGGAATTCCTACGCCCGTGCATGAGTTACATGTCGATTGATTAATGGAATCCATCGTCAGCAATCTCAATCGAGTTTAGGATATATATAGGTACATATATATAGGCGTGTACGCAAACGCGATTTTACCGACCGCCGACAACCTACACGTACGTAACAGCACGCTCGCTGAACCGACGACGATCAATAGTATTAACCAATCAGAATAAAGCCGAATGGACAATACAGGCAAACGCGGGTACGGATATACGGTCAAGTGGGAAGTTTTGGTTTGTAAGCCGAGGTGCGGGCTAGATGCTGAGACAGAATGATTCCTATTTAATGCACGCATTGCAAGTAAACGGTGATGGTGGGGATGCTGGTGCAGGGATAGGAAGATGAAGTAACTACAAACACATTTTGTGTCGAATGTCTGCCAAAACACACTTCCCTTTGAGGAAGTCAACCTGGGATAAAGGAGAGGCTTACTAGGAAAGGCCCATACATGTAGGACGTAGTCGGCCACGTGATCTTTAGGCACGTGAGGATCAATTTAGCAAACACTATTTGGATAGTAAGTTGGTTTCAAGGACGGTACAGGTTTTCGATGAGGTCAGCGCAGACAATCAACGATAGGATTTACAAGTTGATAAGTAATCATTGTAGTTATCATAAGGGAAGTTAAATCGAGCATTTTCATCTTTCATATCATCCGAGATTCACAAAAGAAGCACTCTAGCTGGAAAATGACGATTTAAGCAAAAAGTTAGCGGATGTCGTGCATATGGCTACAAAAAATGAAGGTACAGAAACAAGGATAGAGATCGGGCAAAATTTTAAGAAACAGCTTTTGAGATAGTAAAATTCATACATGCTTAGAAGGTACAAACAGGACGTTATTCCGTCATCAGTCACGGCAACTCAATTTCTTTACTATACCTAAACGGCCTTATTCTAAAGTAAGTGAACTAGGTTGTATTCAGGGAAGTTTAAACCGGAGAATTAACCATTTCTACAATACAAGCTGAATTAAACGGCTTAGTCCATTGGTTAAAAACTTGTTCTTTATAACTGTCTAGAAAATGCAAACGTTTTAACATAATTCCTTAAGGACAAACGATATCACCAAATGTGTAACGTTGATACAGGTTATCCGTCCAAGACGTCGATATCGAGCAACAAATGCTTCCTTGTTATTTCGACGAATATGACATATGGTCGACATTCTCGAAGCGTACTTCCTTAATTACCGAACGACTCCAAATCGACAGGTTCCGAAAAAAACCTCAGCTGAAGCTCTGATGGGACGCAGATTGCGAACGTCGAATGATCTACTATATCCGTCCAGGCCACCGGTGGTAAACAGGAATTTTCCGATGAAACGGCAGTTTCATGGGAGAAATGGAGCTCAATCCCGTTCCTTCGAGATCGGCCAACCGGTACTGGCCAGGGACTACCGAGGGATAGAGATTGCATGAACACCCGAGAGAATTCAAAGCCGTCGAGGTGCAGTACCCTATGAAGTTCGAGCTGGCTCACATATATGGATATGGCATGCCAATCAAATCAGACTGTTTGGGGGAACAAACGGTCCGTTCAGAAAATCGAGAGCTACCGCTGGATGAGTTACTGGACAACACTAGGGGTCAAAAGACACCCCAGAGACGCAGGACGTTGAGGTTCAAGAGAAGTCACCAAACTTTGCCAACACTGTTATATACGGTCTGTTAAATGGTCTGTCAAAAGCCGTTCTCTAAAACTTTACTGGATCCTCATCCCTATCAGCCTACTTCCATTTCTAGGGCCAGATACACACCTACTAGCTCCTTGTTTAAATCAGCATTTTCCAATCAGAATGCTTCTTCTGTGACTTCTGGTTGGCACATTTGTTGGCACACTCTCGTCGTACAAAACGTGAAATCATTAAGAATTTTTGCTCGTTGTGACTCATCCCTAACTATGCACTTCTGTTTATTTACCCAGTCGGTTGAAAGTACGTGTTCGCATAAAATTCGTCCCCCAACAGGCACACATGACCTCCTTGACTGTGCATTTCGGATTCTTTAAAAGTGCACTATTTCACCCTCGAGTTGCCCCAGGAAGTTCTAACTGGTCAGAATCATAAGGGTGAGAGTGAAAACCATTCGAACTTCACCGCTCAATTCACATCCTATGACAAATGTGTGCATGAGAGAAATTAATCATGTGAGATAAACAGGAAAAAGCTCGATTCTTCAACGTCGTGGTCGAAGCTTCGATTCAATCGATCACTAGACCTGTGTGTTCCGATTCACATGAAGGTGCAAGTATGATGTTGAATGATTCAATATAGATGTAGCTATATTAGTAGTTAGATCCCTTCCCCTCACCTGTTGTTTGCTTTTCTCTTACTGCATGGGGTTTGCAGTTAAGTACCACCGAGAACCACTGATGTATTGCTATATATGACGATGGTGATGATGACATCGGGATGCTGCCAAATGGTAAGCGGATAATCGAACAGACTATGCGCATACTAAGGATTGAGTAAATAGCAAATAAGCCGGCCCATTTCTTTATCACAATGGAAGGCACATGAAGACGATTAAGTAAACATAGACTCGACTGATTCAGTCAAAAAATACACAGATAAATGAGCACCGGAAAACTGCTTCAGTAAGTAGAAGTTCAGTGGGTAGTCAACGCTTATAAACGATTGCAGCTCTCAGATGTACCGACCGGAGAATTGTAAATGAAAGTGAAAGCCAAGATCAACCAGAAATAGGGTTCGGTAGTCAACAATCAAAATCCCTGACTATTTGAAACGGACGTCCTCAAACATATCTGCACAGGCGAACGCAGGTAAGAGATTACGCTCAGCCATCGAAATGCCTTCAAGCAGCAAGCATCTTTGGTAGCCTCCGTGCGTCGTACAATAAACAGCTTCGCCGGTGAGTACCATACTACTCACAACTTGGGAACATATTCTGGAACCAAATGGCGAGTGTCAACGCCAGGAAGATGTGGGACCACAAGCGACTACTGAAACAGAATGTACACGCTACGTGGGACGTGTCACCGAGGCGAACGACAACGTATTGCTGCCCCATGTGTGTGAACACACGTCAGCCGTACAGATGAATTTATGCCTTCGTGGTCGTATGTTTTAGCATGACCTGTACAGGATTTCGTGTAACAAACAACTTTGCAGGCCAAGCGTTCATTGTGGTCACAACACGTAGGAGAAGCTCATTTTGCAGCAAATGTCTTTTCTACCGAAGCAAGAAGACGAAAGTGCACGTCACTGGTGCTAACCGAATTGGACAGCCACTGTTGTTTACCAAGAGCAGCATCTCAGACACAGCCATTCAAAAACGTCAATCTTTGCCTACTTTCACACCACTGCATATACTGTCATACCATACAGTCTAACAAATGCAAACTGAATACTGTTAAGATGAGTGAACCTAGTCAATATGCGTCTTTCGGTCAGCTGAAAGTTCGAGTAATAAAAGCCCGGTGCTACGAAACGTGATCTTTTTACAGTTTTCGAAAACTCAGACTAGGACACACGACTGTATGAATGGTAGACAATGTCATTGAGCTACACATAACGTCAACACCCGCCGTTTTTTAATTTACGCATCAAACTGGAAATCTGAGTAAGTAATGCAGGTGATCGGCAATCGAGCTCGTCAGAAACGTTCAATTGGAGTGGTTTGGTCACTCGAATATACATTTGTGAAACTGCATCTGGCGGGTCAGACTGCTGGATCGCGGCAACACCGTAGTTTTCCTGTGCACATCAGATAGAAGAGGTACTCGACGATACCTAAGCGTCGTCATAAAGTGTTTAAGGATGATTAAACGTTAATAAGCAAGACCGTAATTTGGTTTCGTTTTCCTAAGCAGACACGGATGTTACTCTAAACCTGCTATTCACGAACCGACAGTTTTCGTGCCAACGGTTAGTACATAATCCATACTACTTTGACCGTTTCGTGCATTTTTATAAAAGCTGACTGCGTTTTTTTATCACAACATCAAAATCCAATGAAGTGGGATAACTGAACACAGATGCGTAAACGTCTAGGAATACGACTGTTTTTTTAGGGTGTCATTTTAAACATACATCCTGACTTGACTGCACCAATCAGACCGAAAGTTGGGGGAACCTCGGTTATTCACAGTATCAATCTGTGTTCCCCGTTTGGTGCATGTAGTTGGGAGATTTCCGTCCACACGTAATTTGACCCACAGGGCTATTTTAACACTACGCCAGAAACAAATAAAGAACGAACGGAGAACCTCGATTCAACGAAAACTGTTGTGCTATACAACATGGATGTGTGGTGATTCAGGGTACATTGGCAACTGGAAAAATTGTTCCCGAGCGGGGCAATTCAAACGGTGCATCTGAGATAATGGGAATGAGCAAATGAATCCCAACCCAGAAATAAGAAAATTGGATGATGTAATTTGTGTGATCTCTCCATATGCTGTTAGTTCGCACCTCACTGATGTAATCCGGAACGACTTTTCGATATAGACAGCATCCAACCAAAATGTAATCGTACACATTCCATCTGCCTCAGGCGTCTGACGTTAAAAAGTTGGACGTCGTGAAGTTTTTTCGCCCTGCAAAGTCTTAGGTAGTCTGGGAAAACGTTTGAAAAGATGGCTCTTGATTAGAACTGAAAACCGACTGGAATTTACACTGGCCTCAGATTCGCTTAATGATAACTGGTGCACAAAGCAAATATGTGCACAATACTGACCCTGCTCGCTAAAGGAATATGATCCAGACAGGCATTGGAGGGTTCGAGCGAAAGCTATGCGCTCATGAATTCAAGCGCACAGTACGCAAAGGAACTACAGACATTACAAGTCGTGGTGACTTGTTCATGTGGCGTTGTGACGAATACAGCTACAAATGTGTTGCGTGGCTCGGAATGGTAGGTTACCGGAACACATCAAGGGCCAGCAGGGTAGGTAAGAGGAAGTTAAGTCAATTGTATGGTTATCCACGTTCACGTCAACCAACGATTCCATCGATTGGTAAATTACCCCTTCTCCTCCCCAGAAGCCTGGGGATCATGATAACTTCCCAACTTCTTTATCCCGCACTTTTGGAGTACTGAATGCTGAAAATTTTGGTTCTCAACTTAAATCTGCTCTTTCGTTTTCCTCCTTAATCTTATTTAGTATGCGATAACGTCTAATCCAATAGTGTAACACTTCTCGTCTTACATTCCCAACAACATTCTTCTCAGTTCAGGCCTTACCATTTATGCCTTTGTACTTTTGTGTTAGAGAGATAGGTTTTTTTAGTTTCATACTACTCTAACATGTAGCCAACCAGCTAGACCATAAGAACCTCCATTCATCTGCCCCCCTGATATTACTCCTTCGAATTGACACTGAATATAGAATGCATGAATGGAACCGCAAATGGGACAACGCAAGTGACCAGTGATAATGGCTACGCGTAGGCGTCCTTTGGCCTCGACCGCTGTGACACGCTAATCCGGAAACGGATGCCGCCAACCGTAGCGAGATGACAAACTTTGTTATCTCTGTGTCGGAGATGTAAACAGAAACTCAATTTCTCCCATAGTAATTGAATGCGAATCACTGCTCGTATGTGGCAGTGGCATACAGTGATCAAGTATGAGGTAGGGTGTGTGTGCTAAAAATGAGTAGTCTACCAATATAAGAAATGGTTCCTTTCTATTGTTTAAGGTATTTTTTACTCACAGTAGTCTTACGATTGTTTGTCACGCTTTGTTCGCGCCCGCCGAGAGTGAACGGAAAGGAAGCACGACGAGGAGCCAACGATCTGGCCTATGGGAATGACAAACTGACCACCAGGTGTAGCCTACTACCCCTACTAGGCTGGAATCCCAAAACTGCTGTCACCGTACAGATCTATTGAAGGACATGACTGACAGTCAAAGCTGGTGCGGCACAGGTTGTCGTGGCCTTCGCTAACAAACATTATTGTGTGGATCGAAGTTTGCAACGTGTGTGATCATTCAGTCCCATACTATGGATCAGTGACTTGGCACAGCCTTAAGCAGAAGCTTTCAGTATCCGATTACGGTTATCTATGCGGGCTAGCGTGCGTCAAGTCGGCTGATCATCTGAGCAATGTGGCATTCGGTTGGTGTGTAGTGCCCTTTGCTTAGCAGTCAGACTTGGGTATCGTACTGACACACCGAGTTACGTTGACCAGGACCTCGATTCCACCAGGAACAACCACGGCAGGTAAATCAAGGAGGGGAGAAGCCAAACGAAGGGTTAGTACATAGATAAGGTTGTATGCCACATAACTGACCGTGTACGAGTTGAATTAAGGAGTAGCCCTGTGGACATAGGTTGAAAACGATTCCGGACAAACCGGTTTATTGTACCCATTGGTGAACGTTTATCCATAATAATATCCAGCCTCTTGTATGAAGTAAAACCCTTTTGCCCAATATAATTTTATGCCTTCCTAATCTGTGATTTCGCAGACTGCCACAGGAGCAACCACAGCTCAAACCATGGTACCTATGAATGAGCCCCAAAGCTGGAACAACACCCGTGTGTAGCCATGAATACATCCGGTTGCAAATAGCACGAAATAGATAAACACTTGTTCTAGCCACAATTCCAATTATTGCTCAGTTACTAGGAGAGCTAACCCATCTGAAACAAGTAAATCCAATTAGTATGAAGTGGAAACGCCGAATAGGTGTAAATGACTCCAAAATCATTGACATAGGAAGCGCAACCAATGCGCGTTTAACAGCATTTCAGCTAAGCACATGGAGCTATCAAATACAAGATAGCTGAAAACCCACATCATCAACACCGTAAATTTCAGTTTGAGGCCGAACCTTTGCCCGTCACTATAAGTTCCGGTTGAGCTTGTGCACTCTAAGACCAAAAGTGCAAACGGCACCACCATCAATATAGGAAAGGTGTGCTGACAATGAAAGCATTGCACAACGAGGATAAGGTAGAACTGCACAAACGCACCAAAGATGACTGACACGGAGATCACATGGGGAAAACGGTGATATACGAACCACTACGAAGTGTTCGTGGGACAGGTATGTATGAAGCGCGGAACTGTCCAAAAACCAGTTTACAGAAGCAGCTGTTGAACTAGATAATGAAACAACGAAATTGCTCTCAAAGCGCAAAGTCAGCGCAAGCAGAAAACGCAGAAGCACAAACACTGGGATAAATCAGAAGTGTACAAAAGAGAAACGTTACACACTTGCGTAAAATGAGACAACAGAAGTGATCATTCCCAACAGCTCCACCGAACACAAAAGGTACTGAACTCACCCAACGGGGAATGTCCACGGCATGGTGAGTGAGAAATGCGTGTGAAGCTGAAAGGTGTAAACGGCCCCAAATGAAGTGGAGCTAAAAGATAGAATGAACGGGGCACGAAAAAGTGTCAGCGTGGCATGTTTACATATCGAAAAGTAGTTTTGTATTACCACATGTACGTAAATATGAATAAAGGATACGCTTGGATACTACAGCCGAACGCATCTGGGGCTGTCAGAATGTTCAATGTTGTCACGACAACAGCAGCTAGTACATAAGATGAAAACAATTAGAAAGCACCAGGGGAACGACGAACATCAGAGTGAACAGAACGGAAAGCAATGAAAATGGCAAGAGTTGGATAAAGTAAAGGAAAACGGAACGTAAGGACTAATCACGTCACTGAAGGTAATCCACCGATAAGTGAGCGACCGTGTGCCACAATAACTGCAATTTAGTCATTCGTGCAAACAGCCAAATCAAGCCGGATCCACTTCCAGAAATTCGATTCCACTCGACCGTTTGCATGCCTAGTGTTACATTTTTGAGTTTCAATTACATATGCATAAATGAATACATTACACTGTTAATAGTACATTATTTCAATAGACTAATCTGAAAACAGCCGGAATGTCAATACACACACGTTTGACAACATCATTTAAGGTTTCGACTGTCACAGTGTCCGAAGCCAAGGGACGCTGGCACACAACACACACGACAGGCGGCCTGCGCTGCACCATCCATGGTTACACTCACACCGCGTATCCAAAGTGAACCCGAACGAACAAGACCAACAAGCGTGCGAATTACGTGTTTGCGCCTAGCCAGCCAATGCTGGTGTGATAGAACGGAGAGACCGAGCGAACACAATTGAGCTGCAGCGATCCCTACGACGCAATATTAATGTACGCGCTGTTGTAACCCCGAAGAGCCGACACCCAAGCAGACTATGAAGGAAAAACACTGGTCTCCAAAAAGAGAGCTTTTACTGTCTCAGTCCGAAGAAAAATTACAAGCGCAGCTCCTACGTATTTATAACTCGTCAAGTGATCTTGTGAATAATGTTCAATGAAGCGCATGAAAAGCGTCCCAGGTCATGAACCAGCGTCCAGTATGTAAATCGGCGCGAGAAATCAAAATTATGGCGCAATAGTGGCGCGAAAAAGAAGAATTCGAATTTACAAAAGTAATAAATGTTCAGTACAGGTTAAGTGGACAGTTTTTAGGGTATTTAACATCCTCAACAGCTCGTTAGCCAATTAGTTGGCTACCACGAAAGTGAAACCCACATCTCTCGGATAATAAACACACAGAGAGACTCCAATGGCAAGATTTAAACTAGGAAGAAAAATATTGAAAATATGAGGCAATAAGTGGTTTAGCACAGGAGTACATGCTAGTGCACTCTAGAGAGGAGGATGAGGAGGAAAAACAAGATTCAGGGTTGGACTGAGAAACAAACCAGGCGTTATTGGTACAATGCATCAACAAAGCTGAAGAGAAGGAAAGGTGGGAAACTACAATGATCTAGGTTTCTAAAGAGAGGAGCGTGTGAGTTGTCGAACGACTGCGCACAATTGATATAACTGGTATCACCTACTTGAACCTAACGTACTAGTCTCTTGGCCGACAGTGCACTATGAGCACGTTGGTGGCAGCGCATTCGCGGCCGCACACATCGCAACGCCATATGGCCATGTCACCGCGACCTATGGCACCGGTGGTTCCCTTGCGTACCACACGCTTCCGTTCTCGGCTGCGCAGTAACTACTCTTCGAGCTTACGAACGCCCGTCCGGATCATATTTCTCCAGACTGTCCTGTTCAACGCCAAGTCTTCCTAACGCCTGAAATCGATGGTACAACGCAAAAGACTTAACTGGGTAACATCCCAGTATCCTCACTTTTGATCACGAGGATTTCGCCTACCTGATTTCACTTGTTCAGACAGCAGCTGTTTTGGAATACGACCACCGCTCATCCGACAAACGTGACCTGCACAACGAAGCTGATTCAGCATCAGCATGGCTTCCATTCCGTCCAGGTCGGTTCGCCGCAGTATCTCAGTGTTCGGAACCATGTCCGACCACCGAATATTCAAGATGCGTCTTAGACGCTATAAATGGAAACGGCTTAGATAGTGCAGGTTCCGTTGATATGTCCATGTTTCATTGCCGTACAGTAGTACAGACAGCACCATTGAGTAGTGGGCACAGCTTAATCGCCATCTTCAGACTGTGGTTCTTCTAAACACGTCTTTCGAGACGTCCGAGAGCAGCACTAGTCTTCGCCAGAAGATTTCGTAACTCGCGGTCCGCAGACGGATCTGTGGACAGGTTGCAGAAACAGCATGTGCGTCCGGAGAAGGCTGAAAAAAAGTGCCTCACCTGTGTTGATATGCAGTCCAAATTTTGAAGTCTCGGTCGCGACACCCGTGGCCAGTCACCGTAGATCGTCCTCGCTGTAAGTGAATAGCGCGTTATCATCCGCGATTAGAAGCGTGCGCATGTCTGAGGTATGTAAGCAGGTTGGGGCGCCGAAACGCCCAATAATCAGTGAGCGCCCATCCGTCCAGTAGGCAATCTCAACGACCTCCTCCTTTGAGCCCTGGAAAGCGACTGTTATAATATAAACTGAATAGGGCTGGGGCTAGTACGCAACCCTGCCTCATGCCAGTGACAATGTCAAAGTCATCAGAGGTTGATCCAAACGAGTGCGCTTTCGTCTTCATTCCCATATGCAACATTCCAATCAACCTGACAAAATTAACTGGACACCCACACTTATGAAATACCGTCCACAACGCCTCAGCTTAGGTTAGGGTTTACGGTGAACTGTCCGACAGTTTCAGCACCATGAGCGCCGTACGTCAAGGCTGTCACATTGCTGTCACCATTTTTGTTTAATTTCGTCATAGACGAAATAATGGAGGATTGTCTCCGGCACTCACAAGATGCCCGCGTGGACCTCCTACCTGGTGAAAGACTGACTGGTCTTGATTATGTTGACGACAAGGTGTCGCTGTTTAACAACTTTCAATCAACACAAGTAATGCTAGATGCAGTTTCGCGTTCTGCCAAATACTTCGGAATGCGCTTTGCAGCCTCAAAATGCAAAGTGCTTCTGCAGGATTGCTGTGACTACGTAGATTTGAGGTTAGATGATGTAGTCATGGGGGTCGTTGACCGGTTTGTATACCTGCGAAGCTGCATCAGCAGCGGTGGTGGTGTAGGGAACGAAATAGAAGCGCGCAACTCTAAGGCTAGGACGGTATTCACTAATTTGAGGCATCTCTGGCGACTGAGGGGTATTTCTCTGAAGCTTAAAGGTCACGTATATAAGACAACAGTGAGGGTCGTATTACTTTACAGCAGTGAGACCTGGCCACTCAGGCATGGTAGAAGACGTGAACCGTATTCAAGTATTTGACCACCGACGTCTGCGCTCAGTGGCTCGTATCGGGTGGCACCAGCGTGTAAGTAACGAAGAGGTTAGAAAGCGGGTGTTTGGTAGTGATTGTCAAACGAGTTCTTTTATTCAGTCCCTACGCTTGTACAGGCTTAGATGGTTAGGTCATGTATTAGGATGCCAGCTAGTCGTCTTCCACACCGAGCACTGTTCGCTGACACTGAGAGAGACTGGTGTAAGGTGTGAGGTGGTCAGATAACGACCTGGTGTCATCAACATCATAGACAGCAATATATAAGTGGTTCACACTAATGCTTAACTGCTACATAACCATGAAGAAAAAGCAAAGCCGGTATAGGAAGAGAGAAGGAAAAAAGAAGGGGACGGGAAGGGACCAAACTACTGAAAATGACTACGTGGATATTCAAACATTTAACATCAAGGTGCCTACAACTTGCAAACAAACAACCGAGCTGCAAGTGAAATGAAGTCGTTCACGAAGGGGTTGGCCACTGTAGATCGAGTTCGTCTCCCGGGCTGGGGCCCTCGTGAATCACAGAGTCGGTGGTTGGAGACTCTAGGCGAGATGGCGGCTAATCGAGCTCAGTGGCGTGAATGTTGTCGTTGTTTAGCCGAGGTGTCTGTGAAGTGAGTGCATTTAATGACGCAGGGCAGTGAAAGCTGTAAGGAAGCTGTCTTGCTGATGACGCCTTACTCTCTGACTTGCAGCTCGGTTGTTTGTTCGCAAGGTGTGGGCACCTTGATTTTGAATGTTTGAATATAGACGTGGTTATTTTCAGTAGTTATGTTCCTTCTCGTCCCCTTCTTTTTTCCTTCTCTCCTATATATATACATATAGTTTGTTTTTTTTCATGGTTGTGTGGCGGTTAAGCATTGGTGTGAACCACTGATGTATTGCTGTCTATGATGATGATGATGGTTGGCATAAAGCAATCCCCGTATGACCCCAAAGATGCATG
Source organism: Paragonimus westermani (assembly GCA_008508345.1). Taxonomy (NCBI): domain Eukaryota; kingdom Metazoa; phylum Platyhelminthes; class Trematoda; order Plagiorchiida; family Troglotrematidae; genus Paragonimus; species Paragonimus westermani. Next base: position 190,421 of record QNGE01000984.1, read on the forward strand.
ATTCCTCCAGCCTCAAGTTTTTGACGTGGTCTGCGGTGCACAATATCAGTCTTGGGCCATGCTTTATCGGGGCTGGAGGGTAGGAAATGTAACCTTTCATCTGTTTGCCTAAAGTTCCAAAATTACGTACATTCATGCTCACGAGAAGACCACTGTTAGCTGACAATAGAACGACTGCGGTTTTACATTACCTAATGGGACCCTCACATATATACTTCACATTTAATACGTAAAAACCATGACGAGCGGCAAGCGTATCACAGTACAAGGAAAAAAGTATCGTGTAAGGTAGAGGAAGCGAATGTAGGAGATTAAAGGAAATTTTACGACGATGTGCACTGAGACACGCAACACGAGCTCCGCTGAACTCTATTCCTCACCACATCAGGCGGCATCATCAGCCAAAGGTGTTGTGTCATTCGGACCTCAGCCAGGCAGCCGAGAGGGCCCCCTTGGAGCAAGCTTCAAAGTGAGCGCCTTCATACCCCAAACCCAAGTCATGCGCTGATCATCGGGCTATCGCTTCCATTCCACCTCACCAATCGCAAACAAAGGATGATGTGGCAGGCAGTAAGTTGGCATTCGTAAGATGTCAAGTCAACGAAGCCTGTGAAGAAATCATGGTACTCAAGGGTCGAAAGAGTCTAACGGTTCTGAAAACACACTGGTGTATTTCAGTACTTCTGATATAGTGTTCCCACTACACGTAGCTGATCCTTCCGAGACATCCGTGGTCTTTACGAATATCCTCCGCAAGAATGGACTAGATTTCGGAGTCGCACAGCATTGTACACGCGGTCCTTCACAGAGACTGAAGTCATGTCGACGCAATAGATAGCACAAGTTGGCAAACGCCACTCGAGCCTTCGCAATGTGATTTGTGATCTCGCCAGACATCCCACCAGTGCTCATACGACTCCTGAGGTACATGAACTCCTCGACTACCTTCAACGGTTCACCGCGAAGGATTGGGGAAGGCGGAGCTCCGCCAATCTTGTAATAGCACCTTGCACTTGGTAAGTGTGAAGATAATACCGTACGAACTGAAGCCTCTAATCTTTGTAAGATGTTTTGGGCTCCTTGGTAGCCATCACAGATTTCTCCAAGTCAAACGACCTGGAGAATATTAACAACCTATCGTAACAAACTTCAGGACCAAGTCTATTGTAAAGATGAACAAGGACGGGGAGGCTGGATAACCTTATCGCACTCCGCTTGAGATGTTAAAGGTTGGTGATACAGTGCCATAGCTCTAGTTCTGCACGAGGTTTGACAGTGAATTTCTTTCAGAATGTTCCCATATCTCTCGAGCACTTTCTCCCGATAGACGTTTCCAGAACAGAGCTCCGTCAACCGAACCGAAAGCCCCTTCGATGCCCAAGGAGAAAACTGCTGGCCTTTTATATAAATGGCAGAATTCAAGCACCTGGCGAACTGTGGATATGTGATCGCTGCAGCCATGGCCTGGGTAAAACCCACCTCACTACTCAGGGATTTGTTTCGCCTAGTTTACGAGGTATAAGGGCTGCGAGCACCTTTGACGTTTTCACAACTGTTGCTGAATCGCTTTGCCTCTCCTGAGGGTACAACGTCACCCACATTCCACACGTCTTGCAAATGAAGGTAAGTGTAAATTATGTGGAAGAAGATGACTTCAAAAAAATCGGAGAAGTGGACGTACTCGGCACTAAACACCACAATGTTCAACAACAGTCGTCACAATGAAACCGGACCCCGACATGCTGTAACGGTTGGCGCACCTCGATGAACTATTGAGCTAAGCTGCATGGCGTGATGATTACACCAATAGTTACTCATGCCAGGCAGGCCAATCAATGGAGGTCTGACGAACCATAGTAAAGTGGCCCTCCAGCATGGGAGTTAGAAAGAGGCTGGCACTTTTATCATAAAAATGATACGGGTCCCAATATGCTGTAGCTGTTGTCTAGGTCTGGACGTCCTGACAGCACCTCAACCTACACACAACCATGATTAATCACATCCGAAATTCAATACTGCATCCGCCGTTTCGCAAAATGAATCGCCTTACCTGCTGCATACAACGGGGTGGATAGGCAAAATGATGCAACTCTTAACCCCTCCTCAAATGTCCTTTCAAACTTAACCCTCGGGCCCCTCCCAACCCTCATTTCTGGTCATTACCCTGCAGGTTTCACAACAGATCGCTAATCATAGTAACGCCATGCCGGCAAGTCCCATCTCTTACCATATAGCTTCAGACCTTCCTCGTCCCTTGCTTAGACCTAGAATACGAGTTAATATAGGTGCCTTCAACGTTCTCATTCTAAAACAGATAGACCAACAGGCCGTTCTCGCACGAACGCTAGACTCGTCTACCCGACATTGGTTAAACACTTCGGGTGACTCCACGGCCGCCGTTACCAGTCAGGCTGGAGTAGGTACAGTCCATGGCACGACGACCGCAGCCGCATTGATGCATTGGATTCCTATTAACAGTAGACCGTGCTGTTCCGCATGGTAGTTCCTGTTAAGAACAGCTCTAGATGCAAAACTCTCAGAAATCTTTTCATCGTGTCCGCTTATGCCCCAGCTGACTGTAGTGACGTAGGCATCAAGGATGCGTTTTACTCGGATCTGGCCGCTCTTCTTCGGTTGAAAATGACTCTGATATAGTCACTCTGGCCAGAGATATGCACGCCCAGATCGGTTACCTTGGTGATGCTGAATCCCGTCTAGGTGGCAGGTTTGGGATAGCATCACACTGGTAGGATAATGGCGGGCGGCTGTTACAGCTGTCCGCTGAGCACAAGCTATTTTTAGCCGACACTAGTTTTAGGCATCGTGCACGTCACTGCTATGCTTGGTAGCCTTTTTCTCTAAATCACCCTTGTTCTCAGATAGACCACATAGTAACAGATGGTGTGAATCGATTCACGATCATCCCTCTTAGTAGAACACACACTCAGATTCGGACCATGCGTTGGTACGCTGTCGTTTCGTTCTTTCTTATGCTGGGCAACGATCACACCGATAGCAACGACTGGCTGTTGAGAAACTGGCTTTACCATCGGTAAGCCATGAGTACCAAACCTACTTGGAAATCAGCCTTAGCAGTTCTCACTCCGAAGATCCTAATAGCTGCTGGACACAGATCTCACAGTACATTCATGAAGCAGGTGCAGTAGCACGTGACACGGGGATACATGGGTTGAACAAACATCGGGTCTCGAAAAATCCTTGGTGTTGTTAGGAGCTAGACGGAACGTCCTTCCTGGCAGTTCATGTAACAAGTTTAGCAGAGATATCCGTAGGGAACTGAAAAATAGCCTAGGGGTTGATCGCGAGGCGTTGTTAACAGGAAAAGCTAAGGAAATGGAGACCGTTTTTCCTTCAGGGAACATCGGTAGACTCTTCAAGCTTATCCGTGCCACTGGTCCAAAACAATCGCCTGTCAGTGAACCTATCAGCGAGACAGATAGCACACTTATCTACATTAAGCCTGGAAGGTCAGAGAGGTGGGCTGAACACTTTGATGGCTAGTTTAACTGACCTTCTGTCCCTGATGTGTTGCCGCCACAAACTTGTAATGTAGCATCCTGGTTGGTAGAGTTGGACTGAGGTTCGCAGTTGCAATTCCGTTTTCAAACGTCATAAGGCTGCCGGCCCAGATGATATCATGCTGGCACTTTTCAAAAAAGGTGGAGGGAGCGTTAGTAGAAGCCCTGGCTCACTTGTTTCAACTAGTGTAGACGACGGAGACCATCCCTCTGTGACAGGGTCACTCAATGAGAGTCCTGATTTTCAAGAAAGGTTTCATGGGTTCTTGCGAAAACCATAGGGGAATTAGTTTGAATCCAGTCAATACTAGGGTTCTGGCATCCATTAGAATTCTTTGACTCACTGCAGTTCGGGAGGTAAACATTAGGGAAGAACAGACAAAGTTTCGATCTACGCGGGGATGTGTAGACCACATCCGCACGTTTCGTTAAATCCTGGAGCAGCGTCATTTATGACGCCGCCCAACAATCTCCGTATTTCTCGAGTATAAACCGGTGGATCGATCTACACTTTTGGAGCTGCTTGAACACAGGGGTACACCGACCAAATATGTGCAAATACTTCGGCGCTTTATTCCCATATTTCAGCTCAGATGAAGGTTTACGATTAACCGTCTAACAGTTTGAGTGCCATCAACGGCGTAAATCGAGGCTGTCCACTTTCATCATTTTTGCTTGATTTTGCCGCGACACTCACGAGACAAAAGAGTGGACCCACTATCTGACAAAAAACTGGCTGATTCTGCTTATGCTGACAATTTGTTGCTGTTTGACACTTGGAATGCGTTTTGCGGCCGCAAAATGCAAAGCGCTTCTGCAAAATTTATTGTTAAACAATGAAGTCATGGAGGTTTTTGACTGGTTTGTGTACCTAGGAAGCCGCACCAGCGACGGTGGAGATGTAGGGGGTGAAACGGAAGCGCGTATCTCTAAGGCTATGGCGGTGTTCGCCAACCTGAGACACCTGTGCCGACAGAGAGGTATCTCTCCGAAGCTTAACGGTTGCGTGTACCAGACAACAGTGAGGGCTATGTTATGTGACAGCCCTGAAACTTGGTCACTGAAACTAGAAGGCATGAACCGTCTTCAGATGTTTGACCATCGATGTCTGCGTTCAATCGCTCGTATCGGGTGGCACTAGCGAGTAAGTAACGAAGTTACGTGGTCTTTTGTCCAATCCCTACATATGCACAGAATTAGGTGGTCAGGACAAGTGTTAAGGATTCCAACCAGTCGTCTGCCACGCCAAGCACTCTTTGCTGATGCTAGGTTCGAGGTGAGCAGGTGATGGTCAAGCGTGATGAGACGAAACCACTCACGAAGGAGTTGGCCACTGTAGGTTGGGCTCGTCTCGCGGGCTGGAACCCTCGCGACTCATAGGGGCGGTAGCCGGAGACGTTAGGTGAGATGGCGGCTAATCAGGTTCAGCGGTATGAATATTGTCGTTATCTGCCCGAGTTGTCTTCGAAAAGAGTGCACTTAATGACGCGGGCAATGAAAATTTTAAGGAGGCTGTCTTGCTCATGACGCCTTGGTTTCACTTACAGCTCGGCTGTTTGTCTGCAAGGTGTAGGCACCTTAGTGTGTGAATATAGACACTGATTAGTAGTCGGGGATTGGGTTTATTTTCAAGTTGACCATCACTCACATTTGATCGCAGCCTTCGCATTCAGATAGATTTTCCAGCCAGCCTCTTTCGAAAAGAAGCACTAGACTCGAGTTTCGCTCTCATTAGAGCTCATCAGTAGTGCATATCCTTGCCACGGCCGGGATTTGAACTCCGGCCATTCCAATCATGAGGCAACCGTGTTAACCACTGCGCCATTGACCTCACATTAGGCACGACCGAATTATCAAATCTGAACGCTCAACCACTCTCGCTTGTGAGCAATGATCAGGTTGCCCGATCGTCTCGAGAGGAGACACAGTTACTGCCTGTTAACCTAAAATATCGCTTTGCAGGTTTAATGAGTTCAGTGATCTCGACCTGTCTCGGAAGTCCTAATGGCGGGGTTATCGATTGGAGTTGACAGGCAGTCCTGATCATTGCTCACAAGTGAGAGTGGTTGAGCGTTCAGATTTGATAATTCGGTTGTGCCCAATGTGAGGTCATTGGCGTAGTGGTCAACACGGTTGCCTCATGATTGGAATGTCCGGAGTTCAAATCCCGGCCGTGGCAAGGATATGCACTACTGATGAGCTCTAATGAGAGCGAAACTCGAGTCTAGTGCTTCTTTTCGAAAGAGGCTGGCTGGAAAGTCTATCTGAATGCGAAGGCTGTGATCAAATGTGAATGACGGTCAACTTGAGAATACAGACGCAGCCAGTTTTAGTGGTTAGGTCCCTTCCCCCTCTTTTGTCTTCTCTCTTCTTGTATAGGGATTGCTTTTTTATTCTTCATGGTGAGGTGGCAGTTAAGCATAAGTGAGAATCACTTGTGTACTGCTGATTCTGATTAGGAGGATGATCTATTGTTATCAGCTAATTGGTAGCTTGCCGGATGCAGTAATGTAAAGCGGTAGCCAATATACACTTGAGTAGAATTGGAATTACCAGCAAATAGATATTGGCTTCAAATTTCCCCACAATTGCTGAGAGTCTCGGTAACGTCGGAAAAATCTTGAAACTATAAAGCAAATTGTCTCGTGTTTCCATGTATATATATATATAATATTAGACAGCGAGAACTAAATAGCCGCTTCATCTGTTGTGTTCTCAACGAAAAACTTCGAGGCACACAATAACAAGTTGAAAAGTATGCGCGGAAAAAAAGCATTGCCAGTTTAAATTCAATCGAAATGCAAATGTGGTTTTTGGGTGGCCTGAGTAACGTGGATTACTATGAACACTCTCACAGCCGATGCATATCCACTTTAGGCCAACACAACTATGAGGCTTCGTGCGTTTGGTTCAGGACTGACTACGTCTAAACACCACGACCACATGACACTAGCCGATGTAATCCACATTTTAAATCAGTCGGTCAAAAGCGCATATCTCTCAGGCTGACCACTTATCTTTAAAAATGGGGATTTATCAACAGAAAAGCCTGAAACGCTGACGGTGTGCAGTCTAATTGCGTCAACGTACCATAGGACACGGTGCTTCCTGTTGACGAGACCGAACAGTTAAATGCTACGGATAACACGAGCCTACACAGCACATTCGTCCATTCAGGTTCCTTCGCGATTGGAGATGAATCTCTAGCCGACATGGTCGTGGTGAGCTGAGGTGATGAATTGCAAACGGCGCACTAGACCATGTATAAGTCAAAGAACTTCAATGTGGTGTACCGATTAATATCTAACCCCTAGTGGCACGACCGTTCCCTGAGCGATCTCTGGGCGTTCCGTGAGTGTCCGCTAAGTGTTCTAAGTGGGAACTTTGGGAACACTCGAGGAACGGTGAAAGAAAAAAATGCGCACAGTCCCGTTACACGATTTTATCGCATGTCGCACAGTTTCTATTTGCCGACGGAGCTCATTTGTACCAAAACGGAAACCTATTCTCACACACTGAGTAAAAAGCATTGTTCGATCTCACGAGAAAACAAGTATACGGCACAAGCATTTACGTTAGATTCAATGAAATATTTACATCAACATTCATATCACGTTGACTAGCGCATAATCGGAATCACAGTGTGAAATTGTCGGTAATCGCACCGTCCGTTTTTTTATTGCTCGCAATTCCGCCTTCTGGATCCATCGCTGAATTGTTCCTTTAATGCCCGCGTGTGATACGCCAGAATAAGCATTCACCATGACAGATTCCGCATTTAAGATGTGATGGTAGTGACTTATACAAGTCACCACTATTGTTCAAATCACGCACTGCATTCCGTTACATTCAGTTATGATTCAGTCCAGCAGTGATGTGGTTTGAACTGTAAAAATGACCTACTAACTAGATCATGTCCAGTCCTAGTCAGTTAAGTGTCCCTCAAAGTGCTGTGAGAAGCACAAAGCGTGCAGTAATGAGTGGTTTCTACGCTCCCTAGAAACAACATGTGATTCTTGAGCAAGCGCACTGGACGCCTAATGAACACCGGTATATAATATACGATTTAAACCCAAGAAAACCGACGCCATATGTGAAACCTGGGTTGATGAGAAAAAGCAAACATAATGGAAAAAGGCTAGGCGCGGTCCCCTTACAAGTACCATCAGTAATATCAGCGATTTGTACACGGGTTTGAGGTTGGGGGTCTAAATTACCCGGAACCAGTCAGCTTGTTCGTTTCGATGTCCGGTGAACCTGAAAGGCAGTCATTCAAAACAGTGTAGAACTACTGCACGAAAAAATTATGAACCATTAATTCGGACGCTGATTAACAAACGCCAACCGATGGCGAGATAAATGCAAATCACATACACACAAGTACAGGGTGGTTGAGCAGAAATCAATCCCATACCGTACCAGTTCGGCGATGCAGAATTTGAGCAATAAACACACTCCGCCCAGCTTTATTCTCAAATTAAACGAAAATCACTTGAATTAATAACAATCATTTATCACGAACACCACAAACCACCAAAATTTTAACAATCACTAAGAAAAGCATGCGGGGCCCACACTCAACTTACAGTGACCTTCGAAATCGCGCTGGACACTAATTTCAAGATTGGCGCTAGAGCTGTTGCTTCAGGGCAGGGAGTGTATGCTGTCGTTAGTTTACCGTAAATATATGGGTTTGGAATATCATGGGAGTAATTGTGGGCGGAACGCTCGAAAAAGTATGAAATATGCCAATTGTACTGCGAGAATTTGTTTGTATTAATGCGTAGACGATGCTTTACAAGGACGCCAAGGACTTGCGCTAAATTAACGGCGAAATATTAAAATAGCTTGCAGTGTGCCGCCATCTTGTTTGACCACATACATTCCCTTCCGCTTCCTTTCAGGTCCTCGAACGGGCGGGCTGGCCGCATCTATGCACGGGGCTGAGGAAGGTGACCAACCAGAGCCCGAGGTCAGCGGTCAGTGAACATGAGGCCGCTCCTGATTGACGGTTTGTTTCCGGATCGTGGGGTCCCCTATATATATGGACGAGGAATCGGTGTGAACTGAATCTCCTTCGACATCTGTGTTGTGTTAATACACGTTCCTCATTGCCTTGTGACTTTTCCCTTTTGTGTTAGGTAGACCCTATTGTGCTTCGATTACGAACGTTGAACATTGTATGTTTTGGTCGCTCCTGACTGATCCATTGGAATATTACAATATATAGGGGGATAGCTGAAGTTTTGCGATCTGGTTGATGGAGGGAATGAGGAACCAATGATTAATAAACATGCATCGTATGAACTGTAGGCCATCATTTTTTAATACTTTTCACTTGATATTCTGTGAAATAGGTGCCGACAGTTGATGTGTCTGGGTCATTATAATCATCCCCACGTACAATTGGAAACCACTGAAAATTAGAGGCGTAGTGGGTAAGTAGATAAGGCCGCAGCTGATGACTTCTAAACATAATGCGGGTGATCTGCTTGGAGTAGATATTGCTCACCGTAATCAGCGTAAGCTGCTTTGGCCTTAAGGTGACCAAAAAATATGTAAAGTTCTTCAGTTACCTGATCACCAAGGAGATGGAATTTCACGTGTCTTCAGGAAAGCAAAGAGGTTTAACGAGAAGTGAGGTACCGTATTGCATGAAGCTATTCGGGGTCAACCGTTCGACGGTGTAGCGACACTATTTGTTTATGGCTAACTGCGTTGAAGTAACAATTAGCATTTGTACTCTCTCCCTTCCCCTACATTTTGTATGCTCTTAAACGTTTGTTTGAACGAGTATGGTTACCGGCAGACCACCCGCGCACTCGAACGTTTCTGCTCCGGTGCCTGCTCGCGTGACGTTTTGTTGTGTTGACGTTTCATCTCGCTCCTCGCTCGCTCTCGTCGATTTTACGTGTCGACAATATATTTCTCGTCTACTCGTTGCGTTGTTCGT
>QNGE01000985.1:0-68029 GCA_008508345.1 Paragonimus westermani
CAAACATCATGTGTACATGTGAGGTTGAAGAAGATGAAAAGAAATGAATAACAATAATATGAGGTAGAAAATAGTGTATAAGACGCTACATTGCATTTACTTAGGGTGGTCAGAGCCTCTTTTCGACCACTACAACCCTTTCTCCAGGTATGCAAATATCAGACGCGAAAAGCAAAAGGCCGTTGAGGACAGAGCAAATCTTTATTCGACGAAATGTACAAGTGGTCTCTGAGAGCGCTATAAACGGCATCGATACGCGAATTAACTAGAGAGGCTATAGAGCGGTCGTCGGGTTCGGTCGGGTTCGCGCTGCAGTCATATGACATGCAGACATACAATCGGGCAGCACACGTCATGCGAGCTTTTTTAGTAACCCAGTTACAATATGCAACTATGAGTTTTGGAACTAGTTCACACATCATATCGCAGGCAGGTCAGTGAAATCTCCAGGCTGCTACAATATGTAGTATTTTGAAAATTCTCTCTGTTTTTGGTCGTGTGAATTTGACTGTTTCTCAGCCGCATTCTTTTTAATTCTTCGACGTAATGTTTCAGCCTATTCAACTGTTTTCTCTACGTGCTGGCAAGACTCGGACTAAGTTATTAAGTTTCTCTACACAGCTTGAATTGTATTTGATCGAACTCGAAGCATTGTCTTCGGAAGCGGTTCCTACGTGAGTGGGATAGAAGGCGATGAAAAGTTTCGTCTTCTGACCTTTGACTGACGAATGTAGTGCATTATCAGTTCCGAGAGTAAATGCTGAAGTAACACACTCTGTGGTTCCCAAGGGACCTACGAAATCCGATGCGCGTTGTGTGAACAATTCAGCAACGTTTTACAGCGACCATTGAGCACAGACACATTCAAACCGTCAGGTTTGAATTACTGGCCAAATGGTGAACATTTTGTTAACAGGCATTGTGTGAAAAATCCAGCTTCCGATTGATATTCCTGGTTCTGACGGAATTTTATTGAAAGCACTACATGAAAGAAGGTGGGATAACTGCTGAACGTCTCTGTTCGTTGACTACATTGCCTGCCTGAAGTGATCTAGTACCTGATACAGAGTTCTTTCTTAATTTCATTCACCAACAATGCCTCACTTTTGCACAACAACGTTTTTTGCATCAACCTTGCATGTTTTAGAAATTGATTTAAGTGATCTTACAACAACATTACAAAAATTTGTGCATACTAGTCTGCTCTGTTCGCTGTTGCCCAGTCACTTGACAATAACGCACGGATCTCACTGATTTCCCTTTAGCTCCCTCTTACTACAACCATCGCTGCAGCTCCGATCGCAATTCTACAGTCCACGATAACTCTGAAATGTTCTTGATTCCCGGATACTGGTAATTTGAGGATATTGTGGTGGTCCTCTTGAACATTTGTGAACACCTGCGAGCCAGTTTCTTTGATTACCGTGGCTTGCTGGAATCCCTGTAACAATTCTGTTGCATTCGTTCATTTTCTGTAATCGATAGTCTGATGAGGTACGGTTGCATTGTTACTTAGACTATTCCGGAACTCGCTCTTGACCAGTACACCTATCAGCTGAGAGCATGCTACTGTTGCTGCTGTCTTCAAAAGTGGTAAACGAACACACGATCGATATGCTGTCCCGCCAGTCAAACAGACCGAAAGCTGGACTATGTGTCTATCCAACTGCGACTTTTTCAACTGGGTGCAAACATGACTGTAAGAGGGATTTTCCTTGGATGACAAATCAATTGATAATCATCTACCGGTGTGTGAAGGCAGTTGCCAACAGGAATAGTTTCAAAGCCGTCCACCTCGACTTCGCTTGGGTGATTGACAAAAAATTGCGTGTTTCGTGTGATCAGATTCATCATAGGTGGTTGCATGATAACTTCCTCAAGTGACAGAACTGGCATCCTATCCATCGAAACTACATTGTGTAGGTCAACTTTCTTTTCGTCAGTTGTCAGTGCATCTTTGTTCTTCTCATCGCCCGCTTTCGTCCTTTAGCTTCATTGATGATTTATCCTCCAGGTTTTCTCGCCACTGATGCTGTTGTTCGATGAGTTTGAAATTTGATGAACACTGAATGAACTTCATACTCATTTTATGCTACAGAGTAGCCCAAGCGTTCTATCTAACTGGTCTCAGATGGATAAGCTCGAGTTTGAATGCAGAAAGCGCATGATTAATGATACTGGACACTTCAGATTGGATACATCGTAATGCTCAAAGCCACTGAAATTTTTCAAAGATTCATGCGACATTTTTCGGAATGCATGTTAGCCTACTTACCTTTTACTGGAGATATCGCTCCAAACTTGGTGCCATTGCACCCAAGCGTGTGGTGCATCACATAACGGATTGTATGCCTATCTTTGTTTTTTTTTTCTAATGTTATTGTAGGTTTCAGCAAAACATCTGTTTTAAGCGAACGATGCTGCCCTCACAGAAAGCAATTCGATTTTTCAAGGGTCGCATCACGGTTTATTTGTCCCTTTTTTGATGAACAGATTGGGAATAACACAACGTTTTGAACAAGTTGTAATACTCTACGTTTCAACCACCTCGGGTGGCCTTCCTCAGGAGTGTTGTAATCGATTACAACACTCCTGAGGAAGGCCACCCGAGGTGGTTGAAACGTAGAGTATTACAACTTGTTCGAAACGTTGTGTTATTCCCAATCTGTTTATCAATAACATGTTAAACACGACGCCCAAACTATTCAACTTCATTCGTACTACATTTGGTGCGGATATCTTACAATTGTCCCTTTTTCGTTTGTTCGTTCTCTTCGGGCAGATTAACGCCGTTGAGCATAGGTTATTTTAACGTCATTTTTTGTTTAGCCTTCCCAACTAATCCGCATCTACACAAATATTTTTATCAACTCTGGCTTGGATAACACAAAGATTATTCACGAACATCTTTTTGAAAATAACTCCCACTGTATTACATTCACCATCCATTTCAAAAGCCTGCCGACTACTTCCCACTGCTTGAATGACTTTCTGTTTCACCCACTTCCCGTGGAGGCAAACTGGGGGTCTCCTGTCTCGCATTCACTATCAATCTTCGTCAGCGTAAGTACAAATGTGAGAATAATCGGTAATACTTTGGCGCCATTCAAGTGAGACCTCGGACATTTTAGTGCTTCGCCAGAAAAGCTTTAGTTGATCTTATTAGTTGGGTCCTGTTCTGTCACAGTGACAAGTTGTTTCCCAAGAATGTTCCACGGTGTGCCACTAAGGTAAGTTAGGTAGGCAGGAATCACAACCAATGGGGTAATTTCCAAGTGTATGGATGTAAATGTACCAAAGTTGTGTGCGTTTAGAGTTGATGTAATCCCCATCCACCAGATCATCAAATCGACTGAACTTCTGTGAACAAATACACTTAAAATATCGATAACAGGCGTATCATTCTTTTAAACTCATGGCAAAACATTGCAAACTTAGTGTGGACATCGTTTTACTTTGCTGTGTTCTGTAAGACATAAAGCGTTCGTCCACAATCTGTGAACTATATCAGTTTTGTTTTCAGTCGTAAAATTTGTTATGATCATCATTCTCTACCTTGGTTTGTGTACTGCCCTGAATGTCCACACTTCAGCATAGTCGTGCTCGTGTATGTGGTTTTGCACAACAAGATGTGGAACTTTCAAGAGCTACTGCTTGTGTTTTTTACTTCCGTTACCAATTTATTGATCCATTGATCATCAGAATTAACGCCATACTGATCAAGATATCGACAGATTGATACCTCGCGATGAGTAATTGTCCGGTACCGTATGGCACTCCAAACGCATGAGCACGTTGATGTTGAACCTAAGCTACTGCTCGTCTTTGTGTTTTCAACCGATGGTGGAAACGATTTTTCAGTAAACTTTAACATTACAAGGATTGTGTTGTGAGATGAGTTATCCGGTGATATCAAAGGTTTTGTTGCAAGTTTTATTAGTAAAAAACAAACATTTTACGGTCAGGAAGATACGGTGTATTTTGCTGGTAGTCTGTTCATATTGCGACTTGTTGCAGAACTAGAGTGTTTCTGCAACGAAAACAGTGCAAACACACCACAACAACTGGACAAGAAAACCACGTGACGTACAGTTGTAGGCAGGCAGAGGAAAAGAGATGTTAACATGCCAATGAGCGACAAACAAACCAACAGGTCACCGGAAATGAACGGTTGCAGCCTGGATCATTTGAGAAGCCACACAGATGGGAACCATTAAAATCGAATCAGATGGTTGCAGGAATGAATGCATCTGTGCAAACCAGTAGAGCTCCTTTGGTTAGCACTCATGGATCGGTTCTAGGGACTTATGTGACTTGCTTGAATACCTGAATTTTTCTGTTCACCGTGGAGTGTAAAACAAGATAGGCAATGAAACAGAGTAGTAGGGGGGGCACGGACTGGCAGACGGATGAATGACTCAAATATCACGCTTGCATTAATCGACAAGCTAGTGAAGTGGATAGAGTACGGTCCGTCAGTTCACGCTGAATTCCTGTGAGGGAACTGAAGGCGAGGATCATATGAACACAGTAGGATTGTTTCGAAAATAGCAAGGATTTAATCAAGGACAGCTGAAGAGAATTGAACCCAATGGCCGGCTACTGTACACTAGTGTTGAATGTGTATTCATGTTCCATTGACAGTCTGCGATTGATTTCATCTTATTAGTGACCAGCCCACTATGAATACCACTAATGTAAATGTTGGTTTCTGATTAAAAATATACTATTTCTAGCACCTATCCTTGGAATCAGGTAGATGTGTGATGGGGTAAATTCAGGTAATGGGTGAGAATGAACCCAGAAACATATATAATGCAGAATGACTTGCATGTAATCCTTAATCCCATTTGTTATTTAGGGTTGTTTTTCTATTTCCACACTGTTTTCAAACCATTCGATACCATCAATCAATAAATAACTTGGCATTAACGTATTCTAATTTACTGGCACATTTGAATGAAAGCGATTTTAATCCATTTATTAATAAGTACTAATTTCAGTACACGTTTACTTTGACCGCGTCACAAGACACACAAACTTGATCAATGAGTTTTTGCTTGTAAGTTGATATGTAATCTTTCACGTGCTATGATGATATGGAAAATATTGGTTGATTTTTACCTGATCATGTTAACTTGTTATGAAAAGTCTATTAGAAGTACTTTGGGATTAACTCAGATTTCAACCTTAAACTTCCACCATCAACTGCTTCTGCGTATTCTTGTTGAACCATTTCATTTACAACAGACCTTGCCGTTGAAAGTCATACATTAGAGTTGTTGCTGGCTGTAACGCAGACGGTAACTTTACACACTGAACCAATTCGATTCATTGCGCATCTTGTGAAATATGACACAATCCAAGTTTGTTCTACCCATCTATCAATCTAATTATTGGCAACATTTAAGAGGCGCGCTCGAGTACTCTCATCTACTCCACATGAAAACATTATGGTGGCATTGTTCGTGGAGCCTGGAGTCTGGCGCAAGTGAATGACCTTGGATAATTATTCACATGGTTCATGGGTACCACAATGCACACTTTTTCCCAGTTTATACGTCTACCACTTCTTCCAGAGCCTATATCCACAATATGTTTGTGTGTACGACCTAGTGAACACGGTTAACAAAAAATGAGCGGGCCCTGTGTTGTCCAAGGACAATTGCCGGTTTTCCTAAACTCCTTTCCAATGAACCCGAACTTCAACAGATCGAAGTTCTTTCCTAGTCTTTGAGCCATTCACTCAAGTTCAGCAAACACATACTGTACAGGCTTCTTCAGACTGGATTGAAGAACACTGAATTTATTAAATGTTTGTCTAGGGCTCCTCATATTTCCAAGTCCTCCTCGTTTAACTTCTGTCTCACCATGTGAACTTACTCATGATGATGTCAAGTCTATCCCGTGTGGTTGTTTGCTGTCAGTTAGCTCATCAAGCTAACGTGCATATACCATCTCGTGGATCAGAATTGGGACAAAAAATTAGCTATTCCAGGTAGAAGCATCAGACAAGAATTAATTCAATAAATAACAAAACAATCTTCAACGATTTAGTTTGAGGTGCAAGGTTAACAAACCGAAGAAACCTTTCAGTGCAAGTGCACGCCTGTGAAGCAACTAACGATGCACAAGCCAAATTATTTAACAGACTGACCTTGGAAATGCAGCAAGTGTTGAGCAGATCGGACATCGTACTAAGTGTAGCTACTGTCAGTCTTTTTCACTAGAAAATCAGTGTATGTATGAAAACAAACCAAACGCTCGATAGTCATATCATGTAGTGTAATCTGTTAGATGTTTCGGCCAGTTTACAAATCGCCCTCTGCGTGTGGTACGTTGTTCAGGGGGACGAGGAGGCTGAGCTGCAGGGGAGTGTAATACTGTTGGGGATGGAGAGGGGTTGCTCTCAGTCAACGTCGGTTCAGGTGTGTCGACATATTGTTCTGTGTAGGCTAGTTTCAGTCGATCAATGGATACCGATTCACTTCGTCCAGACTTTTCAATAATGAATTTCTCGTCCCGTTTAACTACTTTGAAGGGACCGAGGTATCGTGGATGTAACGGTTTCTTGGTGGCGTCTTGGCGCATAAACACAAATTTGCATGTGAGCAAATCTGGAGATTTTTGTTCTCGGCGCCAGTGTTTACGGGTCGGTGTGAAATGAAGGCTGGACATGTGCTGTCGTAAACGTGAAATGTAGTCCGTGCCTGGGTCTGGATGAGTCGAGGGTTGAATCCGTTCTCCTGGGAGATGCAAGTTGTACCGTAAACTAACTCAGAGGTAGTACAGCCAACGTCCTCTTTAACGGTAGACCGGATTCCGAGGAGAATGAGTGGTAGACGTTCACTCCATTTCGTTGCGTCGGACTAAGCGGTTATCGAGGCTTTCAGTTGTCGGTGAAAACGCTCGACTAAACCGTTAGCACAAGGGTGGTATATTGTCGTTTTGATGTGCGAGCAACCCAGTAACTGCGTGAAATTGCGAAAAAGAGAAGACTGGAACTGGGTGCCTCGATCCGTCGTAATTGTAGATGGCACACCAAAATTAGCGATCCAGTGTTCTAAGAAAGTTTTAGCGACTGTCTCTGCTGAAATATCTCTGATTGGCACAGCTAAAGGCCAATGGGTAAAACGGTCGATTGCAGTCAGTATATGCGTACAATCGTTGGAGGGTGGTAATCGGCTAACGACGTCAAGATGCACATGGGGAAAACGGGCGTCCGGTTGGGAGAATGTGCCTGGTGTGGTAACCGTATGCTTGTGCACTTCACTTCTTTGGCACTCTAGACATTGTTGTGACCAAAGGCGAAAGTCTTTGTTCATAGAGGGCCAAACAAGCGTTGTGCCATCAATTTCAGTGTGCCGCTTTTTCCGGGATGAGATGAACGGTAGAAATGATTGGAAACAGTGCGTCGGTAAGAAAATGGAACGAAAGGTCTGGGTGTACCCGTTGAAGTATCACACAAAATGTTGCCAGCTTGCGTCGGTAAAGGGATGGTAGACAATTTCAAGGACTTACAGATGGAAACGTCCTTCATGTCTTCACTGCACTGCTGGGCTGTGGCCATTTGAGACAAATCGAAGGAAGGAGGTGATTTGACTGAGTTGACGTCAGGTCGTGATAATGTATCAGCTATGATATTGGCGTCACCACGTAGGTGTCGGATGTCCGTGGTGAATTGGGAGATGTAGTCCAAATGTCTGATTTCGCGCGGAGAGTACCGATCAGGTTTAGTATGAAAAGCAAATGTTAAAGGCTTGTGATCGGTTTGCACAACAAAATGTCGACCTTCCAGAAGATGCCGAAAATAACGGATCGCCAAATAAATGGCCAGCAATTCACGTCCAAATGTGCTGTACTTACTATGTGCTGGTTACAACTTTTGCGAGATAGAGGCCAAGGGTTGCTGTTCACCATTCATAGACTGTTCCAGAACTGCGCCGACGGCAGCGTTTGATGCATCTGTGGTGAGAATGTGACGAGCATTTGGATCGTAAGTGATTAAGCACAGTTTTTTGGCATGAAATAAGGCTTACTTTGCTGTTGAAAAAGCTGCTTTGGCTTCAGGTGAAAATTCAACTGTCTTGTGTTTAGAGTCAACTAGGTCAGTTAGAGGTTTTACAATGTCCGCGCAATGGGGAATGAAACGTCGATAGTAGTTGAGTATGCCGAGAAACCGTCGGAGTTGTATCATCGTAGTGGGAGTCGGAAAACTCGAAATAGACTCAACTCTATCTGGCAGATGTGTGATGCCGGTTTGGTCTGTGCGATGTACCAGGAAATCCAATGAGTTAACTCCGAAGGCACACTTGTCGATGTTGATTTTAATATCATATTGTGCGAAACGTTCAAAAACAGCACGAAGATGAGAAAGGTGTTCCTCGTTTGAGCTACTGGCGATCAAAACATCATCAGTGTAGACGTACGAAGAAGGGAGTCCTCGTAATACTTCGTCCATGAATTGTTGAAAGGTTTGAGCCGCATTACGGAGTCCGAAGGGCATCCTTGTCAATTCAAAAAGTCCGAAAGGTGTTGTAATGGCTCTCTTTGAAATATCTTCTTCCGCGGCCGGGATGTGATAATAGGCGCGTAAAAGGTCTAATTTAGAGAAGATAGTAGCGCAAGCGAGTCCTAACGAAAAGTCGTGTATATGCGGTATAGGGTACCTGTCCGGGATTGTGCAATTGTTGAGAGCACGGTAATCACCGCAAGGTCGCCAATCACCCGGAGACTCTTTAGGTACCATGTGTAGCGGTGTTGCCCAAGAGCTGTTCGAAGGTCGAATTATGCATAACTAAAGCATATGTTCTAATTCAGCTTTGGCTATTTTGAGATTTTCCGAATGTAAACGGCGTGGACAGGCGAAAACCGGAGGACCGCGTGTTGTAATGTGATGTTCCACACTGTGCTTAACCGTCTCGGTATGTGAGCACGGCCGAGTTAACGAAAGAAAATCCTTCAACAGTGCTGCAAAAGACGGTGTTGGTGGAAGAGCGGGTCAGACGCCGATTGACGCTATCGTCGATTGAACATTTACTGTGCAGGCGATAGTGTTGTCAATTAGCTTACGCCTCTTGACATCAACGGAAAGGTTGAAGTGTGCCAGGAAGTCGGCACCGATGAGTGGCGTTTGGACGTCGGCAAGCAGAAATATCCAACGGAAACATCGCCGGAGACCAAGATCGACAGTGAGTGGGCGTTCCTCGAAAGTTTCGATGCGACTTTGATTCGCCGCCAGTAAGGTGTACTGGCCTGACTGAAGTCGATCACTTGGTTGCGGAGGAATGACGCTGAGCTCAGCTCCGGTATCAATAAGAAACCGCAAGCCAGTCCACCGGTCCCTGATGAAAAATAGGCGGCTAGTACCTGCTTGGCCAGCAACAGTCGTCGCCTGCCGGCTTGACCATGACGCGTGGTGAGTTCGGAATGTGCACGACGGAGTGCACTTCTTTGCTTTGTCCCGAAATTGTTGGTGGTACCAGCACCACCTTGGTCGAGTGCGAGAGTTAGATCGTGTACGGCTTTTGGGTGGTTGCTTCTTCAGTACGTTGATCTGCATAGCCGTATTGTCCATACGGTGGTACATTTTCTCTATCAAAAGTTTAAGGCTATCATAAGTTGTCGGAACTGAAGGGTGTAACTTGGGAACGGTTATGGTCGTGGTACACACTGGCTGTGAGGGGAAAGTCTCTGCTACTTTGTCCGCAAGGGCTGCTAATTTGTCGAGTGAGCTCTCTTCATCCATGGCAGTCAAAATGTGTTGCACCGCGGATGGCAGTTTTTCGGCCCATAACTGTTTTAAAATGGCACTGTCAAGCCTTCGCGAGCCCAGAAGACCTCTCATATAACGCAACAGTTGAGATAGAGACCGATCGCCCAACTCGACCGAATTGAACAAATCATGTAGGAGTTTTGCTTCTGACTCCTCAGTGCGTTTTATGATGGCGCCTTTGAAATAGTGTAGGGGAAATCAGCTGGGATTGATTTCAACAGGTCTTCCATTTCAGCTGCGGCATCAAAAGGAAGTGATTGTACCACGTATGAAAATATTATTTTCTCTGATGTTATCCGCCTGGTGGTAAAAACGACCTCAATCTGAGGGACCAACAATCGAGGGTTTCGGGCGCTGTACTCAGGCAGTTTTAAGGCAACGCTGTGCTCGGTTTTAATGTCAATGTCTGCAGTGTCGTCAAGCATTGTTATTGGTAACAAAAGGTGGATAGAAACGCAGTTCGGAAGAAAAAAATAAGCGGGCTCATCAATAAATGTAGTGGATCTAAACAGTATATGGAAACTCAGGTGTGAATAGGAAGTCGAAATCTGATGAAAAGGAAAACAAATAACTCACAATAGTTCGTGGAGGCACGTTGGTTTAGTGTTCTACTACACCAAATGAGGATTCTGTCGTGTTCCGCAGATAGTCTCGATGTCACGACCGAGATAATTCCAACGACAGATAAATAAATAAATAACTAAATTTGCTGAACTAAACGTTGATTCCGCTGAATTCAAACTCTTCCAAAGATTTGTACGCCACTGACCCTGAACGCGAACAGTAAGCAGAACTCGCGAACTCGGAAGTGCAATATTTTAAATTAGTGATTATTCTGTGGATCGATTAATCTCGTTCAAACATCATGTGTACATGTGAGGTTGCAGAAGATGAGAAGGCATGAATAACAATAATATGAAGTAGAAAATAGTGTACAAAACGCTACACGTTGCACAATTGTTTTGAATTGCCCGGTAAAGTGTTTGCAGATTATCGTGATAACCATCTGGTACCTTTCAATTTGTTTCCAGGTGGCTGGTGCTAAACGAAATTCCAACAAATCCCTGATCATAGTTCGTTATAAAATTTTGGGTAAAAGAGATACTGCATCAAACGATACATTCGTCTACGTTAGCTGTTCCGAAATGAATAACCAGAAAGGTTCTGTCACACAAGACAGAAAACGATTAAATTGGAGCATCACGTGGATACAGATGAATCCTACAGGAGTCGGTAGGCAAGATGAGAACGTATGGAAAGTTGAACAGATAGGTGAATCAAAACACAGAACATTGACAAAAGAGAAGTAGAATACAGAGAAAAACTTGAAAAGCGTCCAGTGTGGTATAAGACGAAACAATATAAGACAAACCCAACATGGATGGTTCTGGTTAAATGAGATACGAGACGAAACTTCGAAAGAAATAAACCGGCAGGAAAAAAGAATTCACTAAGAAATTGGGAATCAAATTTTATCTGTACTGGAAAGGGAAATTTGAAATTTATATGCTTAATTGACTCATAAATAAAATGGCTTCATTGCAGTGAGGACGCTGTGAAATTTCGTCAGAAAATGTTAAGCGCATCAGTAGATAGAGAATAATATGGAGAAGAGCTGTCAGGAGAAATTGGGTGGTTCTCTCATCCGGTTTATCAGTAAATGGAGATTACTTGTGCTCACTATGATGTTTTGACGTATCGGACTTATTGTTTGTAAATCAAACGTGAATAGAAAGGCACCTCATGGTGGCACGGTGATGTGTCAACTCATGTTTAACGAAGTGTACGAGTCTCCATTCTGGGTCATTTGTTACACACGGTAGTCTTGTGACCGAGATCACAAGTAGCATTCATTGCTCAACTTGTGGAGTACAAGAGAGATGAAAATCCAAGAAATCAAACAACGGGGTCTGAAAATGGCTATCACAAAGTGGATGAAGTTGAACTGGATCCAAATCGCGTCGAATGCACATGTTACTGCATGTCCAATAGAGTTCAATAGTGTGCTTGACCATCATTGACAAACGAAGAATTGCGGGCAGCTGAGAAAATGGTGCATTCTCATCCAATTTCCCTTTGTCACACTGCCAAAATTTTGTTAACACTATGATGGCACAGTCCGATCTAACACACAAGTGCGCACGTTATGAATTAAGAAGATTCCCAAAAACATTAAAACGTCCTAACGCAAAAAAGTCATTCGCGTCGATGGTTTCCCATATGTGACCCACGACAACCACTGCGGAAGAAAAAACAAATAGCCTCAGTAAAGGTCAAATTTTGAGTCTTGTGCATCAAATCTCTGCACATAACTCGTTACGTCTACTCGGAGTATGAATAGATCTATGACATTTGCTTGACGTCCCCGTGGAGAATTTGTGAACGGACATTCCAGTCACATCCGCTCATGTACTCCTTTGGGTCGTGACTCTAGCTACACGCTTCAAACCATAACAACAAAGAAAAATGCTTCCGTCCCCTAAAGAGGAGGGCTTTCAACCTTCTCTCACAATTCTGTTAAGCAAGAATTACAAAGTGGTCCGCACACAAAGTGTACAGGGTGGTGATAGCTGGTCGTGAACTGCACTTTCCCTTAAAATGAAGCTCTTCCACTGCTTTTAAGTTCGCGTTATGTGAATTTCTACTCAAGCACATAAAACATCATTGTATTGCAACATACAGAGGGAGTCATCTTTAAAGTGGATATTCAAAAAACTATCTTTCTTTCATCTGTGCACGGTAATCTCACTCGAATGGTTGGTCATTTCTTCACCGCGCCCAATGCGCTCACATTTATCTAGAAGTTCTTTCCTCCGCCCAACAAGAAATGGCCGTTATTATCTTAGTTTATAAATATGTTTGGTGTGGATTAGGAAATAAACTTCATTCTCAGATCATATTATGCAAAATCTGCATTCGTATCGCGGCCCGTGAATGGTAACACTCGTTCCACTAAATTCAGAAGATTCGCGTTTTATGCGTCAAGTCTGTTGTACTCCCCAAGCCCATAGACCCTCATTCTTCGTCTTCTGGCTGTATTGATACTCACATTTTATGTTTTTGCACTGAGACTAATGATTCCACATCCGGCCAAATGGTTGAAAACCGTCGCCTTATTAGTTGGGCATTCTTCTAACAGTCGGTGTTTTCCTTATTTCAACTTAACGATTCAAGTTTACTCGTAAAACCTTGAAGCATTAAAGATCTCTCATTGCTAACATGTCCAATTCTTGTCACCCGCTATTTCTGATCTTCCATAAAGCGTATCCACATCTTACACAAGTCTAATTACATATATGTCGCGGTGGTCAACGGGCCACATAACACGTTTTAAAAAATCGGAACCATTCTATCTAATGATCTGTTTGAAATGTTATCACCAAATAGCTCGTGACTTCTAACAGAAGATCTTCTTTAGCATGCAGGAAACCATTTGTTGGACAATGTGCCAACATTTTCGGCAGCTTGCAAATTTTTCACAAAAATCTATGAAGACCGAATTGTTTTAAATTATTGAACACCACGTTAAATGGTCTGTAGACCATCAGCAGTTTTGCCTTGACCGGACCTTCACCAGTGAGTCTGTTACCAGTGGTAGGATAAAATTTCAATCCTTCTTTGACGTGACAACTGAAGGTTGACGAGGTTCACTTACGAATAAGAAAATAAACTTCATTTGGAGCAAAACAGGCACAAAAGTACATCCTGCTCAAATAGTTTATCATGGTCAGGTTCCTAGATCGAATCCAGCTAAGGTTTTTCTGGTCTTTGACACGTGTAGAATTGCACCCAAATACCAGTGTACGCAAATACAGTAAGCAATCGCAGTTCAGGGTGTGGAGTCTTCACCTGTGCTGTACGACGTCCAGCTAAGAAGTATAGTTATGAACGCCAACCGCAGACAATGTCATTAGATTTCAGTTTGGAACACACTTCGACAACGAGTTCATAGGAGAAAATCTTTTGGTGTTGACCAGCATAACCGGCCGTACAACTGAATCGTATATGAGACTGAAGTCCTATTACAGTTCAGTAAAACAATCGCACACAAATGTATAGAACCAATCTAGTGATTGTTGCTTACTTAAATGTTAATAGGAGCATGTATCCATAGAATCAGCGAGACGTTAAAATTAGATGCACTAACACGTAGACACTGTGATACTGGATGACGTATAGTCCCCAAAATATTCACAACTTCCAAACTACTTACAAAAGTATTATGAGTGCACCTAACATCTGGGGCACAGTCTATCTACGTTGCACTAAAATGTCCGACAATTTTTAGCGAGCAAAGCAACAAGTTCGTCATTGCTATTTCATATTTACTCGAAATCTGGCTGACTGAATTTCAAAAATATCATACGCTCGAAGTTCAGTAAACAGCGTTTGGTTGTCCCCCAGTTATGTCGTGGGACGTCACCGTAAATTGAACTGCGTAAAGTGGGTCATTTCACAGGCCATTTACAGTTAGTCGAATACAGTTTTCTATTCCATAAATTGCCTTACTCTCACTTGCAGCTCGTTTGTGTTGTTTGCAAGGTGTAGGCACCTTGATGCTGAATGTTTGAATAGGGACGTAGTCATTTTCAGTAGTTAGGTCCCTTCCCGTCCCCTTCTTTTTTCCTTCTCTCCTATATATATAGGCTTTGCTTTATCTTCATGGTTGTGTGGCAGTTAAGCATTGGTGTGAACCACTGATGTATTGCTGTCTATGATGATGAGGATGAGGATGATTCCATAAATCCTTCATGGTAGGAACACGTAATTGATCGGGACAGATCTGAACAGCATAAGAGAGAAGAAGAGAAGTGACCGCTGTTCTGACAAGCAGTACGGCAGCTGGTGTGAGTGGAATCTGTGGAAATGACTACAGTGGACATGACGACAGTGTGAGAACGTGACAAATTAAACACAAGGCCAACAAGCCACCTGCGCAGGTGACCAGTAAGAAATGTGCTTGCGTGACGGTTGGGATGACGTACGGTGTGGGAAATTACCGGCGATAAAACCTACCCCAAACCTCGGGCTGTCAACCCTGTTTTTTTTTACCACGCCTGATTCTGCCTGAGCAGCGTAAAGGCACGCGCAATCAGTGAACCCATCTGCACCAGCCGAGATTGACAGAAGCCAGGAAACGTCACAACGACCGTTAAATTTTGTGTACTACTGGCAAAAAACACCGAATATTGACTCTCACGCATTTTAAGTGTAAAACATTGGATGTCGAGGCAGACGGTGACGAAATAGTCAAGTCACGGAGGGCCCACGCAAAATGGCTAGATGCGATCAGAGCCTCAGCGCGATAAAACAACTGTATCTAGATGGTGGTGTTTAAGCTTGTATTCGGTGAGTTAGAAATGTTTGAGAAAAATAGAAAAATTGTTATTAGCAAGTTGTAATTGAAAGGTGGATGTTAACAGTTTTCAGGCAATCATTTCGGAATGAATGTTTCCGCTAAACCGGAAACGTGTAAAACAGATTTATCAGACTTCCGGCGGCTCCGAACGATTCATTGTGAAACACCGAACACCGTTGGTGAACAAATCTACCGTTTCCGTGATGACGTTTCATTTGAAAGACCTTTCCTGTGGTATCCGTTGTCACACTTCCACCGTGAACTGAGTGTAGAATTTTTCAAAATCCATTGAATGATCTGTTATAGACTGTGTGCATTAGATTTGGAAAAAATTAACGGGTAACGTTGATGTTGCTCTCCTATGGTCGATTCACACAGACCACTGACGCTAGCTACAAATTCAAGCATCACGTTTCTCACATACTGTGTGGCACACGCTTACATGTATTTCGAAGTGTCATCACCACAGTCATTTGTTGAAACACTTGTAGCAAACTGGTTATTCATAATTCGACCAACATTAGCTTAGTGCTAAATCAAACCCTATCCTGAACGTCTTGTATGAAACTGTGGAGATGACATCATCAGCACGGGACTTAAAGAGAGAAGTTGCTGTATACTGTCGTGACGCCACTCCGATTGTCCCAGCAATCTGCTTACCAGAACAAGCTCGAAGTTTTGCTGATACCATCAAGTAACTAGCTGTTTGAATAGGCTTGTCTAGTGTATGCAGTTCCATGGCTGATCGACACTGTTTTTTAGGTCTGTCTCACTTATTATACACTTTGTTAAGTTATACATTCCTTTAGAACCCTATTAGTGCAATCAACATCTCTACATATAGATAGCCTGTGAAACGGGAAACGTGGGTTACACTTTAGGGTTCCATTCCCTTCACGGAAACAAGAATTGCCTGTAAAATTCTGGGCTGGTTTGCTTTTGCTCAGCCTGGTTTAGTTAGTTAAGAGGAATAATTGTGCAGCAATCCGTTGAACAAGTTTCATTGTGTTAATCAACTGATAGGTTGTCAGTGTACCTGTGGCTACTGAAGATTGTTTATACTACGTGTTTGTTTCAAACAAAGTTAAACTTTTGAAACTACCCACAGTCGTACGCTGCCGATGGCACCCATCGGTTTTGTCTGTCTGATAGCGACAGAAAGTGTTACGAGAAGCAGGAAGTAACGGACTACTCCTTTAATTGGACATCCCAAGAAATGCAATTAAATCACCAGGCAAGTACGCCTCAGTATAAAGCTAACCCTTAGTTGTTAACTGGTCATTTTTTAAAATAATCACTGTTGCTATCTACGATGGAATGGACAGGAAACCTCTTCGAGCTTTATCACTGAAAGTAAATTTGTCTTGTCCAAAGCTGCTGTATTTGATATTCATTTTGCGGACTCATTTAATCTGCTGATTGTTGTTCATCCAGGCACTGAATCTTACATAAATATTAACTCAGTTCTAATGCCGGTCCCGTGCGCACAATTCAGCAGTTAGACAACCGTTCACACAGGACCGGATATGTGTGCGTTATTGAAAATATCCGATTATTCGTAAGGAATTATACTAAACCTCTGCAGGTAATATTCGATAATCCAATCAGCTATAAATGCTCAGCAATTCAAACAAACTTGATTCCGGCGGTATGGTTAATAAGACTATGTAGCAAGTCAGGGAAAATTTCGAAAAACATGATCCAGCAGATTGGACTGTATACGGCACTATTGAAAATAAATCCAAAATCTCTTGCGCTGCAGATTACAGAGCAAAATAACAATCACAACGTGAAATGGTCACGAAATGACCGAGTGAAATTAGTTTACCAAAGTAGTCAGGTATAGATGAAGATGAGAATCAATCAAATATTATCAAGTTTTAAGTTTTCGTAAGTATACAATGATAGTTATAAAGCACATATATTCTGTGTATTGTAAGGGTACATAACTGTTCATTACATACAATAAATTCTTTACCGAACATTCACAAGCAAAACAAACACGTTTCGATCAATTCAACATGCGCTAAACACAGAAAGGCAGACGCACAAGATAGCCGTTAGGAAATTTGTCAGACTAGTTGTAAAAAACGGTCGTTCAAACTAACAAACCCACCTGTTTTTGTTACACACTGATATGCCATTTTTTCAACGAAGATCAAAGATGTAACATTTCGGTAATAAAAGAGTATTTTGAACAAAATTTTTGAATGATTCAATTAGTGTTGAGGCATGTCTTGTTTGGTGGAATATTTATTCACCTAAACTGTAACTCACCTAGAATAGCCGAGGACAATACACCGTTATGATCGGTCTTAGTTATTTGAAGGGTTAATCTAGATATGCACTGCAGAAGACTGGTCAGTGGACAGGTTGGCAACCGTTAAAACAATGGTGACAGAAACAGTCAACAAGACGACTGAATTTGATGGTGCTATCCCATTATTCATTATCACAAAGGCTGAATTGTTTATGCTGATTTTGCTGCAGTGCTTGAAATGTTTCGTTCAATCGTTGGTAATCAGAGCGTTCTGGTTATTATGGTCCCTCATACGCAGTTGTGAATCAAGGTTCGCTTAACATTTTCCCCGTAGCTGCACCCATTTAGGGCTGTGCCATTGTGCAACGTTTGTTCATATAGGACCCATGAACTAGGTCATATCCGGCAAGTATTTGACCCTAGATGTTTGCATATGCCTGCTATCAGTAAGATCCTGATGTATTTTTTAAGTAAGTTTCTATTAAGAAAAGCATTCCTTAATATCACTGCGTTTTTCCGTTAGGTGAACGATTAGATAAATAACACAACTGACCACCTTCCGAAGTCACAATTCACATCTATCTACCCATTTAGATCTTACTCGTCTATAGGCTTTTTACTGAAATTATTAATGCTTACGACAAATAGTGACCGCACAAATTGTCAGCCACCTTACCTAAGTAGTTCACCTGTTTTTTCACGTGACGTATAATAAATATGCGTTACCATTTCATTTGTTGCTGTAAGAATGCATTCTGATGATTTTTGCAAAATTTTTGCCAGGTCAAGTGACTAGACGTGCCAGAAAAATATGCTTTCAGGTCAAACAATATAAGTGTAACCAGCAGGAACACTTTTCAAAAGTGAAAACGCTCTTCTACGGATTGTTTATGAAGGTTTTGGAGTTCACGGAACGTAATGTCCTGATTAGGTGTTCAAGCATCGTAGTTGACCCTTTGCAAGCCATCGTCTCACGTGAGTTAAATAGTATTACGGACTTGCTTGTAGAATGGGCGCTTGGATTGTGCTATTGTGCTGTCATGAGTGGACTGAACGGAATCCCGTTCGACTGCTCATCTTTATCCAGCTTGTTCTAACAACTTCATAACCTGACGGATTCCATCGCAGATATAATGCAGGCATGCACAACCTCAACAAACAAGTTTCAACTTTTCACTGTTTTCCATAGCCAGACAGTTTGGATTATGCTGAAACATGCACTTAATACAACTGACGGGGTCCCACCTTACTTTTAACTCATTTCTTGTTTGCGAAAGACGCGGCGACAGTTAAGCAATTACTCACTATATTTTTTCCGTTACTGGAATCCCACTTTCTGCCTAATTCCAAACATTCAGAATTTTATGCCTACTTCACGATACAAATTTAAATTAGTTTGATCTCCAAATTCCTCATAATCTCACTGCATTCATCAGATTTGGTGTTTTCTGATGAAGTGACATAGACTTGTACAAAGTTCATACTCTGTGCAGGCGTGCTACTGTTAGCCGGACGGAAACAGAAAGATCATCGTGACTTTATCACCGTATGCAAGAGTTACAAACCGTCTACATTCGACTTTATCCACTAGTTTCCAGCTGGTCGAAGTATATTCAGTGCACATGGATCTTCTGACAAAAGAAGATGGAATTTTTGAAGAGAGAAATATAACAACTTTAACATCCACGCACACATTGAGACCAAATGTTGGGCTTGGGGTTAGCTGTTGCCAAAACTCAGAAGAAATAGTGATATGCTGTGTCTAATACAGCTTTTCTCAACTTCAGTTGTAGTAAATTCTTATTAGGCACTTCTACTGGATGCCTGTTCATCGACTAGAGTGGGTATATATGTGAGTACGCGGACAAAAGGGTTCCGAGAACTGACGGATCATATCGGATCTCAATGAGATTACTGGACCGTATCATTCACATCTGCTGAAAGCCTTTCCGAAGAGATCTCAAACTTAGAATGTGACCTGAGTAGGTTTCACTGGAATAGGAGGACAGTTCCCGCTATAGTCGAGTAATTTTCTAGGAAGTTTTGGGATGGGAATGCAAGAGCATAGAGATAAATAAAACAGTATCTAAATTACTGCTTTACAACCGCTTAGTTTTTGTGGACATCAACGGGAAGGAAAGGAGAATTGTTCATTGCGTTGCTGTTATGTGATGAACACATTTTGAAGTGTCAACGAAAAATAACTAACCTTCTATCATTCACAAATCGTCAAGTTCATGTAGTTCATAAACTGACGCCACTAACACTCTCAATCAGACACAGTAGATTCTACTACCACTGGGGCACAGTGGTAGATTTATAAAACCCTCTCTGGATTTCATGTTTAGTTTTCGGTTTGATCAAAGACACGTGTATCATAGAAAAACAATTGTTAGTGTTCACCAACGAAACGCGGATCTCGCAATTACCTGTCAAATGGAGTGAGTATGAAGTTACATTCATCTTTGCATTAATAGTTTTGGGCACATCATAAAAGCGAGCTTTCGTTGAGGGAAAATACACGAAAGTGAGAAGAAATTACTGTTAACATTAAACATTCGCATGCTCGACATTCTTTCATAATGATACAAACCACAACAAGAAGACGATCGTGAAATCGATGCGGAAATTCTGTTTCCAGCTTACGAAAGATGACAGAAGCTAGAAAAGTGAAACGAATAATTTCTCTCTACAATATTGACTTGATCTTTGTGATTTAACATATCTTCACCTAGAAAATTAGGCGACCGATTGTTATCATCGAAAATGGCGAACAGTGTACCATACGACACCTCTGCGTTTTTCATGCTATCTTGTACTTAAAATAAATCAGGCCGTACGACGCGGAAATAATGATTTGGCACCTAAACCGCGCCACCAACAAGGACTAGTATTGTGCCAAATATGAGCTCCATTTGTGAAATGATTCGTGCGTACAATGTGGTGAACATCGTGTAACCGTCAGTAATAAGTGGAACTTTGGACATACACATTGATTAGATTCAGTTAGTGAATCAATTTGGTTTATCATCTGTCAAATTCTTCCCATATCCACTTACATATTCTTCGGATAAACCATCCAAGTGAGCCCATAATTACAGACAGTTGCTCCGACTAACTAGAGTACCTCAATCCTCGAATTTTCGTCATACGTAAACAGAAGGACTGTCAATTTTATTGTAGTAAAATGGAACATTTTACTTGCTGGTAAATTGCTGTCAACTATTCAACTCTGCTAGGCTAAGAGAGCTCATGGAAAATGAAACAGTGTAACACCTGGAAGGGTGCTCGCTACAATGGTGTTCGAACTCACAACGTAGATCGTTGTCTTTATCACAAGTAGTGATCCAGTAAAAGCCTTTACCAAAACGTTCGGCGTTTGCCTGAAACGGGCTTGCAATGTGACATAGCCAGTGTCTTTTGACTCATTATAAATTCATCCACAAAACAGCATTTTAGGTATTGTGTTCATCAGCTTCCTTTTAACTGAAGGCAAGTCCACATGTCTAAAATAAAACATTCTAAACTATAGAAACATGATTGGAATTCGGTATAGTAGTCAGTGGATGGCAATCCAGAAGCACAAATCCCCGCATCTTCTGTGGGAAGTCATTAGTCGACTGTAAAAGTCAAATGTGAAAAAGTCAAATATTCTTTGAAGCATATTCTTATCGGTTTTCAGTAAACATGATTACAAGTAACTGATCGTGTTTGATTGCTATGGTTCTGGCTACACGTGATAATCACGATCCAGATCGATCGATTCTGTCAAGAACCATTGATTCCGTTTACATCTCACCTTTACGGCTAACTAATCTATGAAATTAATGTACATTGGTTATTTGTTGCAGAATCATGAGATTGTATTGGTTCAGACAAATCGGAGACGCCGTTTACTGAAAACATGTTTGACTACTGAGGTGACTGCTCCATCGATCGACACATTCGACGAATCGCCCTTGTTACGAACAGTAGGCAGCGCTCTACATGTCGTTTAGTAGAATGAAGTGTTTTAATTAGCTAAGCAGTAAAGGCTGTGATGGTATACTGATGTAATCAAACTGCCCGCAGTCAGTTGATCCAACAATACACATTTTGTTGTTTTTGGCCAATTTGTCGATTAAATGATTGATATATTGCGGTTCTTGATTTGTGCGCAACGATCAGCTACAAATTCAACAAAATTAGTGTCAAGATTACTGAGTGGATTTAAAATATTGCAATTGTCAAGTTACCGGGCCCTGTTCGAACTCATGTCACAAACTTAGTTTTGCGTTGTAAGTGACAATTAATTTGTGATGTTGTAATGCCGCCTGAAAAGACTGCACAAGTTTCTATCATTTAAGTCGAGCTGTGATATACATTAGGTTAAAGCGTTAGGATTTCCATAAAGATTGTGCCCATTAAACAGTGGCCAACTAACCAGCTGATATTGGTCAGTCGTACCACTGTTTATTCAAGGATTTTGCCTGGTTACAGTTTTACGACTTCCCCAACTACTGGCACAAGTGTTTTACTGGTTAGCTCCATTTGACGGAATAAACACGTGACTCGAACCAATCAATACTAAGCTCGGACCAATGTAACTAATTCAATTAGGTGATAAAACCCGTATTTCATAACACAAAATAACTGGTAGTTGCTAATCTTCGTCCACACATTTCATAATTTAAAAATAAATTTGTCATCACGATAGTGACAGTGAACTGAGACAGTGTTAAAGTATGTTGGTGGCCGGAAAGTGACTAACTTTATGCTGGCGACTGCCGTTAGCGTACATCCCGAAACTCACCATGAACGACTCTGTCTAGCTTTACCTTATAGGATCTTCCGGATTCATCGGTAGAAAGTCTTGGAGCAAATCTTCAGCTAGTAATATCTTTTCCAAGCAAGTTGAAAATTGAAGCAATCGGACGTGAGATGTTCGGTGCAGCCACATATCGTAAGATCTCAGACCTTAATATCTACTGATAAACTACTTGGGTGTGATAGCGAGGCAACTGCCGCAACGCCCAAACACCTTACTTAATTACATCGATCGGACCCTCATTACACAGGGGAATGTAGCCGACAATGAAAGAACTAATAGAAGACTGTTCAACTACACCCGGTTGACATAGGCGCTGATGCGCCAACTTTAAGCATAGTGTTAGGAAGGAAGGTTACAATCAAAAGATCATGGTTGCAGTTAAGTTGGAGTGAAAACGGAACGCGCACTTGATTAACGATATATGAATAGTTTAGAATTACCAAAGGTGACCTCACTATAAGCTCCTTCGAATTCATTTAACTGTATATACGGTTACACAGACTAAGCGAGACGTACAGATTTTCCAACTGGGTGTTTACAACCGACAGCCTATGTTTTACAAACAAGTGCTTCATCTTGGTTGGGAATTAGAAAGTAGAAAAGTAATGACACAAGAGAAATCGTAAAGGTTTACAGGATAGCATTAGCAAACTAACAGCCAATTTGTGCATACCTATTCTAGAATCTTTATTAGTGACAAGAGTCTGCAAGATTTGTAGCAGTGACCACACCAGTTGATACGGTTATAGTCTAGTTTTGAAATAGCTATGAAACATGCCATTACAAAATCCTTACGTTATGTCCAAAATCCTAATCCACCCACACCTGGAGACAAAATCATAGGTTTGTGGCTGGTACTCCAAAAGTGATTTTGTGCCTACTGGAAATGTTGGCAAGTGGTCTGGTGGATGAGTTTCGGGGTTAAGGAGAGGTCGGTTACAGCTGATCAGTTTAAAACATATGGCAAGCACATTAGTGCAAATGTAGCCGTACTTCAATTACTGACGGTCAGCTAACAAATCTGCTTTCAGGCAAAAAAAAGTAGAGGAATACAAAAATATTTTCGAGTGCAAAACGAGCACTTTAAAAATGAGAGTCCATAGAACGGTGGAAAAGATCTTTCCGTTTTGGAACTCACCCTCAATGTCCAAGTCTGAGATCAAACCCATCACTTCTGAAATCCAACCGTACTCATCCAAGTTTTCAGTTCATGACTAACTCGGTTTCCAAAGTTTACTAGATGGACCTGTCCATAACTCTGTTAATTACACGTATTCAAAGCACTTGAATACTTGTGACTGTTTACTCCCTACTGTTTAGGTACCATGTCATCATATCTTGTTATACAGACAACCCCGAAAGAAACATTTCTAACAAACATCTTCACGAATCTGCGGATCTACAAAGGTAACTTACATTTTAGCATTTACAGAGAAGAACATAACTCAGTATAACTTTCACTGTTTGAAAACACTTAAAAGACGTGTGACTTTCCAATGAAAATGCCAACGGATTAAAGATGTTAAGCCCGTTTCTGTTAGTAGAGATCAAAACGCAATCCAACATATCTTCTTCACAATCTGTTGCATATAAAGTATGAACAGTGTATTTGGGTTACTATTTTCCGGTGTCTTACGGTTTATCGTACACCTCTCTGAGGCGTTCCACTGAGTTGTCTCCACACATTATTTGGGCCAGAGACAAAGATATGGGAGAATCGATCACGTTTAAGCAACTGTTTAGCGGCCTATGAATAGTAGAATTTAACGTCACTTCATTTAAAGATTCCATTTGGTGAATTACTCTCTTCATGCCTGATCAGCGATAATGTTCTTTACACTGTGAATCAGCCTGTGCATCTGCAACCGAATAATGTCATGCTTGTCTGAGATTTGGCGGTAGCACATCCACTATAATTCTCTTTTAACAACTCCATTTTACCTGAAAATCTTAAACACTTAGATAACTCACTGCTTGCTGAAAACTTAAGGAATTACAGTGCATCAATCGTGCACACAGCAAGGATGGATTATCTAGCTAATCACGCACATTACACACATCCGTAAATATTAATGCATCAGGTCTTGGGTGAGCGGAATGTGTGTCCATCAGTCAAAGTTGACTGACTGTTCAGACAACATACAAGAAGTTTCGATTTCAGACGAATCAGTTGTCGGCATTCGCGTGGCGATTCACTCGGTTTAGTCACACTGTAACCGTTACGAGTTAACCCATACTGTAAACGGCGCGCCGCTTCACCTCTTGTGTGAGTTTCGGTAATGCGAAAAACTCATTGGTGGTGTACTTGGGAGTGTCATACTTTTGACAACTGACTGGCCTCCTAGTTGCCATTACTTAAGAGATGAAATCAATGACAGTTACACTATCAGTGTGACTATCAGGCTGAATGCGTTTCACTAGACACTAAACGAGTGAATCAGAAATTTACGCGAAGGAACAACATGCATTATTACCGAAGGTAGATTGCACCCGAATCATTTTAGTGTTTCGATTTATCATTCATTAACTCCAGAGAAGTTAAATTCCATATCTAACGCTATCGTTTACATCAGACAGAAGACGACATGACAGTCACATCGCCCTGAGTTAATTAAGCGGAAGCGACAATACCATCCAAAGAAAATGCCCGCAAACTCTTTTTGTGCCCAGTAACCACAGTTTGATACAACAAAGTCAAGTGACTTTTGATTGCAGTTTGTATACAACTGATATATCATAACATACAGCTGTACAAAAAAACGTATCACCCATTTCACTAATTTACAAAAAAGGAGGGAAAATGTACGGAACTTTTGAAAAGAAGAACTTGACAGTGCAGTGTTGATAGAATTGATCATAAATGAAAAAAGTTTTAAGGATTGCTTGTCGTCTTTACTGCAAAAGGGCTTGGTCCTACGGTTTCTGTTCTCAACAAAAAAATTAATGATATGACACATATGGTAGGAGAGGGAATTAAAACCGAGCCTTAAGATACAAAACTAAGTTTCATCGAACAATTCAGTTGTGTCACTACCATATGAAGGAGAAAAAGAATGCTAATGGAGCAACCCACACATATTTCCTTCTCTTCAACTCCGGATGAGATAGAATGGGTTCTGCTGGTAAGAAACTTGACGTTTGTAGGCGATATTGCAATAGTACTCGAAAGTTGAACAGTTGACAGAATTTAACGGAATTCTTCTGTCGATTCAGGTATTATCTCGCCTCGTTCTTGATCCAGACGCTTTCGTTGGTGTCCACGAACCAAAATAATGATCATGGTAATGATTAGTGCCAAAATAAGGAGGCCGAGTACCAAACAGACAGCAACGGTTCCTGGGCTTACTGTGGAAGATATGAGAAATGAAACATTTACGATTTCTACATTCAATTCAGAAGAACTCAGCGTAGCCACGCGGATGTTTGTCGTGGTTTTCTAGCAAACATCAAAAATGAAGTCTGTGTCAAACAAGCAATTAAAGTGAACCGAGTGAAGGGTAATCCAAAAATGAAGCCATAAAACACAATTACTACTGAAATTTGGACGTCTATTCATGCAAATCTCTGGTCACGGTCACGTGAGTAGACTTGGACATAATGCCCCTTTTCGCATGTCACTAACCAGCTTTACCTGAATTCTCCAACTGATGGCATAGAACGCTCACTGGTCATAACAAACACGTTGGTTAGATGGTACGACAAAAAGTGGGGAAACAATTCCGACAAAAAACTATTTCATGGTGAAGTCTGTCATTTCATAATTCGTTACGTTCTCAGTCATGGCGTTGACTCCGAGGCATATTTCGCCGGCGGAGAACCGTACTGTGCAAATATTACACACAAAAGTTCAGATTGTATCATCTGGATAATCGCTGGAAGGTTTCCAAATATGGACGACACTTTTAGCCAATCGGAACAGACTGGTTGTTCTACTGCGTGGCATTAATAGTGTTTCCGAGACAAGCGAGAATTTTTGTTAATACACGTCTGTCCAAAATTGTCATATCTACATCGAATGTGTGTGAATTTACTAGCTATAAGTCCGACGTTCAAGCAGACGCAGATTTATCTCACTTATATTTCACTAGCCCAACTGTTCGGCATAGGGTCGTTATCTGCATCGAATTTGAACGAGGCACAATCGTTTTTTATATATTTCGAAAACTGAAGTTTAAGCTGCTAAGTCGACTACAGATTCCTGATGAATAGTGATATGAACAAACGTGACTAGTCCTGTTCTCATTCATACCGTCTGCTTGTAGATGGCAGTTGACCTATTAAAATGTCCAAATCTGCTTTGGTTCTGATTGTCATCGCTAGACTTTGCGTTCCGTAACCTGATGAGTTATAGAATGGTGGTCTTACTACAGACATTATCATATTATATATATATATATACCAGACAATTCAGTTTTGTTTGATAACACTGTCACGTGGCAGTCAAAAGAATTGAGTACGGTCTACAAATCAGACTCTTTACACACTCTAAGTTTTAAATGTTCGTTTTAAATTTTGCGTGCCGTACTACTGTCATCTAATAGTTGGACCTGAACATTTCTCTCTCCCTGAACAAGGTTTGAGTTAACAATACGAAACAGATGCTCCCTCGGTGGTTATCAAAATTTAATGGAGAACGTACTGACAATAATTATCACATCAGCAAATAAGAACACGTGTGCAAGTCAGGATGAAAAACGCATCCATTAAGATATCAGGCTATCACGATTGTTGCCAGATTTCTTGCTTCGGAACAACAAACCAACCGTAAAAATTATGCTTTGAACCGGATGCAAATTAGTGTCGGAAACAGTGTGCCAAATGCGGCAAACAATCTACAAGCGGAGCAACAAAGCCAAACTAAGAGCTCGGATATTTCGTATTTACAACGGATTATATGCTATATTTATACTTATATGCCACTCACCGAACGATTCACAGAATCGACTGTCTGATAGTTGAGCTCGACTATTATTGTTTACATTGTATTTGATAGTTGAATGTACAGGCACATGATGCGCATCGCTGCTACCTTGATGTACTTGTCAAGGCTGTGCCCCTCGTCAGTGATTAAGCTGTCAACCCATTCCAGCAGAACCACGTTACATTTGTTAGACGGTAGTGTATCTTACTATGGTACAGCGACTTTTGTTAGAGTACAACCATTCAGAACATGCTGACGACATGTGTACTGTATACTTTCTATATATATATATTTATATATATATCTTTGCTGGTTAGACTTCAAATTTCTTAAACAGCTGAAAGATGTAAGTAATAAGTGAATCTATCGTAATAAGTTCTTCCCAACTCAGTGAACCTGTAAGTTACGATCCACTGCAACGACACCAACACGAAGTATGGCGGCAAATATTACGGTAGTGTGTTTATAAATGTCTATCCTCAGTCTGAGACTTCATGACTGGCTTACGCCTTCTCTTGATTCGTTGACTGGAGATGTTTCGAGGGAAATTTGACTACACAGTCAATCCGTCAAAAACCGAACAAAGTTTTTACTCGCCTATATGACCTATGATCTTGAATCAAGGCGAATCAGTTGAAAATCTCCGGATTCATTTGATCATTCACTAAAATCGTTGAAGTGATCAACTGAACAGTCATTTGGGAAGATCCACTCTTAGTAGATCGGGCGAAAGTATGCAAGCAGGGTTTAATGAGTAGTATGAAATCCAGGTTGCTTACATAGTTCGTAAAAACATATGATCGTTATGAAAACCCCTTGCTGCGTCCATCGTTCATCTCATCAGTTCATTGAAAAAGTTACGCAGAAGGAACCGAAACTCACCTAGAACACAAGTGCACCGGTTGTTTTTAATTTGTTTCACATACACTGTTACCAAAGTGTCACTTTGCTGTAAGAAACCAGGTTCCTTGTTGTCTTCAAGAGATCACTTCAAGAGAGCTATACCTTAGGTGCATGGTTATTTGTCTTAGTGTGAATACGTTAAGTGGTTTTCAGTGCTCCACTGTCCACACTCGTCCAGTTTTCTTATTAAAAAGCAACGGAAAAGATCACCGTAGGTTCACAGTGTGTCACAACTGCCTTCAGAACCTGAAATGCAGAAACTCTCTTCCTGCATTCTCTGAAATCCATCCACTTGGTGCCCAACAGTAAGGTGTATAATGCATGTGCTTGTTCAATACTTTCTTTGCGCATTGGTGAACTGGTTTGTGAATGTGGGAAATACGTGAAACAGTTTGTTCATTACGCAATGGTTAGTATTGAAAAAGTAAGGATATCAGCCAAATCCCACTGTGATTCTGATGTTCACTTAACAGTGTCTGTCAGATGCAAAAAATGTTTCGCGAATTAAAGCAAAGGAAACAGAGACAATGACGTGTGAACTGAAGCTTATCAATACGTTGGAATGGTTAACTGACACAGCCAACAAACATAAGAACAGATTATAAAAGAGACAATCGTAGTTGGTAGCATCCGGTTCGGATAAGCCTGTCACAGTGACCAAAGCCAAAGGACACCAGGGCATAACAATCACCAACACAAGTGACTTGCGCTGAATCACTATGGGTTCCACTCACTTATTCGAAGGAATAACGCCGGGAGGCGTCTTTGTGTCCAGTCGGTCAATTCTGGCTAGCATGTTATTCAGCTTGCTCGCAAGTGAAAACCCTAACTCGCGCAAATGGCGCAGATATGTAAAAGAAAGCAAAACAACGAACATCTACAAGATAATCCCCAAAAAGTTCAAGCTCTAGATATTTAGCTCACAGTCTCCAGGCTGTTGCGTGCCAGATTAATCTCGCCAATATCATTAGCACTCAAAAACAGTCACCAAGAGACGCGTCTTTCCACAGAGTTTTTATGTGATATTCCATGATAAACCCATAGCGAAAAGTGGCACGAGTTTTCGGTCGCCACTTTTGTGTGCCTATCACTTAGAAGCTCACACGCAACCGGGAACGTGAAAAGTGTCCACAAGCAAACCAACAAAACAAGTGTCATACGGGCTTCCATCGATCTCCTGCTCTGGCGTTTTCTCTATCTGGACACAAAGTACTTCGTAATCTGTATATAATAATTCCACTGTAATATTTAAAATTAAACCGTGTACATATTGTTTTACGGATCTCAGGTTCATTATGCAATCATAACAAAGACAATCGTGGTTGGTTTCCTCCGGTTTGGATTCGCCTGTCACAATGACAAAAGCCAAAGGACGCTTGTGTATAACCACCGCCACAAGTGACTTGCGCTGAACCACTTGGAGATCCACCCATATACCACGTATCCAGTGTGAATCTGAAGGAATAAGACCGGAAGGAGTGTGTGTGATGCGTTTGTGTCCAGTCAGTCAGTGCTGGTTAGCCAGTTGATAGGCTAGCTCGCAAGTGGAAACCCTATCTCTAGGGAGGATATGGAGGGGAAACAAAATCGAACGTTGGAGTGGAAGAGAACAGACAAAACACTGACCACAAGGCATAGGAACAAGTTTGGCGGAAAAGAAAAGGCAGGAGGTCACAGACATCCGGGTTTCTGAAGGGAACGATGGGTGAGTTCCAGATGACTATAGTCGTCGGTTAATGTGGACGAAATGAGACTGAATATAATGGATATTACCTACTTGAACCAGACCGACAGTGTAATATGAATGGGCTGATAACCGGCTGATCCCAAACGGTCAGCGCATTCGCGGCCACACACATCACAACGCCATGTAGTCACGTCGCCATGACCTACGGCACCGATGGATTCCCTGCATACCGCGTGCCTCCGTTCACCAACCCGCAAGTGCTGCTCATTGAACTTGCGGACGCCCGTCCAAACGCTATTCTTCGGGACCGCTGGTTCGGCGCCAAGATAGGCGGTGCAACGCAAAAGACCTCTCTAGATAACATCTTGTTT
The DNA here is from genome assembly GCA_008508345.1 of Paragonimus westermani. Taxonomy (NCBI): domain Eukaryota; kingdom Metazoa; phylum Platyhelminthes; class Trematoda; order Plagiorchiida; family Troglotrematidae; genus Paragonimus; species Paragonimus westermani. Next base: position 30,087 of record QNGE01000985.1, read on the forward strand.
ACTTGATTTCACCCTTCCCTGTAGCAGATGGTTTGGAATACCGTCATCGCCCATCCGATGGACGTGACGCAGTCAACGGACCTGGTTCAGCAATGGCATGGCTTACATTCCTTCCATGTCTGCCCGCCACACTATCTCAACTTTTGGAGACATGTCTGACTACCAAATACCAAGGATGTGTCTTTGACACTGTAAATGGAAACAGCTCAGACAGCGCAAGTTCCACCAGCGCAGTGTCTAAATTCCGCTGCCGCATAACAGTACAGATAGAATCAGTGGGCGATAGACACAAAGATCAATGACAACCTCCAGGCTGTGATTTTTCCAGATACTCATTTCAAGACGTATGAGAGTCATACTAGCCTTTGCCACACGAGCCCGCACCAGGCGCAGATGCAGGAACGGCATCTTTGTTCGGAAGACGCTGAAAGGAAGAGCCTGTGTTGATATTCAATCCAAAGTTGGATGCCACAGCCGCAAAAACCGTGACCACTCTCCGAAGTTTTTCCTCATCACATGTGAATAGCACGCTATCATCTGCGAACCGAAGCGTCGAACTGTTTGAAATATGTAGCCGGGTTGGGAGCCGAAATGTCAAACATTTAGAAGGCGCCCATCGGTGCGCTACTCAAAATCAACGCCCTCCTTCACCGAGTCTTGAAAACCAACTGCTGTCACGGCAGTCAGATATAAACTAAAGAGGGTTGGTGTTAGGACATGACCTTGCCTCATGCCAATGTCAATGTCAAGATCATCAGAGGTCGGTACACACAATAGTGTCTTCGCCTTTCTCCCCATACGCAACATCCTAATCAAATTAACAAACCCACCTGGACATCCAAACTTACCAAACACTGTCAACAAAGCCTCGTGACTCACGGAATCAAACGCGCTGATGAAGTCGACAAAGAGACCATAGAGGGTCTGGTTGCGTTCCTAACACTTCCGTTGTAGCTGTCAAGCAGAAATCGCCAGGTCTGTTGTGCTACGACTCGCACGCAATCCACGCTGCTCCACAGGGACATTGGTCTTCGCAACGTCTGCGTTCAGTCGGCTCAGGACAATTTTCGTAAGCTCCTTCCTTGTGGAGCTCGGCAGACTGATGTCAGGGCATTGCTCGCTACCCTTACCCTTGAACACACGTAATGTCAGAGCATCCTTGAACTCTCGTGTTGTCTCCTTCTGCTGCCAGATGGAATAAACCAGCTGAAGCATAGCGCATTTCAGCCCGGTCCGCCACTATTCACGGTTTAACCAAGCAATTCATCACACATGCAGCCTTTCCATTCCATACGTTTAGCAAGTGCGGAGCAAGAGCAAGTGGGGGCTTGATGGCCTGTAGCTGCAGGCGGTTCACGATCATCCAGTCAATGATAGCAGGGCAGTTGAGTAGGCCGCCAATGTGTGTGAGCAAGGTTCTGGTTGGGTGCCCGAACAGCTGGTGTCCACGTCAATCACTGCCTCGGTAGACTGGAGGGGTGGACCGAAAATGGCATTAGGCGTGTCGTAGAACACACTATGTTGTCGGCGATTGGCGCGACGCCCAATTTGCTCAGCTTGCTTCTCTCATGAGACGCCCCTGATTCCACGAACACGTTGGGCAAGCTGACGGCGAGTTCTCTGGGCTGTCGTTCATTGTCGGAGTTCACTGTGGAGGTGGCATCCTTGCAATCTCCCCTTCGTATGAAGCTGGAGCTAGCCAAGTTGTTGTCATTGAATCAGCCCGGACGTTTCTGGCGTTCGATGCCGATCGTCTCAATAGCTGCTACCGTGATCTGCTTTCAGAGCTGTGCCACATATCCTCGAAGGTGGTGGATACGGGAGCCTCTTGCAGACGAGCGGCGACGACACGTGAAAAGGTGGCTGTTGCCGCGAAAGACTCCAGTCATTTAACATCCAACCTCTACCGTTGTTAAGAGGCTCAGCAACAAGCAGGCTTAGAGAGGTGAATAAACAGTTTGGTTCTGACGGATCTATGATCAGTACTTCATTGTGCGCTGCGCATCACTCTCGTGATACACACTTTGCGAATGTGGCGCTGCCCTACAGTCACGTAATCCAGCTTCGTGAGTGAGTCCACCTCGTGACGCCCGACGCATTAAGCTAAAATGGTGTTCGTGATAGTTATCTCGTGAGTAACACACAGGTGAAACTGACGGTCACCGTCATCATTAATGCCGTGCAGTCCAGAAACTCTCGGTCAGGCTACGAAGTCGCACCCGACTCAAGCGTTCAATCATCCAGATCAAAAGTCGGTGACGGGAGGGTTGCGGTGGACGGTCGATCATAGAAGTGGTCCTTCGTACCATCAGTGTGACACATAGTCCGATCGTAAACTAGCAGATGTGGTACCTATACCTTGACCGAGTTACAGGCGCAGGGACAGGATTCAAGAGATGACGCCGTTCAGTTAGCATATCATGAAACCATTGATGCGGTGAACGACTTCGAAACAGACTTACTTCCTAGCGCTGCTTGCCCCGTAACCTACTCAGTAGAAGGTGTAATTAGCGCTTCTCGAAGCTTGCTTGGTATTCAAGCCTCGCCTCACTTTAGGCTGTGCGTCGGTTGCATACCGGCCCAATTTCATCTCGATCAGAACACACCATCCTGTGATGCTGGATCGACCCAACTGCGTGCGCACATTCTATGTCCCAATGTAAATCGCCTTAAATCCCCGGGTTTGTCTCAGGTTAGCCTTCGTATTAATGAGACTCGAGTGGGCAATGCCTGGTCGGGGGTTCGTGCTAGCGGAACCATTAGGGGTGGGGTAAAGAAAAGGTTTGACAGTGGCATGTTTCCGCCTATCCACCCTGCGGCAAACGGGAGACAGAGCGATCCAGTTTATCCTACGCTACGCCCAACGCAGTGTGTTATTTGGTTTGTGTTGTGTTTTCACAGATTATGTGAGAATGGATGAAGCCAGGACATCCAGACCTAGACAAAGGGGCGATTAGGACCCTCAAACATGGGCTTTGGCTCAAAAATCTGTACCGCAAGTTATCGGGTGAAATACTGTATGAACACGCAATTACAGCATCACTGACCACCGGTGATGACCAACTTGCGATGGTTACGCACATCCTCGGGAGGCCACACATTTAAGTCCAACATTGTTGCAGAGGCAAACAAAACAAACACCCCAAACCAAATCAGACAGGAACACACTTCAAGTTGAACCAAACCATAACACATCGGCATCATCCACAACCAGCTCAACTGCAATTTGTCTGCCTTCTCCTATTTGGCCAGTCTATTATGGTGAAATTTGCAAAGACCGAAGTCTTAGTCAGCACAGCTCACCGGATCAGAATAGCACACAAGCTTGAGTACCACGCCAGGGTAGTAGAAAAGGTCAGGAGAGAGGATAGTACGCACACGCAGGTACACAGCAATACAATAATCAGGCAGGCAGGTAGGCACACCGTTTTGTTTACCTGTTAGTGCGCACTGGAGAAAGTTGGAAAGCAAGTATTTTTTTCTCGTTGACCCTCAAATGTATACGTGTTCAATCGTAACCAGTTAACCAAAGAGGTCTGGAGCATGCACGCCTCACTTTGCAGTTAAAGTTTTACAGTATGCGCTTAATCGTCCGTTCCTAGTTGATGAGAGGAAGTTTGTTGGTAAATGACTCGTTTTATCAACAACAAAGAGATGTTCTATCAGACGGCTTTAGGTTCTTGAAAGTAGATCTAATACTTACAGCTTTCCTCAGCAATAGTATAGGTTGCGGTGCACCTGTCTCTTAGTACCCGCCTGGTGGCGTTTTTACAATCAGCGTTCTCTGTTTGATTACAAGCGACTTCCATATTTATCGTCACGGGGAGGAATAAACATTATGACGTACAGATCAAGGGGAAAACGCTAACCGTCATTTTTGACCTGTTCTCAACATCTGGATAAATTACGGACAGACCCGTGTCATCCAGTTTAGACAATTTCTGCAATCATGACCGGACAGGTAACGTTTGCTACAAGCATACTGACGATTGTACAGGGTTCTGTATTTTGCTACACTGGGCAACAGATCTTTTCGTATGGACCCCATATGATGTAACCTTAAACATTAACGAAGTACATTTGCTACCAGCAGACCCAGTGCAACTCGTTAGACTGTTGACCGGCAGGTGCAGAGTAACACTACTGATATGGTAGTGCTAGTCCAGTAAAGAACTAGCAGTATGAGCAGTAGAGTCTTTTACACTCCACTGGTCGGAACCCGTTAGTAACCGTTTTATTATCCTCCTGTGAGATCTGCATAAATTTGAAGCAAGGAACGGTCTCACAAAGCCAAGCTTACTGAGTTGTATTGGTAGGATAAAATGATGGATTTTAAGAAAGTGTGTGATGAGTATACTAATCAGCGGTCTGTTGGAAGTGAATGTAGTCTAAAGGCCAGTGTCAGTTAGTTAGTTATGTATCATGAAAACCCCCGGTTGAGTCGCGAGAACAAACGGAAAAAGTACAACTCACTTTTCTTTATTTTTAGTAGTTTTAGTGAATCAGAAACTTAGTAGTTTTGAAATACACTGTATGCTTTGTGAAGCTAATGGAATGCTTTGTTGAATAACCGAAACTTGGCCACCTTTAGACTGACGGAATCATTCGGTAGTAATCCTGAGTTAATTCAAGGCAAAACCAATAATCGACATTCTATTGGGTGAGTTCTGCACTGGTCTTCAAAGATAGAGATCCTTGTAGGTCTTTACTACATTACTAAGTGTAAGCCCGGAGTCTAGGTTCAATGAAAAAAGCCGTTAGAAGCTTGACCAAGTAAGCTATATAGAATTTTCCAGAAAAAAATATAAAGTACAGTTATTTACCATTCACATGGTGTTTGATTTGTTTCATCCTACCGTCAGCTGACGAAAGTCTGTAACAGACGCACCAATAAAACCATAGTTTGCTACTTATTCTGTCAATGGCTTTGACAGTTTATACTGAGACAACCTGTGGGCAAATGTTTAAATGTCCAAATTAAAAATTACACGCAACCAGTCGGGTACGGTTGAATCTCTCAGAAAAGCTTATTGACAGAGAATATCCTCCCTGCACGGATCACACCAGTTTGTTGTATCACCGTTTAACAGACCGCTATTTTAGGTTCCGAAAGCAACCCCCTCAACTTTGTGAATCACTCTGCATGACAGTCGTTTACAGTTGATATATCCATCCACCATCTACAGCAGTTTCGACCATCGCGTAAATGATCCACATGGCTTGCAGAAAAGTGCATGCACCTCAAACCGCTTCTCAGAATAAACACTGATGTCTGTTTCAGTGTTGCATTTTTGCAGTCCGCACTGTATGGTAATAATGTAGCCGAGCCAACGAATAACTATGCAGCACAAGTATATGATCGTCCAGTTCACCAATATCACAGGATTCAACGGAAATCGCACAACCGAGTACACTACACAAGAAACCATAAGCTTGCTTCTGAGAATATTTGTAACAATCTATACCAATCAGACTGGGATATGTGCGTGAGTAGGTTTTACTTTGGAACTAGGCGCGCAACCCAACAATCGTTAACTACGTCCAGTTTCCAGTGGCAGAAACGAGAAACTTGCAGTTCACAAAAACGAGTAAAAGTAAACTAATGAAATGGAATATCAATTAAAACAGTGTTCAGGTGAAATCGACTTCCGGAAATTCCAGATATCGGCTGGATTCGAACCAGCGACAGAAACAGTATCATCAAACACAATAGGCGCTCCATAAGCAGATCTACGGATTCAAGCGTATAATACAGAAATTTCGTATTTTGCTTGTGGTAAACAGAAACTGCCAAACGATCCAGAAACCTGACTAGTCAAACAAATTTCTCAAAGAGCTCACGTTAAGTGTCAACAAGAACGCTGCTGAGTAAGCAAGTTGCGTTACTTACAAGAAGCTTGGAAAACCGCATGATTCTGGCAGCACCCAATTGCGACAAATTTATGCTTTATCCAAACTGGAACCAGCGCAGGAAACAGCATTCCCAAACTAATCTATGAAACCAGGCTGAAGTGATCCCACGAATTTTGACCTGTCCGCGGGACGGTGTACAACTGATAACTTTAACATTCTCATTAAACGATCAAGTGAACTCGACTGTTTCTAGTTGGTTTCGTTAACCGTGACCATAACATATTCATCTAGGTGGATAGGGTACTCGGTTGTTGGCAGATAGACTGTCTGGTCAAACTGTCTTTAAAGTGTCATTAGTTTACGAGCAACGCTATCATTAATATATATTTGCACATAACTCCACTAAAAATGAGTCAAAAATTACCGACATAAGTGAGGCTAACTTGATTTTATATTCAGAGCAATCATATTCGCAAGTGATTACACGGGAAAATATAAACTTTTTAACTTCCAAATAGGATCAAAGTAATCAGTGGCTATTCAAAGAGTAGTACAATTTTATATGAAGCCTGAACTCATTTTAATAACCGGCAGTCCTGCCTCTACTCATTTTGTAGAACTGTGAGAGAGTCCGTTTTCTCAGAGTCAGATTAATGTGCAATTAAAATATTGCAAACAGATTTTTAGAGTAAATTTGTCTTGCCATATCTAAAAAGGCTGTGGAATTAGTCAAGCTGAAAAAGGTTACCATCATTACCACTTACAATTGAGTATTTCGTTTGTAAGTTAACGACATGTTGATTTGTCCACCATGAGGTTGCAGTAGTTCCCTTTTTTCTCTCTATTTCACAGTTGAAACAGAACCGTTTTCGCACGTTTCTCATGGTTACAATTCATTTGAGCTTTATTGTCGATCACTGATACGCTGTTTTTAGCACTGACGAAATTCGTGTGTCGCCAATGGTGTACGACAACTTTTATAAGTGGTTAGTTACTATCACATTCAGAGTGCTGCAATTGGGACACGCGTAAAAAATACCACCTACATATGTTGAATATATCCTTCTGTCAAACCTACCTACGAAAATTGATCATGTGACTACCATCAAACAAAGAGCTGTAAATAAACTCACATTTACACTTTCCTTGTGGTGGCGGAAGTCCCCCTTCAGCGGAGTACATCATTTGACAAACGCAAACGCTTTTGTTTTGTGAATCGAAGATGCATCGACCAAGTGGCCCGCAGCCACCTGAACAAACTGGTGGGTCTGCGGCTGTAATATCAATAGTAGAACATAGGAAAGTAGTGTGCAATGTCATCAGCCTTGAAACACGGAGGAGTTCAGTAAACATTTCCGAGAACTCCGCATACAGGTTGCGGACTTTGTGTTAAGGCAATCAGAGTACAAATTAATTAATCAAAAAATTCGTGAAATATAACCGTTCAATTATTTTCACAAATCACGGCTACTGTGCAATGGCTCGAAAAACAGCAATATTTAACACCGGAATCTTTTTACGGCATTTTTAGCTCATTCTATATAGTGTAAAGATATTTGAAGATAACCCACAAACAGCGTGACGTCCCCCAAACTTGAAGCAGTGTTATCTTTCAGTTTATGCTCATCTTTTGATTAGTCCAGTATGTTCGGTGTTTTCAAATGAGTGTGAATGATCTGCAAATTATGAGCGCATTGATTGTGAATTCTTTTGCTGAAAAATTCACGGTAAATTCCCAGGAAAAACTGAACAGAAACAACACGGTAACTAGCTGATGGGGACATCATTTCAGGAGTACCTCACAAAACCAGAACGAGAGGACAAACATGCCTGAAAGTGAGTTTTTATTCTGTAATTATTTGTTTGAAATACATAAACAGAGCGACAGAAATACAAGCGAAAAATGTAGGATCAGGATATCTTAATATGCTGCAATGCAGAGAGATCTACGAGTTGACAACCGGTATGCGAATTGTGTTGAAGTGGGTTTACTAAATGCAAAACTTATGTTCAGGGCTTCTTTTTGATAGGATATAGCTGAAAAACGCAAGTTAGTGGAAGAGCGGCAATTCATCGTGAACGACTGTCTACTTGAATCTGGCAGCGACGTCCAGAGCTTTCTGAATCCGTATTTAAGTCAGCATATTCATAACAAAAACAGATAGAGGGATAACGCAAAGAAGAAGACGTGATAAAGGACGACATTCCGATGTACACGCTAATCAGATGGACAGTTGGAGACGAGCACCGACACAAACGTAATGTATGCCGACTGTTTTATCATATTTTGGCACATTGTAGGTTAGTTGCAAGGCCATGATCACTACACAGAGAATAATGTGACAGTTCAAGTGTTGAAGTGAAGTGGTGACGGGACCAAGAGGTAGAAACTCGGATACTTCTTGTCTCGTTTGTACACGAACCATGCAAGCCATGGTATTCAATGCGAAGAGTACTTTGTCTCTCACAATCGTTGGTGTACACTCACCGTCCAATCGGGCTCAATACCCTCTTTTATTTGCCAGTTTTCAGCTTACGGAAATTAGGTTGAAAGCAGAGGAACTGGCTTGATAAGCACCTCCTCAATATCTTAAGGAACATTCACGAAGCATCGTGAAAGGATCATGTCCAATGGTGTGTACTTTATTCTGGAGTGAACATCTGATGTATAACAGAGAAGCTGGGGGTCACTTACAACTAGTCTCTTGTTACTTACTCGTGGGTGTGTATTTCTAACTTAACTTTTGTTCGTGAGCCGTTCAGTGACCGTGAATAAGAACTAACCAGTTGAAATCCGACTTAATTTGTGTAAGACGAACCAAATTCTCGGGAAAGCCAAATCAACATTTAGTGGTTATAAAACCGAAATACAAAGTTTGGTGGGAACCACACTTCAACTGTAGTTTCATTACGAATTGTGCCCCTAACGGCCGATAGTCCTCTGCATTCGTTCGAGGTGCAGTAGCCTATCACAAATGTGATTACGTTCACTGTCACAGTTTTCGTGTTCGCTGCCATCCTTGTGTATGAATTGAAAGTGTTAGTGTGTATTGACTAACGTTTGAATAGAGTACAAGAACGTTTGACTGAACAGTAGAGACAATGTTCACAAGTAGGTTATAGAAGCAAACTACATTTCACAGTTCAGTAAAACTGAGCAGCCATACTTACACAATCTGTTGGCTCTCACTGTTTATTTCAGGTGTATGAATAATATTAACTTGAAATGTGGGTGAGGTGGGGCAAAAATCTATCGCAAAGCTTACGATTAGTTCACATGGTTTATACTGCACGCATCAATGTCTAATGCACGTGGATGGAACCTGGGAAGCTATCCGTTGTTCAAGCAATGAAAAACTAGTTTCAGTGGTAAAAATAAATAGTTTTTTGGAGCTGGTGAAGGTTGTGGTCCAGTGGGTTACACATAAAGTTCTGCTTCAGCAGTCCATGTAGGCAGCTTTGTGTTCTATGTATATCTCATTTGAGCAGAATGGTTACTCAGAATATTACAGTCGGACAGCGAAGATTTTCTCTTTCTGGATTTTCAATATGTGCTGTGACGTGTTGTTACAACCGTGGCAAAAGTTTGTCGGTGTGCGTGGTTGAAAATGAGCCACACGGTTTTCACATTGCAGGTGACTTCACATGTGTACTAAATGTTCATGCGTCAACCTCCGAAGTTTATCAGAACGTTGTTCACTGGATGGAAATTTCTGTCACTTCACTGAGTGTATCATTGAAAACCGAAATCAAAGCGTAAGATGTAGACAACTTAACACAAGCTGGACTCAAAAGTGTGCACATTTACTAAACTCTGCACATGAGGTCCAGTTGCGAAACATTTTCGTATCATTCGGATTCAAGTGGGTGACGGAAACAGAATGTCCAAACATGGGAAGCCTCTCGTAAGCCAGGCTATGAGGCTCGAGTGGGAGCTTGAAAATGTTTCAGTGAGATTCACTGCTCGTGAACGATATATTGCGAGGTAGTGGGAAAAATCCACTCTGACCAGTTGGTACTTTGTCACCGACAACCTATCGGTTGACGTTGTGAATACCAGCCATCTCGCCACGTGTAATCAATATCGAAATCATCTCTCCAAGGGATACTAGTCCAAGGAGCCACGTCAATGTACCTCGCTTATTAAGACGATAATGTTTGCTTGGGCAACCTAACAAAAATCTGGTTTCTGTCTTTCATCAAACAATAGTTACAATTAAATTGAGGTGTTCTTTTGTCCTGTAAAGCCATTTACATTTAAACAGAACCTGATATTCCGTAAAGTGAGCATATAAAAAATTTGTGTGATATACAGTATGTGATTTTGCAGTCTTATTATGGTCTAACTCTTGACAACATCAGCATAGATCAACTTAGATGTAAACAATTTAAAATCAAATTCAGGCAACTGTCACCCGAGTAATACTGCGGAATTAAAATACCAGCGTTATGAAAAGTACTACTGGTAGTACTAGCACCCATTTGAATTGGGTTAAGGCAGTGTCTACACAATTTTTGCTTCACGAAAACCCAACTGTTGAAGTCTGAAGTTTCGGGGTTAATTTTCATTGTCAGAGTCATACTGATCGTATTGTGCCAGGACGGATTAGCTCGTAATTCACGTATAATCGTGGTGATAACGGCTAGTCTTCGATATTCCAGTGAATTTCCTACCACTTGTTAGTTCACCTTATTAGTTCAGATGGTCACTTTTTCATTTCTTCATTGATATCCGTCATAATTACGTAGGAGTAGAATACGTAAATGCCGTAGTGATAAATAGAATGTCATCTAATTGCTAACACCTAACACCACATAGTAGCTTAGAAAATTATATCATTTAAGGGCTTGAGGTAAATTAAATTCCCGATATCACTACTGATCTACGAACTTCAATGCGTCTTAGATAAATCATGAAACAAACTTGTAATGGAGATGGAATTTGCAACAAGTAGCCTGGATTAAATTCACCACAGGATGGATGAACTAATATGATGCAGCCTCAGCCATCTTGAAATGATTTGTGAATTTTCCTAATTTACTGATTGGAAACTAGGGTACCTGAATGTATTACTGGGCTGGTAGAAACTTCATGGACTAAAGGTTTTTGATGGTGTTCAACTGTCTTCATTGTGAAGCATCATTTTTAATGCCCCAACACACAATCAGGTACACAAGAAAAGTTGCAGCCTTTGTCAGTCTCTAATCATCAAATGAGTTTTGTGAACAGTTTGTCTTACCGAACGATAGTGGGACGTCAGTCGCTAGATTTATCCTCAAAAGAGTAGTTTATTGCGGAACAACTTAGCATTGCGTCCCGACTAATACGTGCGATGAACACTAAGCGTCTAATCATTTGAACTAGATTCGAAAATTCCCCAACCCTTTTCAGCTCGTTGGCTTGCAAATGATCATACAGGCAGGGTCAAGTAAAACACCTATTTAACATTTGTCAATCAAAACACTTGAGGATCGTTTGTGTTCTGTGTCACTTGTTTTCTTGTTAATCGCTGAAAGTGGCCACTCTAAAGGTTACATTAAGAAATACATGTTTGAAATAAATTACAAAGTTAAAAAACTGTCGATATTAATTGAAAGAGAGAGCGCTGGATAGAAATTGCGATTGCTTCGCAGCGTGATGTAGCTCCTATAATTAAAATGGTTGAATTTACCTTATATAAACCGATTTTTTGAAAATGTCAGGTGTTAAAATACGCTTGGCGTTTTGTTCACTACGGATAACTGCACTTGTGCCTCACTTAAAAAACGTTTAAGACATTTGCAAAAGTGAAGGAAACACGCTCCATCATTTCGCACGACCTCCTCTGATTTTTAGCATATTTTTGTGGCTTCTACCTATTGTTTATGTGTCCCACAGCTTTGCGTGTTCTATGAACACTATACTTCAATTCCTGCTGGGTATCTCTAACGAACGTTCACCGATAGGAACAGGCTGCATGGCGTAATGTACCGCGTCGGGCGGTTCAATATAATGATTTTAAAAACCTCCACGAAATCATTGTTACGATGTTAATAGAATACAACACAGAACAACCTTTTTGCGAGTACGATTTGAGTAACACTTACGGATACGCTGACGACATTAAGAGCTAGTTAGTAATTAACGAAACCGAGTTGAAAGCTATATTACATCGGTTTTATTTCAATCACGTTTCATTTTTATGTTAAGTAAATCAGTGTATTATTTTAAAAATGGCATTGCATTGATTTTATTGTGAACGTTTAACAGAAGCTGTTCTTTTTGGAACAACCCACATGTGAACTGAAAGTTTCAACATGGGAAACCCACCCTGTTTTATGGAAAGCAGGTATTACTGTGTCCTTTGAATTGCAACAGCAGAAACTTCCGGTGTTATGCCATAAATCATCATGACAATTAACACATTTCAGTGTATTTATGTTGGTAGAAACATGTATTGTAGATTCATCACGAAAGTATCCGGGTATCGCTGTCTCACACCTGAAGCAACAATGACTGATGCGAACTTTTCGTTCACAGGTTAATTCGTTTGAAGCAGCTGTGTACCAACGAATTCTGTGACTGATTTCTCTCAGCAAGCTATCGTGCAAAAACTTATCAAAGGTTTTCAAAAATTCACTCCTGCGACATATATGGAGCTTCTTCTGAAGTTGCTTTGTTACTGAAGTAGCCAACTAGAAATCTTTTCTTTAACAGATTTGGTGCTTGCTCGACATCAGTGAGAAACATGTTTGTGACCGTCACAGTATGAAACAGATGTAAATCGGTTGTTAATGTAAAAATTCATTCTTGCTCAAACCAACCCCTGTAGTGCATGTCTAACAATTGTAGAAACAGTGAAACGCTCTACTCCAATGATTGAGCGAATTTTGAAGGTCAGAATTTTTACTCGGTTTCTGGAAAGACGATTATTGACCCAAGCAGTGATCAGCACTACGTTCCACGTTAGAAAGCAGAGAATTGAATTAACTGACAATTTTGGTACACAAAGTTGCATGAAAGTAGACCATAAGTAATAGACAATGGAGTATCACTCGAGTACAAAAATCACCTAACTGAAGTTCAGATGTGATCTTTCACAGTTCTGCTCATTACCACTATAGCTATGCGTCGGTTATAAAAACGTCTGCATTATTTAAACATTGTGCGTCCCTTGGAAAAACGGTTGATGCAGGTGGTTGCGAGCAACTAACGATTTGTGCACATTGTTGGCCCGAATAGAACAGGCCCATTTAAAGTGAATCATACAAATGCCAGAGTTGTCAGTTCGAACAGCGGCAGTTGTGAACTATCCGCAGACCTGTGCGAATATGAGACTCAGAGTCAGCGTGATTCGCACTACAGTTCAGTTCAAATTCACACTGTACAGGATAAACCTGGATGACTTCTTGAAATGATGTTAGGAATTTCTTCGCAATCCCTTTCTCATGGTACGTATGAACGCGGTGACTCAAGAAGAGAGTTCACACGTTCTGACGTTTCATAAAATACGGACGCCTCAACCAAGCACATACATGTCATAATAAAATGAACGTTTTTCATTGTCGAAAACTTTCTTGTTTATTTAGGTTCACTTCACAAAAGGCATTTACGCGTAAGAGGTGCGTAACAGAACTACTAACTTATTAAAGATGTTGTCTGTTTGAGTACTACTCAACAACCGGTGGATCCAGGCGGCCACTACGTCCATCGTTGAGCACAGTCCATAGCTATTGTTCACCTGTTGGTTCGCCTCTATCATTTCGATCGAAGTCCAAATAATGGCAAGACTTAATAAGTATTCAGTACATAAAAATACTGAAGGTATTCAAGATTTGGTGCAATATACTTTGTACGCACCTAAAATACATGCGTCCGCTGTCAACACATTTTCCAAACTTTTCAGCGATGTGTTCCTTTCAAATTTCTTCTATTTTTGCCTCATGCTTTTTGTTCCGAAAAAATCTCCTGAGAATACATCTAGTTCTCTACATACGTTTGAACATTTCAATTATGTTCTTTCAAATTTCGGATTTCCTGATTCCCCAGTAACTTCACAAGATGCAATAAACTGCATCTGATGACGGTAAAGGGATTATAGTGCATTGGGCTGATGCACAGTATATAATCCTACAATACTGATGGGATAAATTTCTTACTTGAAAGTGTTGTTTCTCATAATGTCGTTGTTTAATATGATGAATGTCTTTTGTGAACTATCAGCACAAACGTTATCATATATGCAGTTGAAAATTTTTAGGTTCGTCGTTAGGAAGTTTCGTTCTACAATATGATCTTGCCTAAGAATCGAAGTTCATGACACGGAGTTTCGACCTAATGTCGATCGATTCTCATTTCTGCTCAAAGATCCCACTCCAACATCTGTTGATGAGTTGTAATCGGCTGAGTTTGCCTCAATATTTCCATGGCTTTGTTTCCATTTTTGCCTCAAAAAAGAGAAACCCTCTTTCTGATTATCACTTTTAAACAAAATTGTTTTGACTGACGGTCAAAATTCTGTTGCGGCTTGTGTGTTGCGTGAATGTGTTCAAGTTGAAAACTGATGATCTTCACTTTTTGGAATGTGACTTGTCATTACAACTATAAATAAATTGTCTTTATATCTAACGGATCGATGGTTGCACTTCCAGTGACCATCCATCCACAATGGGGATTTGCTACTTAAGCGTACCCTGTTGACATCCGACATCGACGAATCAAATGTGTGTATTACGAGCTGTCTACTTCTGCAGATGCGCTCAGCTTTTGGAGAATGAAAATTTCACTTGTCTTTCGGTGCAATTTTACTAGTCTACTGATCAAATATGAACTTTTTAGGATTTTAGCTGTTTTTTCGGCTGCACGCAAAGACTAGAATAGATAAATACGAAACGCAAAGTGCTGTCATAAACAGCTATTTGATTTCCTGCTTTCCCGAAAGAATTATAGTGCCTTCTACATTCCGTGCATTATACGTGCATTCTGGTGAACTTCATTTCGTAGATTTGAAGAGCTTGTCACGTTCCACTTCTGTCCAAAATGTCATTCAAAACCACAACTTTGTTCCGTTGCAGGTGTCGCGTGGGGTTTTGTAGTTGCCACATACGGATTATTCCGGTCTGTTTCTGAATAACCACTATGCCTTGAGCACATTCATCTCAGACCAGGGTTGGTCAGAGGTGTAGCTCACAATCGCATTATATACAGACTACATGAATACTGCATATCGGAAGACATTTAACAGAGGAGTTGCTTGTACGTTAATCGACATGGACGTCTTTTCACTGCTCACAGTTGAGAGGTCGGTCAAATGGTTGAATTTGTCGGATTGCGTTGACTGCACCCAGACGTTCTGTACGGAATGGCGTTGCTGTGAACCTCATGTTTACTTTAAAAGGTGTCATAATTTCCCTTAATTAAGCTGACCTCGATAGTAATGCTAGTATTGTTTCAGTTCATTACGGAGATACAGTTCGTACAAAAACAAAAGAAAATCTGACGAAACTTCTTGAACAATGCGTCTCCGAAGTCCACAGAATTATCCTGAAATCGTAGAAATTATTTTGATCGTGGCCACAAGGTTTGACCAACTAGCGGAATAGCACTGAACAGCCCTTATGCTGGCGTGTCTGTAGAACAGTTGGTGCAGGTGGTGCTAAGGTGTAACCCATTTTTATCGACCAAAACGTACGTAATCCATATGACTATTTCATATTTAAGATTGGCCTTTGTCAAATTACAGGCATTTGGACAATCAAAGACAAGGGCTTGCGGGAGTCAACGCCACAGCAACTTAGACTCACTCAAACTGTGACCGGTGTAGAGACTGTAAGTCAGAATTTAGCTTAGTTGTTTGACTACCAATACACTTGTGATGTGCATATTACTCACTGCATCACAACGTTGTTGACTCACTCGCTAGGTTATTACTACTGCGTAAAACTCGCCCTCTAAATTTGTGAGTACTATTGCGTATCTCGTGCCAAGGCATAGGACCATTAATCGCATACCGTCTATGGCTTTTCATCAAACCGATCAAAATAGTTCGGAAAGCCTCTCGGTTTCACTCAACTATCAATGTCCGGCAGACGGTAACTGATCGAAGCCGATCGAAGCTGATTCGGTAGCATTGCCCTTCAACTCGACAGATATCAAAACCGCACCAGGTGATACACGATTTCGTAGATACCTTCATTTGGCCCTGATTTGTGACAGTTAGATTTTGAGTAGTTCATTTGATTTGCTGATAGGGAGTTATGCACACTAACGTACTGTTTATTCACAGTGTTCTGCACCTGTACATCTGTATTAGTAAATTCTCTAGAAGTTTGCGGGTACGACCTACCAATCTTACTCTTAGTGTGTTCCGCCACTACACTGTTGAAAGGCTTAGGATGTTCACTGGTTGTTCTGTATAGCATTGTTGTCTGTTCTTAATTTACGCTGCTCGTCAGATAGCCATTATGCTTCCAGATTCAATGTGGGTGAGAATGTTAGCTGCTGTGTCCTCTTAAGCACACTGAGACGACAACCAATCAGCATAGGGGTTCCGTCCGTAATTCTCCCACGTGTACTTATTCTGATGAACAGAGGCAGAATAGCGGTGCCAGATCGCCCAAAAGAGAAATCTGTGTAGTGCGGTATCACATAAAAACAACCTACTTTGGCGGTCTGATCGGGAGTTGATTTGTACCACCATGGTTAAAGACTCTGTTTGTAGAGGACAGAACTATATGCAACTGAGATGCAGTTCATATGCTCACACATCTCAGTGTATGGACGCACTTAAACAATCTGACTTTATATGGGACGAGACATTTTGTGGTCGCCTGGTACGAGTCATGTCGCGTATGTGCATGCTGCTTCAGACTCACCCGAATCCCATTTTTTCAAAACTGAGTCTCTCCCAATTTAACACAGCCGTCGAATCACTCGTTAGTAGTATTTTATAGTTTAACAGATTGGTGCAATCGATGCGACCGTCTCCAGTAATGGTTATTGTGTCCGTACCGTTTGTTTCGGCTCTCCAATGGACTTACTTAATACGAAGTCCTTATCAAGGTGTACTGGATGATGTAGGAATTGGAGACAAATATGTGCGGAGGTTCACTTTGTACTGAGAAATGTTACAATATCATCGTTTTCGGGTTCGTTCCATTACTTACCTCTCTTCTACGTTAAACCATTTAAGTGGCGAGAAGGACTAACGATCATCCTTATACAGCGGCCCATGAAAGTTACGATATTTCAAAACCTTCGTTTCCAATCATACTCACTCGAAAGAGGGTGACAGTCTTCCTTCCTGGATTGTCGCTACGCAAGTTACCAACAAGAGTTCGAAAGTATCAATCGCTGATCATTTTACCCGTTAAGGTCTGTTGCTTCAACCAAATTGAGGCGGTAATCATGAAATTGCCTAACGAAGTGAACATGTTACATTCAGCAGAGAAGATTGCGCATATCGGATGTTGTACATAAAATTTTGTGGTTGAGAGTTAACAGTTAGTTATTAGTGTAGCGGTTGACTTGTTCGCAGCACAATCACAATGGTCAGAAAACAACTGCCGATCCAATGTGGGATGTGTATCATTTTCAAGCTTTAATGAACGTGAAAGTCGAGTTTACCAGCTCTTCCTGAATGGACTAACCAAATAGTTTATGTTGTTACTAGAGTTGCAATCAAATGTGTCTAACAAGTATTATTTACCTGAACCCTTAAACGTGCTAACTTAACCAACAACAAGGATAGTCAATGTTTCAAATTGTGTTTTTCAAATTCCGGTCGAAATTGAGAGAATGGAAACAGTTAGTTCGAGGCACCTAGTTACTCATGGTGCAAATGATTCTCAGAAGCGATACGGGCCATCAAACAAATCCAAACAAGGTGATCACCTTTTATCAGCAGGGTATGCATTGAATTCACAGTGAAGTGCACCTAACCACTGTGTAGGCTGGTAAAACTTTCAATTTTCTCTCTGACCTAATTGTTCATAACAGTTTTTGAGTCTCACAATACTACGTTTTTTGAGGGTGCAGATTGCACAAACGAGAAATCTTCTCATGTCCATGGCTTAATGAAAACACTACCTGTGTGTACACAGAGCAAAGCCAGTACAACGTTCTGAGCTTGCTGGATGTAAAACATGTATCAGCTTGTCCGTGGACGGATGTGAACATCGATCGTTAACTCGCCTGCTTTCTTAAAACATAATTCATACTAGTGGTCCAATATGATATACCTGCAAAAGTGGTACACGTTCACTTACAAGCACCGTTACTAGACGACAACCATGTATAGGTACGTGACCGTGTCCATAGGAAGTTGCTAATCATTTCGACGACTGTGATGTGGTGAACAATCATTAGACGACGATAAGGGTTAAGCAATTCATTTAGTAAAATAATATTGTGCTAGATCTATCAACAAAGATTCATGGATCACGGGGTGTTGAACTGTTACAACAGACGGATGAACAGTTTGCTTGTTACAACTATCTGAACACAAATAGAAGCTAGATTCTTTGCAAGTGAAATTTCACTAATAACTGATGGGCTAAACATTTTGGTAGGATATTCATTCAACCCATTTAAAAGTGGGTGTACGAAAAATCAGCACGCCTGAATAGGAATGACCACAGATTATCCGTTCCCGATGCAGTTGCAACCGCCAAAAAGAACATGAAGAAAATTCGTTTCAGTCCTCTCCAGATTCTCGCAGTATTCATAAGAAATCCATTTTGCAAACAGTCGTTTTCGGTCATTCTCATCAGGCTTTTGCAACTACACAAAGTAAGGGTGAGTATTTTTGGATATTATAACGAGTCGAATAGGTCAATGAAAATCACGGAAGTGGTACATATCACAGTCTGTTGGAGGAGGGTGGGAGTGTTGGTGAGTGCGTTAGTTACACATGGGCCTACCATAGAATATGCGTTCGTCAGTGTCAAGTGTTTCACGCTTGCTCGGATCTCAGATGGATGTGGATTGATTGGCCAAGGGAGGTGGAGGGATTGTACGAACTGCTTTTTGGGGCTTGTGAAGTCTGGTGGCCACCGTGTCGGTCCGTGTTACACCAACGCGTTCGCAAACACTCCTACCCTCCTCCAATAGACTGTGATTCCTATCATAGCTATGACTTTTAATGACCTGTTTGATCCATTATAATTGTGATTTAGCTTGTGTAACTGTGGAATTCTGATGAGAATTACCGAAAACCTTAATCTGCATAACTTATTTCTCAAGGTGTTACGGTGTTCAATACCGTCTGAACCAGCTAATCGATGTCGGCCATGATCCGGACATCATATATTCCAATCCGCTTTATGTGGGAAGCACTGTTAAAAAACCATCACATAGGTTCAAAATAATCGTTTGCACTGACACAAATAAAAAAGGCGCTATTTATAAGTATGACAGAATTGGCGCAAATTTAATGAAGTCCTGAGGGTTTACAGGCAGCCACGAACGTACGTCCAAAGCGTATCAGTGCAATAATGAAATTCACGTGACTCTTACGAATGTGGCAATATCACAGGTTTCACCAATTTGAACCAAATCTCAATTATCTTACTTATACGTTACGTTGAGTCGTGTCAAACAGCAGCCCTTTCAATCGGCTGGCAACTATGACAATGTCAGTCCTACAGCACTGGAAACAAAACAAATCAAATTTCCAGCTTGCTTTTGAGTCAAGATTGCAGTTAGCTGGTTGGTCAAATTTTCCGGAAATTGAGACAAGAAGTATCGGTGAGAAAACTTTAGTTCGATTAATGGTGATGAGGGAGACGTAATAGCCAGTTCTCACTGTCAAATGAATCAGTTTCTATTTAACGCATTCCGAAATATCGTTTACTTATGAGCACACGTACGCTACCAAATCATTAAATAACTATAATGCTAAACATCCGTGTAGCACGGATTGCTTATAGTAAACTGAGCCTGAAGGTCTTCGTGTAAATTGCCCCACTTTCTAAACACTTTCACTGAAATCAGGGCAATTACA
The DNA here is from genome assembly GCA_008508345.1 of Paragonimus westermani. Lineage (NCBI taxonomy): Eukaryota > Metazoa > Platyhelminthes > Trematoda > Plagiorchiida > Troglotrematidae > Paragonimus > Paragonimus westermani. The sequence continues at coordinate 49,922 of QNGE01000985.1, forward strand.
GTTTACTCACCATTCACACCAAGAACAATTGATAATCACCTTTGCACTCCGGCTGAATACTCTTCACGTCATTATTTTAAGTGAGAATACACGGCGTTATTAATCTAAATGTGCTTGTTGTTACGGTTAATCGTTAGTTGCACCACAAAAGGGAGTTTATCACATCATGCCAGACAATTCACTGACGTCAGCAGTGGAACTGGTCATTTTAGTCAGTAAAGAATTAGTTAAGCTAAGCTTCGTATTTTTTCGTTGTTCTTACCCCAACAAACCGATATGATTACGAACCACGCGTTCCGATCTACAGGTTCTCGTTTCCACTGTCTCAATTTACATTGTTTGTGTACAGCATGGTCCTAGGGACTAAACGGCATGCTCACACCGTAAATGAACGACATAAGCCGAGTTCAGCTAGCTGACTCACGCAGCTGTCTACACTGATAGTTGCCTAAAATTGTCATTGTACACAACAGGGTGTTCGGTAGTGGACATCCACAAGATGTTGCACTTCTGTCTATGGTTACCAAGTGAAGAAGCCTGAACAATCAGCGTTTCACGACCGGTCAGTCACATAGAGGGGAAGTTTCACATGTGATGACCGAAATACATCTTCTGTTGAGTTCACTGGCACAGTGATACAGTACTGACGTGATCTTCGACAAATATGGTATGCTTGGTACAAAACCTAACTGATGGACGATTTGCGGCTTAGTTGGATTTTCCTGACAGCAGAAGCTATTTAAAATGTATTGACATTGTTTCAGAGAGTCTCCAGTGGTAATTTTTAATTCACCAGCATCACTCTACACAATTTCCAAGCATACCAACTTCAGAGTACCTGTGTCGCCACCAATAATTTTGTGTTACTGTTCCGTGAATTACAACTGGTCGACTGACCAACCTGATGTCATGTTGCATTCCTGCCCAGCAAGTTCACAAAGTGATAGCCTGATTGAGTGTTCATTTGAGTTAAAGGCTATCTTGCTACGACCACGGTGTAGTGGATGCTGAACAATAGTCTCTCGTCTTTCTTCAAACCACGTTCAAGATGTGTTGGGTTTAAATGAGACCAAAATAACGGTAAAACCTGGAGGGTTATATTAATTGGTCTTACGGTGTATAATGTTACTCACGCCAGGAGTTATTCCCAGATCGACATGTTGGTGAGATCAGCATGAGAAAAACAGTACCCCGATTAACTTCACAGGGGGGATGGTCCGACCATCTAGTGTAGAACGGTTACTCCCCAGTAGCTACAAAATATCGCTGAAGTGGAAGCGTCACGTCACTAGGAGAGAACGCTATCGTCCTGCTAAATTCCTATAGAAACTGGGTACTCAGGGCTTCTCTTTCAGGCTGACACGATTTTACATGGACTGATAGAACACTGCTTTATGGGCTAATGAATTATCTGAGTTGTTCACCGTCACACATTAAGTCTTACTGAAACAAATTTGCAACCGGCAGTTACAACCGACAGCGTTGTGGTCACGCTGACAAAGCCAAGTTACCCATATTAAGGACAAGATGAGAAATTTTTAACGCCAACATTAACTCTTTAAAACGTTGGTTATCATCCGGTAATGGGAAAAACCATAGAATAATTAAATCTTCAGAGTGCCAAGAAATAATTCACTAGTTATCAACTCGGTGGTTTTGGAAACGACTGGTGTTTTGATGTTTTTGGTAGTCTCCGGAGGAATGTGATTTACAAGACAGCACTCATATAGTCATGGAACGTAATGTGTTTGCACACTAATTCTCAACCAAGGCTTATAGATGTTAACACAATTGAAAGAGCTCCTACATACTTGTGAATCATTATTTTCCCAGTTTGTTGTACAGCAGATGGGATGCCATCCTGAGTAAAAAGGACGTGTTATCTTTGTCAACCAGAGTCATCAGTGGCGACGGAAAAGCTTGCGGTTGTCAATGAGAAAAAGGGTGTAATGTTTTCGTGCGCTCTGTTGTGATCTGTGGTCCGCTTTCTTGGTCTTTTTACGATCAAGTTAGCGACAACCTTGCTATGCCTAAAAACCATTGCCACTTTGAGCTATCCCATATTCTATAGAGGTTTGTGTAAGTAAAGTGTTTACCTGTACGCACTTTGACACTAAAACTAATCATTCTGAATAGCCTGCGACGGTCGAGGCGAGGTTTCCACTTGCCAGCTGAGCGTTTACCCCACCCATTGTTGTACACCAAGACCACCAGCAAATGAGTAAAACCCTGCCGTGAACATGCGAGGACGCGATCACAAAATATGAAGTCCACATGGGGAAAGGGGTTGGCTTCTTGGATTATTGCCGTTGTGAATTAATGAAAAAAATAGACAGGACATTCAGATTCGGCGCTGAAGTCAAAGAGACGATAATAAACTGTGCACTCCTATCTCGCCAAACACTCACTTGTACTAATGACGAAAATGTTTCGGAGCACAGACAGTCATGTAGTTCTGAAACACTCCATAGTAAGCGGAATAGTATGAGGATTCCATATACAAACTGACGTTTGTTCCCAAGAGTTTATTAATTGTAGTGTCAAGCCACGCCATCTTCCGTTAGCTCAAACGCACATCCTAATGGTCCTTTTCACTGCCCATATATATAAAACGTGATCACTAAGTAAATCTTCTACAGACTGAATGTGTCCGGAGTGGGCGGTATGCCGGATAGTACACCAGCTTGAACTGACTGTTCCATCTCCTTAACTGTGTCTACCAATGACACTGTTCGTAAAAAATAATACATATAGCTGGTTATTGACAACGATCGCCAATTGATGTCTGCTGCAGACTAGGCGGGGTTCGATGAGTTCTCCATGCACGCTTTTTAGGGCTTTGCCATTGCATGGACCTTGATTTAAACAAGCATTTCTACTAATCCAGTTATTAGGATGCACAATTCTGTTCACCTTATCACTTAACTTAGTAGTACTGTTCTAACCAACTGACATATCTACTTATTACCTAGGTGCATCACTCAAGAGCGAAATGGGTTGAGCATTCGGGTATGATGAATCGGTCCTGCCTACCTTGAAGTCAGTGACACAGTGGTCATCGTGGATGCTTCAACAATGTGTGGCTGAGGTTTGGGTCCAAACAATGCACAGATATGCTTCAGTTGGAGCGAAAATTGCGTCTAATGCTTCTTTTCGAATACGACTGACTGAGTAGACGATGGAAGTGTGCTATGGCTACGATTAGTTTCGAGTAATGTTCAACTAGAAACAGCTAAAGAGGTCTAGCGTCGAATTATTCTGGAATTTTCATACCTTCGTTCCATCACCCGACTCTGTTCACATCGTGATTAATGCAAGAAATTCTATCTAGTTGCATCGATCCTCTCTTACTTCAGACAGTCTACTCGTTGAGGATTATTGTGACGATCAAATAAACTCATTTTACTTCACATTGGTTCATCCTCCGAATTTGACGTCAGAAAAAACGTTAACATCAGAGAGAAATTCATTGGCTAGAGCCCCCGTGGTTGAGACGTGGAGCGAAATGAAAATCGTCAAGTGATCCCCTCGAAGCATGTATTCTAGAGTTAATATATGCGTATGCTGCTGTCTACAATGCATTCACTTGGTGAGCCCACAAACATTTTATTCTGTGGACATTTAATTTCAAATGATATTTAACTAAAAGCCAAGCTAGGAACTCACCAGCTAGTATCATGTACGACAGTAAAATCCACGGAATAAGTAGGAACATTTCGAGTAATCACAGGTAAGAATGTAGCTGAAATAATCGGAAAGGAAGGTGCTAATCGCAGTTTATTCATGAGGGGACTCACCGTCGTTGTGGTATTTCAGTCGTGGTATCATTTAAACCAGAGTGACATAAGTATAAAGAAACTTGCTAGTCAACACTTACACTGGTCTCCTCCGTCAACAGTGAACCACCGTGACTTATCATGATGAGCGCAGTAATGAGTGAGCATTCACACCGAAATAATCACTGGATCACACGTTGTCTTTCACTGCGTGGAAATAGACATGAAGGTGGCAAACGAGTGAAATTGTCGGAACGCGGCTTAATCAGTGTCAGTGTCTAATGTGTGTGTCCGATTTAGCACAAAACGCTTTCATTAAAAAGTATTCACTGAAATCACGTGAACGACAAAGTAGAGGAAAAGAATGGTTTTCTCTGTTTCGTTATCAGGCTAATTACAATACAATAAATATGGGAATGGTAACCAGGGTGGGTCAGAAAAGCTGTCAATAGAGGTTATGGACAACGTGTTTGTTACCGGTTAAGCAATAACGGTTCCCAGTTGTACGCGTAATGCTTTCCAGACCAGCTAAAGAAAAAGTCGTTATAGCGAACAGGATTGGTTACGTTTTCATTAGCTGATATTTCAAAAGTCATGAAGACAGAAAAGGAGAAAGACAAGGTACCAGCTGTAGGAAAAGTGATATCTAGAACGTTGGCATCCGTACCGGTTGTACAACAAACCCTAGGCTGTACGGTCTGCCCCAAAGTGCCCGAGGATGATTAATCCTTGAGACCGTTTTAGAGGTGTGCAACACGCCTTATCATGTTATGGAAAAATGGCTTACTGGTCTGTGCGAACCCATCAGTGTTGACCCAGTGAAATATGATCGCCTCTTTTTATATAATGACGCTTCGCTATTTGAGAAAGTCCTCGTGCAACAGACAACTGACTACCTATGCGACTCTACTGAACTTAACAAGAAGCACGTGGGTATCCCAAAAGGTGAACCTAAGGAGCTGCTGGTCCTTTGTACTATAAGTGCCCCGTCTCTTTTGAACGGTATACTCTGCCAACTAAGAGGTGAGCTACAGTGATACCCTCTTAGCTGACGTTTTGATGAGCAATCTGGCAACTAACCAACTGAGTGTGACCACTGAACAGTTCACTTTTTACAAACGCTACCCTGATAATATTTTTGCCTCGGCATTGAGGATTCTAACGTGGGAGTCTTTAGGTTAGCTTATAACGGTAGCAAATTCACCAACGATTCAGATAACAGATAAGTAAATGTTTTGGATGTTAGCGTAGTAAGAAGAGAGGATGGCTTAGTTCAGCGAGAAGTGTACAGGAAACAGACTTGGGATGGTAAATGCATCCACATTGGCAGTTGCTTTCCGTTAAGTTAAAAACAAAACCCAGAATGATGTCTGATGGATACCATGTTAAAAATATGCACTCATGATACTTTACAAGCTGAGCTGTATATCTTTCAATAATTGTTTATTCAGACTAGCTGCCCAGTGCGTTTTAATTAAACGGAGACGCAAGCGACAGAGTTGCAAATTAAATCACATTCTGCAAATGAGAAAGTTGTGTTTATTAACCTATATTTTGAGGGAGACAACGTGCCCGAAGATATCACAAGAGAGCTCAAATAGGTAATAGAGACGACTGACCTTGACCCTCAGCTGTGCGTGAGTTTCCGTTCAACAACTATTTCAATGACACAAATCAATGACAAACTTTTATGTTCTGTAAACCTCTATTGTGTGTACTCACTTGTTTGCTCGTGTATGGCATCATATATTGGTCGCACTACAAGGCGATTTTCTGACAAACTGTACGAACATCATCCTGAATGTTTGAACAGTGGTGTGATGAAAACGATTATAAGTGCGCGTTGATCATTTGACTAACTCTAATGATGCTGTCGTTAAGAAAGATGTCTCCCAGATTTTTTACCGAGTGCCAAGGAATCGATCAAAAATGTTGAAATTGCGAATGTTGACTGTTGCCAAGGCTATTAATATCCGATTGCGCAACACTAACATCTACTTGGTGTCCTCTAGCCTACAATCACGTAGTATACCTCGAAAATACTTGGCTTATTTCACGAGGTAGATCTTCTTTATTGACAGGTATAAACCCAACTGTTTTGTGTGACATCACTGTAGATAGCCCGAAGCTTCTGGACAAGACCTAGTTTGCTTGCCTGATACGACGACAGCATTTATAACGTCAGTCATCATTGTGTGATTAGTTTGTTACCGTCAATTTTATCTAAAGTAAATCAGATCACTTAACTTTTGCATGTCATCATGCAAAATCATGTGTTTGTGTCGCAAATTTATGTTGGTTCGTTCTGACCTGTACTAAAGGACCTTCACATAATCACCTGTATAGTTTGTTTGATAACTGGTGCGGTATGGTAGGAGAATCCAATCACATAGGCCATTCCAGCTGGCATTTTTTATTAGGCGAGTATAAACTAATCGGGCTGCAATGCGTTAGTGAAATAACCACGACCACGGTTGAATACGAACGTAACTGTTTACATAAAACGGGTTAAAACAAAATCACTATTAATTCCAATTGACCTGTGATGTTTCGAAATCTCACGCTCTTTGATATACGCGTTCACAGCAAAACAAACAATTTGCGGGAGAAAAACAAGGAACCCTAAAAACATCGAAACACAACTTAGTTGACAACAGCAAGATAATGGACGGAAATTAAGATGTACTTAAGAAGGACGTAATTTATGAACAGAAGTCACGTTGATGAGTTTGAAATTTCTACATATATGGTACGTATCTATCGAACAGAGCCCAGTAGGCCTAGCCACAACAATGAATTGAATAAGGTTAGCCGGATGAAAGATGGGATAGGTTCTAGCTGAGAGATTGCAACGGAATATATCGTGAAAAAGTGATTGGCTGGACGTGAAACAAAGCAATCAGTTGGTCTGATTATTGGTTCCATTCAACTACTAAACTTACTTTCAGTCAATCTCAATAAGCATGACCGACCATGTGTTTTACAAAACAGCGCAGTTGTTTCGAAACGCGTTTTTCTGTTACTAAGTGGTTAGTCTAGCAGGATTGAGTGCTACCGTCATCCCACCGACCATGACGGAGTAACATTTTCCAGGAAAACCCATACCATGTAGTTGATAAACCGAGTGTGAATAACACAACGTTACGAGCAACTTGTAATACTCTACGTTTCAAACACCTCGGGTGGCCTTCCTCAGGAGTGTTGTAATCGATTTCGATTACAGGGTTTCAATGATTCAGCATGTAGGTGCAATTTTGATGCCGCCTTGTGCGTTTCGGGCATCACTTCAATCAGTGGAAAGCTGAATGATCCCATTGACTTTCGCCTAGTGAAAATCCTCTCAGTGTCTTGCAAATAGCTGGATATGGTTACTGGTTTCATTGAGCAATATGTGTTATGTCACACGGAATCGTCCGTAAGTTGTCTTTAGCTATGATAACTGGTTATAATACCGCTACCGTGAGTTCCAGCTGATCTAGTTCTTACCGTTACTTTGTGAAAACTACCCACGACGAAGTTGGCAACTGCACTACAAACGCAGTTGAATTTTTATTCCACACCTTCCTCCGTGAACTGGTGTTTTATTGAAGTCTTTAAACGACGATATGCATGCACTGGGGGCCTCTACTTGTTCACGTAATCGAATACACCAACCGACAATGCATCGATCACAAAGAAGCGTGATGGGCCAGTGATCTTCGGGCAACTGACACGAAGAGCAGCAAACTAAGGTCATACAAACATTCTACGTAATCATAGAACAGAACAGAAGTGAACGATTGTTTCTGGTAGTTCATCATCATATCAAAACCACTGTATAGATTCATCAAAATGAATCCGGCATACAAGCAACAGGAGAGATGCAACAGAGTACCAGTGCACAGAGAAGATGTCTCAACCTTGTTCATAACATCTGTAATTCAACCAGTAAGACGATGAAACACCACTGGTTTGAAGCTTCATACTCCATCAAGTCAAGCAGTCACGGCTGGGAGTTTGGTTGGAAATACTTGCTGATAACCATTGTACTTGGAAGTCTTGCACGAATTTCTTGCGTAAGCAGTTAACCGGTTTACATAATCGGATGACAGTGCAGCTACTATGTGCTGTCCAGTGGTCCGGAGAGTGGCTGACCGGAACACCGTAGAGTGCAAGGAGAGTTTGGATGGAATCAGTTTGGCGGCCAAGTTCGGCTGAGTTTGCGACGGCTGTCAAATCAAACTAACCATGCTCAATGATGCGTTTTGTTTCATTTGGACAACACTACCTTTGTGCAACCTATATATTTTCCAAATAACAGCAAGGTACTGAACACACAGTTATGGGTTCGTCAAATCTCAAAGGTACACCTTTTAGGCAGTCAGCGTCGAAATGTTACAAGCCAGTTGCATAGATTTCCCATTAGGAGTGTGCGTTTGGTGTCACGTATAATCGACGTTTGAGTATCGCTGTTACACCATCACACTCGAATGAAAGGCGAACGTATACGCCTTTTTTCTGCAGCACAATAACTTCATTTTGTAATGTAATTACGATGTAAAGCGATCAGGTTGACCTCCTTCTTCTGGTACACTGGCGACTATCTTTAGATTCTATTCGTTATGTCTATGAAGCCTACGTTCACTGTTTTGTTAGTGAGACATTGGACAGAATTTTGTCTCTGTTTACATGGAAACGAAACCGTTCAAATCGAGTACTGCCCTGTTTCATGTGAATAACGGAATTGGTAGTTATTGTTCTTGAATCGCAGTTGAGACCAACCGGTAAACTAGCAGTGAAGTGAAAACCAATGAACATCACTGAAAAACCACAAAAGTGGCCATAAGATAAGTGGACTATTTGCCAAGTGGTGAATTCTATGCTCAACCATTACTCACTCATATAGTGTGCAAAGTGGCCACCCAATGAATTCAAAACTGACGATGAAAAATGTAGTTTGTATGTTAAAGACTGTTGATTGTGCTTGTTTTCCGATCAGTACGTCTTCCAGACCACCTTATCTTTGACAGGGAACGATGGAGAAGATCGACGCTAGTTGGATTGAGTGGTCCGAAGGTCTCTGATGGCTAAGTGACTTGGTAGGAGTGAACAGCGATGGGCTGCAGTGAAAACTGTGAAGTGACTGTATTGCAAATAATTTCTTAGTCTCAGTTGAATCCACCTTGGTTAGTTTCAAGGTGGAAACATTTAAATGCACATGTATTTAGGTGTGTATCCCATGTTTCTCTGACATGAATCCGCCCGTATCTATTACATTAGTTGAGCGTAAACACCGTTGACTGTTTCACTTCAAGATTGTTCTAATGCTGTCAATATTCGAAAGTGTATCAAAGATTCTGTTCAGGGTAGTCTATTATGGATATTGATAGGTTTTCTAGCATATTTATTGTTTATGTACGCCTAAGTAACACAGGTGTAAATTATACAAAAGCATATCATCTTTATGTAGGTGCCGCATTGATCCGAAGGTCTGCGTTTGTCACATATTCTCCTTTCTGTGTTGGTTACACTAATTTATCCCGATGCATGCTGAAATAAGCATGATACAAAAAACCGTTCACCACTCACAGCTTGCCTACATCAAACATAAACTGGCTTTTGGCAATACCATTTGTTACGAGATGTACCAGTTCAATCCCCATTAGTCCGTTTACGTATTCCAACACTGATGCATTGTATGCGGAGGCTTATATAAAGCGCTGATGCCCAACGAAACTTACAAACGAATGATTCCAGCAGAATGCTTTGCGAACCTGTTAGAATTAGCGCAAATATTGCAACCGTACAAGTGAGAAAGAGCTTACAACGCTCACTTACACCTGACCTTGTGTTTAGCAGTGAATGAAGAGCACGAATTGGACACAAGAATGAACGCAAAAACTACAAGGTCATGGACGAACAAAATTTATTGAATCGAGATGGAACCATTATTCTGAAAGAATGTGCAGAACAGGCGTAGGAATAATGCCTGGAAGGAACGCGATTGAAAGGTAGCGCATTTATACTACTGACGTCAGAGGTTGCACATTCATTCAAATTTGTCTAGATGGCCACACTGATTTGCGGCCCGATCCAGCATCACGAATGTATGTGACAATATTTCACTTAAACTCATTCATTGTAAACGCTGTCATAAAAACACATATTCCGACGCTGAAAGCACACTGTTCGTATTCCACTACAGTTATTTAGTGTTACGCTATCTGCGAGTGAATTCGCAGATAGTTATGCAGACACTAAAAGTGGACACAGATGGGATGGCTGACAAAAGCCCCGTAATTCATAATTCGTATATCTTTGACATGAAATAAGGTGAGCGTTAACATTTCCCAGATATTTGGGCACCGTATCCTTTGAATTAATTGTGTATATCTATTAAAAATCGTCAATAAGGTTAACCATGTAACACAAAAAGAGGGTCTACAAATGAGTTGAGCATAAAGAAACTGGACAGCTTCAAATAATCACAGCAACCTTTCTTGTCACTGAAGCACAGCTTTTTGACATGTTGAGGGTGTTTGAAACAATCACTTCAAGTTCACATGGCAATTTTTGGTAAATTCACTTTCACCACCGCGCAATGCTTTACGACCGTTATTGAAAATACTTATTAATTAATGCTGTCACTTGTACATATCAATTCGTGTTGCACTATGGTTAGGAACACAACAATATTCGATGTGCAAATTTCCAGACGAAATGTGGACCAGGTGGTTGGTTTGAAAATGAGCAGTCTGTGTGCCTAATGTAATCGAAGTTTACCACCTGCCTGTCGTAAGGAAGTTTTGAAAATGTATCGCCAATTCTGAGAACCGTCAGAAATGGTCTAATGACACTGTTCGCTGACACTGCGACCGACTGGTGTAAGGTACGAGGTGGACAGATAATGACCTGTTTTAGGGAACTGAAGTCGTTCACGAAGGGGTTGGCCACTGTGGGTCGTGTTCGTCTCCCGGGCTGTGGCGCTCGCGACTTACAGAGTCGGTGGCTGGAGACTGTAGGTGAGATGGCGGCTAATCGAGCTCAGTGGCGTGAATATTGTCGTTGTTTGTTCGAGTTGTCTGTGAAGTGAGTGCACTTAATGACGTGGGGCAGTGAAAGCCGTTAGGAACCTGTCTTACTGATGATGCCTTACTCTCACTTGTAGCTCGGTTGTTTGTTTGCAAGGTGCAGGCACCTTGATGTTGAATGTTTGAATATGAACGTAGTCATTTTCAGTAGTTAGGTCCCTTCCCGTCCCCTTCTTTTTTCCTTCTCTCTCTTCTTATGTAGGGTTTGCTTTTTCTTGATGGTTGTTTGGCAGTTAAGCATTAATGTGAACCACTGATGTACTGCCGTCTACGATGATGATGCTGATGACACGCATGCTGAAGTATGTGATCAAATTATAACACGTTCTTTGTCTTCTCAGATCCTTCGGTGTAGTTTTATAATGGTTCTTCACAAAATACTCATACAGCGAACCACTTACAGTGCAATAATTATGGCAATAGCGATCATTCTGTGAACACTCCGACCAAATTGGACATCAATACAAAGGATATCTACCATGCGTTACTTGCTGATTCAATTTACTTCAGAGGGTCTTTGGGAAGTTCAGTTTGTGTGGCTGACTTTTGTTGTCAGGTCTGTGGCTGGTAATTTATCCACTCGTTCAAGAGCGAACCTCATGAATAGGTGTTTGCGGAGTAAAGTTGCTACTCACGGCAACAGTTATATATAGTAAGGTAGAGGGATGAATAGGAAACAAGGCTTAACACAAGAGTCCGGAATGATGTGGATGTGGACAGGGTTTCGACTGGGAGGTGCTCTATTTTGAGACAACGTTCTTGAGTAACAAGTTTGGTGGTTGTGAGGCCCCCAGCAGTGCAGGTGACAGTTACCCACCCTATTCAACAGAACAGTCCTGATTTTTAAGTTCGTAGTCACGACCTTGTTCAACTAGACTCATCTTATGAAATGAAGATGCTGGAGAAGTTGGTTGAACTTGGGCGTCCTTGGAATCCAAATGCAACAATCTCGTCTGAAAGTGGGCACTGTGAAAAGTATCCTGAAGATAGCGTAAGTGAAACCTTAATCACTCGCTCGTTATTGATGAATGAAGGGGTTGGACGACGAAAGGTTATACCAGTCAAACAGTATGATGCATTGCTGAAACATCGAACACGTCATTCATCTGCGGGTGAGTTCAGAAGCGCGCAATTATACACCACTGATATTTTTACACTGAAATCAACGTGTAGAGTTACATAGGCTCTCTTACATTGACGGTCCTGAGTGGACTGGATCGTCGTGGATCAACCAGATACTTCAAATATAACTTCCTTCTCATTTCACGTTTCTGTAATGCATACAGTTAGCGGTCCTTCTGAGTTGCGGGCTTAAAAGGATCCCATTCGAAGTAAATTCCAATAGTGTCTGGGTCATTTTCATCATGAGCACACCAAAAGACCATTTAAGCAAAGCAAGGTTTGTGAGATACGAGCGCCATCTACACAATAGATAGCGTCACCACACTTTTTCCGGTGTCCACCAACTCAGCGATTCATCATCATCATCATCAGTGCAACCATGAGCCTGACCAAAAGGTACTGTGGCTCGGGCCGCCACTCACCTAAACAGGGTCGTGGAATATCCCGGAAGGGAACGTTATTAAGAAGGTCGACAAATACAAAAAAGACTAAGCGGAAGAACTAGAAATGGTGTGGATACGGGTACGCCATTGACTGCGACACACCGCCATCTCGGATAGCGTCTCTAACCAACGGTTTGAGTGATCACGAGGACCCCATCCAGGCAGGCGATGCCTGCCCACTTTGCTCAATGGAGCAGTCAAAGTCTTCATATTTCCTGACCACGTTGTTGCTTGACCACCACGCGGTTTAACCCAATCGCTAGTGCCCTCAGTATATAATGCCCGGTACGGTAAACGCTCAGCTGGCATACGGAGAACGTGACCCAACCATCGCAAGCTGTGCAACGTAACTACTTGACCAATTGATCGCGCATCCCGAACGTTCCGGAATACGCGCCGGCGAACTGCCGCATTGCTCACACGATCAGCCCACTTAATGTGGGCCAAGTGGCGGAGACAACGATGGTCAAACACAGCAAGCCTGTTGATATCTTGCTTGCGAACAGGCCACGTTTCAGAACCATACAGCAAAATGTAACGCACAAGGCGTTATATACCCTTCCTTTCAGCGACAACCGAACGTCTTTCCTCGACGCCACAGATGACGCAGTTTGGTAAAAGCAACTCGTGCCTTTGTTATCCTCGCTGATATCTCATCAGCAATATTACAGGCTAACGATATAGTGCTACCAAAGTATGTGAAACTCTTCCCAATCTCAGGCGGATTACCTGCAATAAAGAAAGAAGGGGTGAAAATGCCCCAGTCTTGAAGCAGCACTTTGCACTTTGAAGGTGCGAAGCGCATTCCATACAGACCAGCCCGGTCACTCACCCTGTTCAGTATGGTCTGCACGTCTTCGGCGGTTACAACAGCGTCAAAATTTCAAACAAGCAAAGCGATAACTCTGTGGAAGTGAAGGTGGTTTACTGTCCAAGTGCCTACAGCATGATCAGTTCTTCTTTGCACTAAAAGTGTTACCAGCAAAGTTTACGGTTGGGAGATCGAGAAAATCACGTCACAACCGTTACCAAGCGTTTGAAGAGTGAACAGGACGGCTATGAAGTTACACTGTTTTTAATCACGCGTGATCCACACATTCCCAACGAACGCCCAATAAGATCTTCTATCAGCACCACCGTGAGTGCACTAAAGTAATCGGGAATAATGCAACGAACATTTACAATCAGCAACCGTGTCCCACTAATTGCACCTACATATATATCTGTATAAAACAAGAGTAGTTATGTGTGGATTTCGAGCTAATTGAAAAATCTCAAGGAAGAAACAAACCGAGACAATGACTGCGTGTATTACGATTTAAAATGTATGATGTGAAAGTAGGTTTATGACTATCTCCGTCACCCAAAAAATGCTGATGCGAATATCACATCCTACGAACTGATGACCAATATTTACCATGCTGACAGTGAATAACTACTTTCTAACCACGCTCAGGAATCTCAACCAATAATGGACTTTAACTGATGTTGCGATGGATAATGCAGTAAGCATTTTATAGCCTCAGTGTGCAGGATACTTTCGAAATATTGTTGGGATTATGTTATAACTTAATACTCAATAAAACATTCATGAGTATTTTTGATCTGTCTGCTTGAATGGGATGTTTACTCGGCAGCGGTAGAAACAGGAATTAAAGTAGACGTTACTATGTGCGGCTTTTAATCTGCGACCCTTTTATCAACAAAGGGTTGCTTTTCTGAGGTCTGAAAGTGGTTTAGAAGGAGAGGCTATGAGGACAATGCTGAGTGATGGCTGAACTATTTAGGCATTTGGAGTAAAAACTATCAACCGTATGCATTTGTTTGCTCTCTGGATTCTTGCACCACATCAGAAAAGAAGTCGAAATTTGGTAGTAATTGCCAACTGAGTTCACTCGCTAAATTTTTAATCATGCACAGATTTGGATGGTTTTCTTTATCAAGGATGTCATCTTCTTTCCTATCCATTCAGCCACTGTTGTCTGATGCTCCCCTGACTAACCCAAAGAACAAGACAGACATATGATAAGACTGAAGCCAGTTATTGACCGGGTAATCAACATAAGTCCAACCCGCCTATTGGACTGTGGCCCTCATAACCCACAGAATAGGTGTATTGAATTCTTAGAAGAAATGACCGCTAAGCAGATATGGGTAAAGAGATATTCCTTGACTAAAGTAACTGCGGTTAGTAGTGTGTGAAAATGAAGATTATAAGCAATCTGATGAGGCTATGTTTTCATTTACTTTTTGGGTTTAATTTACAAGTTCCCCTATATCACTCGTTCTAATAGAGATGAATGTTTTTAGTATTTAGGTCCCTCCTGAGTTTGGTCTGGTTCTTCTTTCCAGAATCAGAAGACAGCCAATTATCGGCCTGAAGCGCCAATTAACTGGTGCTGCTAATGATTATATCCGTGATCTCCATATTGCGATCACTGAATATTCAACTCGATTTTCGTACCAAGAATTTCTCTACTCTTGTTTCCACACACATTTGGCCATAGAGTCTTAGTTCCCCACCACCCTAAAATACGTCTTTACGGCAAATAAAAATCGCAGATACCAGAAAATGATCATTGATTACGGTTATAGTTTTCAGTTTTGTTCTCAAAATTGATGGTTACTTTGTAAACTATTCATTTGTCACGAATGACTGTCGCATAGTTTTATAACTGACCTACATGTTGGTTGAACGTTCAGACGTCGAGGGTGGTGAAATCGGATTGTTATGACTGAGGTCGCTTTGTTTTCGTAAAATAACTGTTCAGTAATGAGAGATGCAACGAACGTTGATCGCGCATGCGAACGGAAGGTGCACCTTAACGTATGTTAGGTAACCTCGTATAGATAAGGAAGCAGTTTGTGGACTGCCACCAAGCCGTGACGAGGTCAGTAAGTATTTGTTACGTGGTGTCGTCATTGTCTGCTGAGCTCAGGATATCATAGTGCCGGTAGAGCAGATATTTTGACCAAACCTAATGGTTGCTTTATATTATAACGGCTTTAGACAATAACCTGCACGAGTTTATCAAGAGCAGTCGATGCACTATTCCGAATGTCTTACAGACATAAAAGCATTCTACCTGCAATCACTGCCGTACTGCATTTGCGCTCAGACTATGTAACATCATCCAGAACAGAGAAAAGTCATATATAGTCAGATGTTGACATTTCGATTTTCTGTCATCATTTGCCAACGTAAAACAATAAATTATATAAAGACTGCATGTGGCAACAATGAATGAATGAACTAATCACGTCTGTGACCTTTCATGCGCTAATATTGCAATCAATTCATGGGCAAAGAGATGGATTGCGTCAGCTCCTAATGTAGACATCAAACTGGCCTATGATATTTGAGTAACATTGCCTCACTGATGGCTAAAGGTTTCGGAATGCGGTTAGTTGACAGATTTAGCTAGGTGATCGATTGTCAAGATGTGTTTGACGACCGATGAAGTTAGCTTCTTCGAGCTTGTTACATTTGACAGGTCCCTTTATTTATATTGCAGTTTATAACCACTTAGGAGTGTGCTCCGCCGCACACTGATGCAAGCACCGAGCTTTTCTGCTTACGGAGAGGTGAGAGACAGACTGATCAGCTTAATGTGTTTGACTGCTATGGAGAGCCAGACTTCTGGTGCTTAACAGGACGCATAGTTGGGCAACTGGTTAGGTGCGTTGCAACGCCGGCATCAACCTGTGACCAGTGTTGTTGGTCAGGTGGGCACCCTCGAATCGGATATGTTCTGTTTCTCCGCACTGCAGTTTATCATCTTACCATGAATATGTACAAACCGTTATCAACCATCAACTTCCTAATGAACTGTTCTCACTTCCTCAGTCAGTCTGAGTTGCAAATCTGTGAATTAACTTTTCCACCAACCCTCGATTATAGACATTAGGTGCGAAACTGAAGAATCGCAAATGTTGTACACTATGTTTACTTTCGATAAACTGGTCGTTGCAATGTTCCACTTTGATGTCTAGTTGAAAGATATCTGAGAACTTAACAGTGATTTTGGGTGATTGGAGTTAAAATAATCATGAAGTGAATTAAAAACAGACTCATCGGTAAAACTGAAATATCGTTCAGGTAAAATTTGTGAATCAAGACCCCAAAATTTTTTCTTGAAAATATCTTCTAAGCACTTCCAAAAATACATCAACTAATATGGAACTTAATGGGCCACCCACAGCTACATCGTCAGTCTGTCTACAACCAAATCCTTTAAATTCAGGTAGAATGCTTTCCGTCCAAACAAAACGAGACGCTTAAGAAGGTCTGATGGAATATCTAAATTTACATCCGTCTCTACAAAACTTAAATGGTGTTGCACTAGTTACAATTAGCGCATGTCATGTTGGAGATGAATATCACACAAATATTGAAACCTCATAATGTTCAAATCTATAAACCTTAAGACTACTACACTCATACACTGTTCACCTGTGAGTCTCACTCAATTTGTGGCAATCTAAATCTTCTAAATTCTTTCAATGGTAGCAACAATAACAACTATAATTTTCAACTATAGACCTTGTCTATGAGAACTAAAGTCCGGTCTACCGTTGGCCCGGGGTGCAGCTCACACTGTAGCGAGACAGTTGCCAAATGCAGGCATGAGAACAAGAGAGAAGAGAGGAGGAAAATCATTGGAACCTCATGAAAAAATCCAATAATTTCACAGCCACAAACTACCCATCGAATGCTACACACTGCAACGTCAGGTGGTGTTTCCAATCGTTTGGATGAGCTCAAATCCTTCTAACCAGTCAACGCGCGACAGCAAACAACATATGGAATTAACAGCACCCGCACTTTCTACCCGGTACTGGTTATACACTTCACGTGACTCTCCGGCCGCCGTTACCGGTCAGGCCGGAGTAGGTATAGTTCTCAGCACGACAGCCGCAGCCGCATTGATAGATTGGATTCCCGTTAATAGTAGACTTTGTGCCGTCTGCTTGGCAGATTCTCTTAGGGTCAGTTCCAGACGCCAAAGCGTCAGAAATCTCTTCTATGTGTCTGTTTATGTTCCAACTGACTGTAGTGACCTCGGCGCCAAGGACATTTAATCGGATCTGACCGCTCTCCTCCGGTCGACACGTGGTTCTGATATAGTCGTTCTGGCCGGAGATATGAACGCCCATGTCGGCTGCCTTGGTGATGCCGAATCACGTCTAGGTGGCAGGTTTGGGATAGCATCAAATCGCCCGGACAAAGGCGACCGACTACTGCAGCTGTGCGCTAAGCATAGGCTGTTTTCAGCCAGCACTAGTTTTAAGCATTCTGCACGTCATTGCTATACTTGGCGCCCTCTCTCTCTGAGTCAGACCTGGTCTCAGATAGACCACATAGATGTTAGTTATAGGTGGCGGGGTTCCATTCAGGACTGTCGTTCTTATTGGAGCACGTACCTGGATTCAGATCATGCGCTGGTACGTTGTCGTTTCGTACTCACTTTTGCTGAGCAACGACCCCACAGACAGCAACGATTGGCTGTTGAGAAACTGACAATACCGTCAGTGGAGCATGAGTATCAAACCAGCTCAGAAATCTGCCTTAGTAGTTCTCACTCCGAAGATCCTGATCGATCCTGGATCCAGATCACACAGGACATTCGTGAAGCAGGTACATCAGCATGCGGCACGGGGGTTCATGGAATGAACAAACATTGGATCTCGGAGAAA
>QNGE01000985.1:69275-118160 GCA_008508345.1 Paragonimus westermani
CGAGTTCTCTTGTCCAATCTCTACGTTTACACAGGCTTAGATGGTTAGGTCATGTATTAAGAATGCCAGTTAGTCGTCTTCCACACCGAGCACTGTTCGCTGACACTGCGACCGACTGGTGTTGGGTGCAAGGTGGACGGATAATGACCTGGCGTAGGGAACTGAAGTCGTTCACGAAGGGGTTGGCCACTGTGGGTCGTGTTCGTCTCCCGGGCTGTGGCGCTCGTGACTTACAGAGTCGGTGGCTGGAGACTGTAGGTGAGATGGCGGCTAATCGAGCTCAGTGGCGTGAATATTGTCGTTGTTTGTTCGAGTTGTCTGTGAAGTGAGTGCACTTAATGACGTGGGGCAGTGAAAGCCGTTAGGAACCTGTCTTACTGATGATGTCTTACTCTCACTTGTAGCTCGGTTGTTTGTTTGCAAGGTGCAGGCACCTTGATGTTGAATGTTTGAATATGAACGTAGTCATTTTCAGTAGTTAGGTCTCTGCCCGTCCCCTTCTTTTTTCCTTCTCTCTCTTCTTATGTAGGGTTTGCTTTTTCTTGATGGTTGTTTGGCAGTTAAGCATGAGTGTGATCCACAGACATATTGTTGTCTATGATGATGATGATGATGATGATGATGATGAACCAGGTTGGCAGTAACTGCCAAACTTGCTGCGACAGACGATCACAGATTTCGTGGCCAGTAGCCACCTCAAAGCTTGGTCAGCTAGTGTTTCCTTCCCATCATCAGGAAACACACTGAACACTACACGGTGCGAAAGCTAGTTCATCTACACACGAAATATGTTACCCAATCATCAAAGACTGTATATGTTTTTCATCCCTATCATCTGTAGCGATCTCGCATATTTCTCAAATACGATCCGACAGACTGTCGTGTTGTTCACGCAGTCAACCGACCGACAGGGACAGCGGTGGTTAAATACAGGAACTTTAGTTGTGTCATTCACACGAACAGATCAGGTATCGGATCCACACAATAAAAATGCACACACACACAAATGGATTGTGGACGTTGTTTTGAATAAAAATTGACGTCCTTGCAACACCGTAAGTGACATCGTTCGGTAAACGTACCGTACTCACGTATTCCTCTGGGCACATCATCGACAACCTGATGTGATCGACAGTCTTCAGCGGACCTTCTCCAACAACAAAGACAGGATGAATGCTAACCAAATCTTGTAAAACTACTTTATATTCTGAAGGTGCAAGTTGCATGTCATATGGTAAACCATTTTGCTTTGTTCGATTCAGGATAGTCGGCGAAATATCTGCACAAAACTGATAAAGGTACGCCATCCGCACATTCAGTATCTGTCAGTTTACTATCTAACGAAAGCTCCACTTTGAGGTTCTTGAAACTCCCACAGTTGCAAAGAAAGTAAAACCTTGTTGAACTCCAGCTGGGATGGAAGATTTTCTCGACAGCCGCCCATAACTACACACTTTGATAATAGTGCTCACAAGAAGACTTCAATAAGTTAAGATACTTCAATGGGACCTCCCCGCGACACAGAGAAGCCACGCAGAGCGTATCAAGCAACTGAACCAATAGTAACCCCCTAACGCCCAAAACTAACGTCAGTTAGGTTGTGAAAAATAGTGCAGATTTTCTAATGTATTTGGCCGGATGAAAGTGTACCCAATGCACTTGTGGACAGGATGGGAGTGTGCCTGTTTTTTACCTGGATCTGTCTTTTTGTCGAAAGCCAGTGTATTCTAAGATTCGTGAGCAACCTGGACATGATAAAAACAGTTAACACCTTTGTGGTTATTGAAATGATGTTCCGGGAGTCTTCTGAAAATAAGAATCACTGTTATTAAGGGGGCACCTTGACTGTATCTCTTATGGAAGGGAGCAATATGATCAGCACATATAACAACCCCTCACCGCCATCCTTGAAAGGTGCAGGGATGAGAAGGTTTGGACGTTGGGGCTTTATTACATGCCAGCAGCTCCAAAATCGAATCGCCAATTGAGGTCATTTCTCAGAATGATCGGCCGCGTTTCAAAACTTGCGCGGATATTTCACAAAAACGCAACTGGAATTGACAAATGAGTTATTTTTTACCCAAAAAATGAACCAATCTCGGTGTCATATTATGCTACTAACACAGGAATAGGGGCAGTTCTTCCTAGACCATTATAAACAAATCAGTACGGTGATCGGATACTGACCAAAATAGAAAGTAAGCATGCTAACACACAGGGAGAATGCCTGACCACTGTCTGGACTCTAGAATAGTACAGAACCTAGTTCATAACGAGTGACTTCCTTGTTGAGGCCAAGCACAACATTCTTGTATGACTGAAGACGGCGCGCCTCGGACTTTGACTATAAGAGTTCACTTCTGCTGCGTCAGTAGGTAACATTGCCGCGACCGACTGAGGTCGTTCTCCTGGACAGAATACCGGTTGCCGACACAGAGTTATTGGTGACTTACTTACAAGATTCTCACGTATGCAAAATATCGGAACATTCAATGAAAAGGGCCAAACTCGACGAATGGTTTTCGGAGCCAAAAAACTGCATATCTAAGACGGACCACCTTTGAAGAACGAAGCAATTGTTGACAATGTGGAGGTTCAGAACAGACAACAACCATAAATGCTCTCGGTCAGCCAGAAAAAAGATAATCTGACTTGAACACGCTAGATTTTGCATGGAGGGAGTGCCTAAGTGTGATTTATTATGGTTAAGAACTTCAAAAAATGTGACAGATTGAATTCGAACGTGTTTCAACTGTCATCAGAGTGGGAAACCAACTACTTCACCAAGGATTCAGTTCTACGTAACAAATCACGGCGCGCATTTATGAAACATGCACAGTTATTGTCTGTTTCAGGTAAGCCCAAGAATGAACTTCTATATGGCGGCAATAAAGAACCATTATGCACGGTGGATGAGAAAATGTTCTAAAGCGGATGAAACTAGCAAAACAGGTATATACATCTTCAGGAACAACGTCCTGGCCATCTTCGGAGTAACGCAGAGAGCCATTGCGGGTCACGGCCAGCATTTACACATTTTAAAGAAATTAATAGTTTGGACCCTGCGAGGACCGTCGTATCACTCGAAGACAAGCGGGTTGGTGAACGATTCAATCTAAGGAAGGGCTAAGTAGTGTATATGGATCGGATTAGACGGACTCATCAATGCGAGGTTAACCATAATTCGCAAAATGATGTAGCCAATCACTGTTTGTCACTTGAACAAGCTGGCATGTCATGATAGCATTCAGGTGCAGTGAAGAGTGTTATAATAAGCGCCTACCTAAAGCGAGTTGTCGTGGGTTAAAACAATCATGCTCTAAGCAGAACGAGGTAAACCAATACAAAAAGCCTGGCCATCGGGACTGACTGAATCTCATCATTTTGATAACGCTTCTTGGCTATTACCTCAACCCGTGAAGACATTCGGACGCGTTGCAGCCTACGAGTTACAAGACTTGAGAAAGGATGGCTTGTTTGGTCCAAAAACTTACCATAACTCCCACATGTCCGGTTGTTTGTATCTTATTTCGCGTATGCAACTGAAAACGGCGAACGAACTGATACTCGAACATACTTTTTACATGACAGTCGTTGTTTTCTTCGGAATAATGCGGAGAAAAATGTCATGTCAAATTTGACATTGTGAAAAATCGGAGTGAATTCTTCAAAGAAAAGGCAATTGTGGATGTGGCCACTTCAGAGACTCGGTTATTTTCACACTTGGTGGAATATCTCAACGAGACTGGGCGATTGGTCCGCAGCCACAGTGGATGGATCACGTAGAACATGAGAGATTGAACGACATCGCTGTTAGATATCGGCCCAAGGGGCAAGAAATCATGGCGAAAATCTCCCGCAAGTGACTTCGGTCATACGGACAGAACGCGACCGAATTGCAGTTGCAATTGTGACCATGTTGCGGGTTGGAATTTTCAGAGGTGTCAGAGGTGTGAAAAATTATGAATAGAGCAATAAAGTACTTCCTGTACTAATCAAAGTCTCATTACAATATGGAAACTAATTAACGTCTGTCTGGGTTTGGTTGACAGACACTGACCGATGTGGTAAATTTGATGGCGACCACTTAATAGGATCCAGTCAGGCCTACTGCGTTTTATGTTGGAGCTTGAAGCGATCTTTACTGTAGAATGACCGTACGATACGACATTTTTGCAAAGATCCTGATAAGGAACTGCTTGACCAGCACATTCTCCGGCAGCGGGTTCAAATGAAGGAAAACGGGGAGGTGGTAAAGATGCGTTTCAGAGAGTCCACAGTTTCACACCTAAGACAGAGCTTGCCAGAACAGTTCGTTGACCTGTCTTTCAAAAATTGTGAACAACAAACACATTACTGTTCAAAGATTTCCTTAATATGAAAAAGGGATAGATAGCAGCAAAGAAGGAAGAACGTAAAAAGATGAGGCTGACGTGTCAAGGCAACCGTGATTTATGGTGCCTGCTGAACGTCCATTCCAAAATGAGTAGTTCACACATGATTTTCATTTGTTGGGGATAAATGCAGATAAGGTTTTTGGAGGAAATAGCCGAGAGTAAACGACTAGTGAGTCTGAATCACCCAGTGATGATAGTCTTACCTATTCTGAGGGTGCAATCAGCAATACATTCTTAATTGATTCTGACCACATGCGCAAGCACTGTATAGAATCAAAGCTACATGATTCTTCAAATATTATGAATGTTGAGCACTTTCGGATAATACTCTGTTGGGGACTAAAATCCCCATTTTTCAAGATATTCTTCCTACTTTCCTCCCATTTTATTCAACGGGAAACGCTGCTGCGACTGAAAACGCAGCCCTGCTGTTTAACCAAATGAATCCGCCTCATTGGCTAAACATTGTTGCACAATCAGTATTGCGACACACAAACCTATGAACCTGAATGATTTCTGTCTGGCTGCTTCCCTTCGGTTCATCTAAAATGGTGACATTTGGTAGAACGGATGGCTTAGTCAGCGTAGATCTCCAGATTGCTAAACTGAGCAAGCTTGACGACCACGTCGAGGTGACATGACAGGTAAATTTAAGCTAATAATACACCGTTTTTGATTTTAGACAACTTCCTCTATAAAGAAACTGGTTGGTCAAGTTACAAGATCCTCTCACGCCATCAGTTTCAGTTAATTAACTACAATTTCTCGACGTACAATTGCAAACAGACGAGTTTTTGATAACTAAAGTCACTCGCACAGTTGATCATAAGTGTTCAATCAGCAGTCCAAAGTGAGGTTGTGTAACCAAAACTCATTGCATTTTCAGTTGAATGCTAGCCATATATTACCCGTGTGAAGTATAAACTAATTCCTACTTGGATTTAGATTTTGCAAGAAGTTGGCATGCAACTTCTGTGTTGAACCTATGTTTCTAAGTCTAATTCTTTGCGCAAAACCCTTTGACAACTTACTTCCTTATATGGAGAATGTTCGTCACAATGACAGTTTTTATCTGATTGTGAGAGTTAGTCAATTTAACCTTAGACAGTCATTCAGCTAGCCCAATTTTTGCGTTTATATCACGATGGAATTTCCAAACGTCCAGTTAGTTTACGACAGTGTTTAGGATTCTGGCAACCGTTTCCAATGCATTCATATAACTCTCACTTATGCTAGATTTCGGCAAGCCTAAGCTGCCATAACCACAAACTTTGGGTTAAAACTAATTTTCTAACAAGTCTTTGGTCAGATATCAGTACACGACAAACCGATGACCAACAAAAAACACCGATTTAGTGACGTCTTTCTTAGAGTAGCATTTTTCCGTAGTATGTTTCAAACAAACGAGTCAGGTTCGCCTTAACAACTGAGTGATATGTTTACTTCTCCAGCTACGGCATTTTATTACATACAATAATGTGCTGTCTAATGAGTATTTGTAGACGTGTCTATTATAAGAGTGAATTTCATTGGTTTCTTGCGATAGATGGAAATATTTGACCGACAGTCCAGTTTTACCAATATATGAATCGCATTTTGCACCTTACCTCAGCTGAACCGTTCAAGACACTTACGGTTCAACAACATGATGTTATATAATTGATGTTGACAGTCGTAGAGAATTTTTATGCACTGGGGAAGTAACAGTATGTTGATTCAAAATGTAAACAACCTGTTGGGTTGTGCATGATGCTTTAAAAAGCAGTGTGATCTACAACTACTCTAACCGCAGAATGTATATATTTTTGCAAGTTCATGAAACCGTTGGATACAAACCATTTATGAGACGAGAATATCACAAGTCTGTCAAGAGTGAGACAGATGAAAGACTTTGCGGCCCATGTTCATGGTTTGTATAAACGTTTGTTCGACAAACCTCACCCTGAGACTGCAAATATTTCATCAGTTTATGTGGGGACATTATCACTGCAAAAGGTTCGACGTATCGATTTGGCTACAAAATTCAAACTACTGCGCTCACACACGCTAAAAATCTTTCGCAGTCTGAATGCCATTTATAACTGGAAGCTGATTTCCTAAAAGATCTCAATCGTTGATTTGAGACAAAAATAGCCTGAACCATGAAGGAGGTGGTCATAACTGAATTACCGCGTAAGTCCAAGGACCTAGTCTGATATACCCTGGGTCAGTCAGCAATAACCGCTTGTGTCAACTAAACACGATATAGATTGATGTGGCTCACTGCCAGTCTGAATTATGATCTACGAATACACCAGAAACCGGCGAGTACCTGTGGTGAAAAATTCATGCTGTGCGATCACATTCCAAAAGCGTTCTGGTTGTGGTTTCAGCGACCTAGATTTCAACCACTTACGACTGTCGCTGATGCGTGCTTATGCTGATGCATGCGAATTTATAACTTCATAGGTTGGCTTCTCGTTATAGAAAGTAATGAATGTCTGCGGGTTCGACCGCGACGAATCCAAGTCATACGCACTGCGAGGTTCTTACTAGACATTTTCACCACATGACAGACAACTCATTTTAAGACGGAAAGATTCACTTTAGTGAACATTACTGACTGCCGTATGAGTGATGTTTTCACTTCGAGATCAGGTTGTTGACGTGAACTCCAACCCAGAAGACGGGCAACGCATACAGTAGTGGTTTCTTGATTTATTTTGACTGAGTCGCCAGCTGGCCTTATCCGGTTTTAATACGGAGAAAATGAATGTTGGACTGGTATCAGATGTGCGCATTAAATACTGACTGAAAGGGGCAACTTGCGCGCAACCTTGAAAAATTTACATGCTCTCGTAAATTGGGCGAAAACGGAACTGACCACTTGATTCATGTTCGAAATATTTATTTTCAGAGATTTTTTCAAATTGCGTGCGCACGTAAATGTAAATATATATGTATATATATGTATATGTCTATATATCTGTAACTATTGAGCAATAAAGTAAGCGAACGTATGTTATAGCCATGGAAAAAAACACGCATTTTTATTTGCCCACTATATGTAAAATTAGACAAGTTTCTATTCTTAAATTACTATTTATACACTATAATTATCCCCCTCTAAATTGTGCTGACAAAGGTTGTTGGTTTTGGTGAAACGAAACGGTACAACTAGTTACCCTGAGTTTTGACAGCTGATAATCCGATTAGTTATTCCAGTAAACAGCAGGAAACTTGCTAACATTTACATGCGGAATCACGACTCAATCAGCTAATACCACTGTGATAGACAATAACTATTTGCGCTTAAAAGGGCCAAGAATAGGAACTTGAATAATGAAACCAGAGGGAGGAAGTACGCGCAGAACTGTGTGTTGAACATGAAACGTATTGGCAAGAAAAGATAGAGATATTCCTCTGGTGTCTGTCAACCAGTAAGGACGAAGAGTTTTCAACAGCCACAAAAAGCCTAAGCTGAACAAAACCCACCCACCCTTTTTAGCCTATCCGAGGATCTCTCTTGTTAACCAGTGTGAAAATTACCATCGCACATCGACGGTGCATGATTCGTTCACAGTAATAAGCGTCCGTATTAAAACTATCCTCATTTATCACATCAAAATGACCAGAAAAAAAAGTAATTCTGTGCTATGTATGAATACTCTAAAGGTATCAAAAATTACACCATAAAATTTCATTTGAACTCAGTTGTAGATATTTCCTTTTTAAGCTAAACACTGAAACGAGGTCGTTAGCACACTTTTAGAAAATCGAAGAGCAGGGAAAAAATACTGGTTACAAATTTTGCCATTCCATACCGTGCTCATACTGACTATGGCACCATAGTCGTATAGTTGACTATATGGAGGGAATTTGTAATATACTCTGTTGCAAACAGGTTGTTTTGCATGGTGTAAACCATTCAGAAACTGCATACAAGGCAGTCACTTCAAAACAGGTTGGTGTCTCACACACATTAAACGTAAAGTTAATTTGAGCAACTTGCCTTCCACTGACTGATTCCAATAAAGTTATCATTTTTCGCCCGTTAACATGAATAACCAGACCTCAAAGTTTCTACTGATTGGTGACAATTGGCTGTCCACAGTAAATTCTTTTTGACAAAACAAATTTAAACCCGTATTCCGTTAAGTGAACACACGTTGCTCATGAAGAGAAGAAGGTCGACTTATTGTACTTTTTCAAGATAATGTGCAAATATCTATTGTGACAGTGTTAACGAGTCTGGAAAATTTGTCAGTAAACAGTTGTGAAACATGAAACCCATGTTCATGGCAATTAAATTTCTATGATATTCCAGCTGTTATAATAACCCAAAAGTTGTTGTGGAGGTTACATGTTTTAATATAAGCATTGCGGGTTTGG
Organism: Paragonimus westermani; assembly: GCA_008508345.1. Taxonomy (NCBI): domain Eukaryota; kingdom Metazoa; phylum Platyhelminthes; class Trematoda; order Plagiorchiida; family Troglotrematidae; genus Paragonimus; species Paragonimus westermani. The sequence goes on from QNGE01000985.1 coordinate 78,044, forward strand.
TCATGAATCACATAGATGCATAAGTATCGAATCTGAACGCTCAACCACTCTCGTTTGTGAGCAATTATCAGATTGCCCGATCGTCTCGAGAGGAGATACAGTAACTGTCCTGTTTACTTCAATCTATAACCCTGCGATTAGGACTTCCGAGACAGATCGAGATCACTGAAATCATTGAACCCGCAAAGCTATATGTAAGATTACTGATGTGTAGTCGGGGATTTGGTTTATTTTCAAGTTGACCATCACTCACATTTGATCGCAGCGTTCGCATTCAGATAGACTTTCCAGCCAGCCTCTTTCGAAAAGAAGCACTAGACTCGAGTTTCGCTCTCATTAGAGCTCGTCAGTAGTGCATATCCTTGCCACGGCCGGGATTTGAACTCCGGACATTCCAATCATGAGGCAACCGTGTTAACCACTGCGCCATTGACCTCACATTAGGCACGACCGAATCATCAAATCTGAACGCTCAACCACTCTCGCTTGTGAGCAATGATCAGGTTGCCCGATCGTCTCGAGAGGAGACACGGCTACTGCCTGTTAACTCCAATCGATAACCCCGCGATTAGGACTTCCAAGACAGGTCGAGATCACTGAACTCATTGAACCTACAATGCCATATTTTAGATTACTGATGAGTAGTCGGGGATATGCACTACTGACGAGCTCTAATGAGAGCAAAACTCTGGTCTAGTGCTTCTTTTCGATAGAGGCTGACTGGAAAGTCTATCTGAATGCGAAGGCTGCGGTCAAATGTGAGTGATGGTCAACCTAAAAGAAAACCAAACCTCCGACTACTCATCAGTAATGTGGCTGAAGTACACATCGAAAATTCAGAAAAATTTGTAAACTACATGTGAATTGTCGTTTCCTTGCACAATCACCCCTAGTTTTATTAGCTTCCTATAAGTTTTTTACCTGACGCTGATAGCACAATATAACGGCTTTTGAACAGGCACCGTTTAGCGTGATTTTCCCGCAATCTCGTTCATTTATAAGCAGTCACCATATACCAGAATTCGAACATATTTGACTCACCAGGGGAACATAACCGCTTGATTTTTTATCGTTCAGAAACGTTAGTATGAAAACGACGCGACTGAACAGGTTAATTATTCGAGTCTGTGTAGCGAAACAACATCGAAATTACACGGCACGTCTGAAAAGCTCGCGAAAACATTGCATGGTTCGGCTAATCTTCCCAGTGAAACATGTTTCAAAAGTTAAAATGTGTACTCGCTTGATTCTGGGTGAATACCCTGTGACTTGACATCCAAGTTTCCTCTAGTTCAAGTAACATTTCTCACTTCCTTTAATTGAGGTGCGATTGCGGAAAATCTTTCTACGAATCTCTGAACTGTTTACAAATGAAGTGAATTTGGTATCCTGATGTCAGATCAAGTTGTGAATTGAGGAGGTTAGAAAACTTCGCCGCTGCAAGTGCGCGAAATATGATGGTACTATCAGAGACAGCGATAAGCGGTTGGTGGTGAGGAGAGTAAGATACTGTTGTAAGAGTCAAATTATCTACCTCAAGCAATCACACGCATACGAACCACAGACTGCAAACTGGCATTGATCAAACACACATGTCACGCTTTGGTTTCAGGTTGATTAGTACCACTGTCTGAAGCTAACGGGCAGTTTCAACGGGCTGCAAATGATTACGACTTTTCAGGCATATTGATCATATTTTAGCTGAGAGGCGCCCAAGAGATGAATTGAATCATCTACTAAAGCAGTTCTAGCATTGGGCCAGCCGAGTGGAAAATCAACTACATTCTCATTGCAGTCGGTGACCTACATGTTGGAGCATAAGAGGATTTCATCTACAATTTTCATTTTCTCGTATAACTTGGGCAGTGAACCATTACCTCAAAAAAGCTCTAGGTTGGTAAGTTTACTTTCTGTGAGTCCATTGCGGTAATTTTTAATTCGAAGTCCTTCACTTGCTTTGTTGTTCCACACTGCACCAAGTCGGACAGTTTGGGGTTGTTTGATAACCAAAATAAAAAGATCTGAAGAGTTATTTCCTGTAACTCATCAACAACCTGGTCGAAATGAGGATTAGGCCATCGAGGTTGATAACAAGACGGAGTCGACTCGCCTCCCGAACCAAAGCATTGTAGCTTTCGGTGCGAATTGAATTTGCAACATCACCTAGACTTAGGACTTCTTCTTGTTCTGGAGCAAACATTCAAACGTTCCGGAGTTAGAAGATGACTCAGGAATTCATACTTAACGCTTAGTAGTTTATTTGTACAACATCGATATTTGAAGGGGTCGGGATCGAATTAAAGATTGATCATCAAAATTGAGGTGGAAAAGCAGATTTTCTCGACAAGAGATTCCTTTGTCTGCTGCAGAGATTTGTCCAAACATTCAAAAATGTACACAATCTGCCTGACCGTTTCAAATCTGGTAAGAACCGGGTATGAAATAAAACCGGCATAAAAACTCAGATTGCTCACAACATCCGCTAGTGCCACTTCCGATCAATCTCCATTCAATTACTGTCAACGTGAGAGGTTTTTACCACCAAACTGTGTAATCCAGAAGAAACCCGTTAAAAAACTTCCACGTCTCGTGGTCAGTAGGTCCCAAAATATTTGAAAAACGAAGCAAATTTGGATCTCTCGACGTTGAAGAGTGCTTGTCTAATGATGAACGAATGTTTATGCACCCCACTCATTTCTTTAGACAGCGATAACAAAGCTACTCGTGGAGTTTAATGATTTATTAGACTCGTCCGGATCTTTCTGTAGGCAACGCACATATCTCGCATGAAGTGCGTAGCCCAGAGAAGATGAATAAAAATGTTCTCCAACTGGTGACTTCTGCACTCTATGAAAATATGGAAGGAGTTTTAACTGTCTAATTTAGGCAGCGTAATTGTGGTAGATTCTACTCGAGTGTGAGTGGGGGCTTACGCAGTGCTGTGGATGTGCTATGAATCTGTAACGACCCCCGAGTGTTATTCTGTGTGTAATTAATTCCTAACTTCCGAAAAATGAATTTCAACGTTGCGGGTTATCAACCCTAGTGCCGGGTTAGTTTGAGGATATCGAACACATGCCAAGAAGATCAACAGTTATACCTAAGCGTTTCAGCATAATATGAAATTTGTATGGAAAATGAAATAAATCAACTTCTCTAGCGTATTGGATCATACTGAATTACGTCACACAATTTTCGGAAGTGTCAACTTTATTTTTTGAAAGGAGGTACTCAGTGCGGCTGAATAAATAGCAAACTGTTTCGTAGCTTAGTAGATTATAAGTCGAAATGAAAGACGCTTGACATAGCTAACCACAGCCGTGCAATTTGCACTAAATTTGGGCATAAAACAGATTTAAAAATTGGTCTGATCCCCCAAAGTTTCTGTGTACCTAAAAGACACTTCAGAAATCAGTAGATCTGAAGCAGTCTTCAGATCAAAAACTAGTGCTACTGTGTGTTTTATACATTCGTGACCCATGTCTAAACTAGACAGGCATTCTGTCCTACAGTACTCCCAGTCGTAGTGGATTCCGCAATGAAACATTCGTAATCACCTTTGATTTAACGGAGGTGAGATCAAAGTCACAATGTTGATCACGTGGTTTTCCGTCATCTTTATTAAAAATGTGAGTAAATGTTTGGAGACATCATTTGTGAAACTTCAGTTCAGTTTCTGACACACCATATATGGGTGTGGTTAGCTCAGATGTCATTAGTTTGCATTATCGCTGAAAAGAGTTGAGGGAAGAAGACCCAATGTTTATTGACTTTCAACCAAGCAAACTGCAAGTCTGATTGTTTCACCATGACAGTATTGTCGTAATTGTAGTATTTTGAAAGGAATTTTTCATATCTCAGAGATGAGTGTAGCTTCGTGTTTCAGCCGAAGCTTTCCTTAAATTGCTTAAACTGTCTGTCATTAAGTCCCTTACAGCGTAACATCACGGATCATTTGAGTCACACAGCGTCATTATCTTATCGGCAAACACAGTAACTGAGTTTCAAAACCGACACTTATTAATTTCCTAGTAAGAGCTCCTGTAAAATCGGTGAAACCGCTTAACTCCCACACTCCTACTGTCCTTGTAGGTTTATATCCTGATTCCTAGAGATGTATATTTCTTTCTAGGTGAAGTCACCACACACCACTTGTCCGTGGGCTACCTTTCATAAGTGATGTTCAACCTCTACCTTATACGATGTACCTTCCTGTGTAATGCACTTTTTAAAAGCGGATTTTCTTGTTCACCATTGTTTCTCCTCAGTGGAATCTGGCTACCGCATTTTGATTATTCGTGCAGTAGAGTAAACCGGAAGCTTCAACAGACCGACTTCAATAGTAGGCAACTGTGATGTGGTAATTCAGCCAAACAAGGCATTTACTCTATCGGTTAAAATTGCGGAAGCTAATATGCGAAATCCGCATGATTTGAGGAGTTCCATCAAATGATGGTTCATGCGTCGCACTTACACACAAAACACACTGTCTAGTTTCTACTGTGCGGAAGTGTGGCCGCCAAGTTGAGTGTTCCTATCATCCAAAACCACAGTGTTGCCCAATTACAGAATTTTCTCTCGAACATCAAAAATGACATCATAAGAAGCAAACTTAACAATATTACATCTTTCATCTACTCTGTTATGAACATGTAACCACGTGTTTTTTAATTCGTGCTGAAAAACATTAAAAAATTTACTACACCCAACGACACAATCAGTCCGTCACTGAAAACTAATTGGCCAGGTTTTCACGTTTTCTCACTGCAATCCTTATCTGATCAACATTTTCTCAAGGTTAGACCCCCTTCATCACTGGCGACTCCGCAAAATAACCACCAACAAATTTCACTATAGAGACGTAGCTCAAACTAGACGTTGAAACCAGCATTTTGAACGGACGGATTGAAAGTAGGATGAATCTTCATTTTCAGGAAAGAAATGCGTGTATGAAGTAAACATATCAAATGATTTTGTGAGCCGTATGCGAAGTGAAAACGCTGTTACTCATCACTCGCCCCGAGCTAAATACAAGAAAGCTGGTGGCATGAGAGAGTGGTTATAGTAAAACTGAGCGCTCCACTCCCCTGAACTAACCGTTAAATTGATATATTTTGGCATTGATGTTAGACCAAGACAATTGACCAAAACTCACTCGTTCGTTATGCTAGGATTGGTTATCTGGCCTGCAGCAGAGCAATGTGTGAGTGACAAATATTTAACAAAGGCAATGGTTGGAAAGTCGGGTCTACCAGAAGGCTGAAAGCATATATGGATGGGAATTTCATTGAATATAACAGCGATGAGTGCTTCCGGTCATTGTCACATGTACTGAACCTATTCACAGTGGTATCAGGTTTCATAGAGTAACCGGGCGTTTCCTGTTATAAAATGATGCGCTTGAAGTCAGAGCTATCCGTTTCTTCCTAAATGGGCTTTTTGGATGAAGGGACAGTTTCTACTCCTAGTCCTGTATCACTCGAGAAACAGTAATGAGTCGGCCATCAAGTTAACTTTAATTCTCACTTTTAGAGCCATACCTCATCACTCGGGGATTTTTGCCTGATCTTTACCGTTAATCCTTTAGGCGCAACAGTTTTTGTCTGTTTTCCTTCCATCTTAACCCTCTGTATCTTAATTCCGTAAATCCTCCTCATACACGAACTTAGCACATGTTGTCCTGCCACAGTCTCGATCGTTTTGCAAAAATGTTCATGTAATTTCCTTTTCCTTGAGCAAACTGGCAAAATTTCGGTAGGTTTGCTCTTATGCAGATCGTTCAAATGAGGTATGGTAAACCTAGTTACTACAAAAAATTGTAGTAAATATGTTCGAGAAATAGTAAACTATCGAACGTGAACATCTTACTGCACAGTTATATTTTTAGTACGCGATCACGTACGGTGATTATTACTAAAATCGCTATCATCAATAAGTTTCACCATTGTGAGCCGTAAAAATTCATTCAACGAGTCTCAGTATGAACGTTTGCGGGTTAGCTCGTGGTAGTCGGCTTTGTAGATCCCAATTTAGAATGAATGTAACACTTACCGAACGAATGCAATTAGGTGGTAAAAGTGGACGGAAACCAGTCGCTTCGAGTAAGTTGCTCAGTGGAATTCAGCGTCGTTTAGTCTTAGGCTTGAAACTTTATCAGTGTTTCTCGGTTATTCACCAGAAATGAACGATCCCCTTTGACTATTGTATGTTAAATACTCTAAAATCTTGCACTTCACCACAGTTGATAGACAACTGAGCTATTCTGCAGGCCAATCTTTATCGACTGACACAATGGACTTTCAGTTGGCTCCGCTTGGTATAGATAGACGCATGTATACAGGACAATCGCAGTGAACCGCTGTCATCAAGAAGACGAGTCGCTGCGATACTTTTAACTTAAAAGCAGTCTGAATTGTCTTGTAACAACGTTACTCTGGATGCGATGCAATTATTACAAAACCAATAAACGAGAAAAATGCCTATCTGGAACAATCGTACAATCCCCCAGTAGGCTTGCATTTAGATCTACCGTCTTATTCCGATATGCAAGGAATCTTTTACGGTGCACAGAAAGAATATCACATCCTTGCGACGGAGAAACAACGGATCAGTTGTGATGATATCGTATAACAAATAATATCACCGTAAACGTGAACTTTCCGAAAGGGATGCGGTGTAATTAGGTGTTCTGTCTTCATCACGTAACCTTTCAAAGCCTCATGCGTGTTTGCTATGGATCCTGCTACTGTTTGCACGAATACTGAAGTTTGATGAGTTTCGGGTGACACTCGCTGGGTTGCCCAGCAACAAACTCTTTGGAATTTCAGCGTGTTTGGTTCCACATTGGAACTTTTCCTTCTGCCTCTAATCAATAAGTACTAGATGACAATAAACTGAAATAGTGAAGTGAAAATATTGCGCGTGGATGTAAACGCCTTCAAATCTGAACTTATGTCGAACATTCTATCTGAAGTTATAAAATCTTGTCTTTTAGAAACCTTGTGGGGTTAATCGACGATACTACCAGCATCCTGGAGACCTTGGCCATTTGGACGTTCAGGTCAACGAGGATCTCGGGAGCCAATGTGTATGATGAGAAATGCCGAATAGAAATCAAAAGTTGGTAAATAAATTAAAATAGTGCATGACTGATTACATTTCAGCAATTGGAGCAGATGGAGAAATAATAAGCGGACAGGTCTATCAGTAGGCAGGGAAAACGTTAACTATGTGTTGGTCCACAATGACTCCGCACTGGCCATGTAAGGTACTAGGAGTGCTTTCACTTTGTATGCATCACTTTCAATGAAATTAAGAGCGTACAGTGTCGGAACGTGCTGTGTAGTATTACGGTGTCATTTAACCAAGGTGCACCAACGTGTAGTAACACAACCAATGACTAATAATTTACCTTTTTTGATTGGGTGTCATAATCAGCAACTTTATTTCACAAATGTTTTTATTTCAGTTAACTTCTCCGTGTGAGAATGACCAACACACTAAGATCTTGTTTCGTTAGCAAAACAACAATGTTACCCTGAGTTTCATACTTGCTTACGGATGTATCAGCTGACTTTTATCTAACACTGGGCTTGTTAACTCGTCCAAGTGAAACATTCTTAAGTAAAATGTACTAACTTTATTTAACTTCACAAAACCCGGAAATCTTGTGAGTTACCCGAAGATTCCGGCTCGAGCGTTTCTATCCCCACTGCCCTCTCTTGGTGCCTGCTTTTACTTACACCAGGTATAGAAGGGTTAATGTGAATGCTCTGCGACTTTCTTTAAACATTCAACTCATGCCACTAAAAAGCGTTTGCAATTCCTTGGAATTCATCTGTTTGTCTAATTGTACTGGTTGTTTAACATGCATCTTTCTGCGTATGATTCAACTTACCCAAATGTTCTAGGCACCTTTTGCTTCGCCTGCTTCTGATCGTAGATTAGTAGACCGCAGCTCGCCTTGTTCATACATATTTTCTCCCTTGGCTTTGGTCGTTGCTCCTGGACTAATTTGGATCTAACTGTCAACTACATTTCCGAGCAGTGATGGTAACATGTGGTTTGTTTTTGAAACCTGATGCTTTCTTTCGGCTTCATGCATGTTGATATTCAGTTCAATAGCTCTTCAAAAAAGGCTTTGAAGAATGTTAATGAACGAAGCTTTAGTGCATATCAGTTGGTTAACGGCAGCCAGATAAAACACAAGGATGGTTAGTTTTTCAGTTCTTCTTTTGTGTTAGGTACGATCACACGGTCGGAGTAGATGAGCGTGATAAAATACCTGAGGAATATGATACCACTTTACAAAAAGTCACTGCTCTTACTATCTTTTGGCCGATGAGAGTTAACTGAGGCTCGTACGATTTCCTCGCGGAGCCTTTGTGGGTCAGTGCAATTTAATACAGATCGCTGTGCACCGATGCTGGCTATGAGGCGACTTTTGTCTGATGCGCTACTACTTCAGCGAAAATAATAACAAAAACAGATAAATTTCAACCACTATGTTAGCTTTTGGGTATATTTTTTCAGTTAGAAAATGGTATTTCGGTCCTCGGTGACTTCAATTGAACGTTGAGACAGTTGAGTGGATGGAAGCTTTGCCGGAAGATGAAGTTACTGATAGATAACCCCGTAGCTTCTTTAACGCCTGTGCGAGCCCTTCGCTAGTGTTAGATTAATAATATTCAGCTCTGTCCGTTTTCAGATTATTGCGACGTCGGTAAACACACTGAAGTCTTACATATTTCAGTGCTCTTGCGTAAATTCTGGTCAGTGTGAGAATGTACTTTCCTGATGAACGTTTGTGATGGAAACTCTAACCTGGTGCTTCCTGTCAAAGTAAGTCAATGGGAAAGCTTCTTTTAGTGGTTCCAATAAATGCAGTGACTTTTCAGAGTCGATATTGCAATTGATTTTGCCGTAAAGTATCTTGGAGTATTAGTGCAAAGAGATTGCATATTATCTGTTGTTGCAACCAATGAAAAGTAATTCATTTTTAACCGTCCGAAACGATGCAGATGACTCATGGGTGAACTACTAAAGACCCTCTGAAGTCATTTGTGAACCACGTGATCTAAGTTGAGCCGTGGGTTAAAATCACATGGTGCATAATATCGTTTACTGGAAGTTTGGGGCGTCCAATTAGAAATTAATTGCAACACCCTGGACGGTTAGACAGTATTTGCAACTATGGTGGTCAACATACGGCTGCACTCAAGTATCACATGAGTGTCATGTGAATGTAGTTGTTATGCCTAACGACAAGATATTGATTGCAGAGCTGTATCTTGAATAATTGGAGGTCTCACGTGAGTGGAAACATTCACAGGTGTTAAGTGAACGTTTATGACCTGTGGAGTTTCGTTTGTTATTATTACACTGGAACTGCAACACAACATCAACATTTGAGCTACATGTGGTATGCTGTAGTCTGCCTTATCGGCTAGTGGATCCATATGCTGGTTTCTTGTGGATTTTTTGGTATGTGCACGTTGCAGCGTAGTTTGTAGATGGTGTATCTTAGCCTAAATAGTTCATTCAACTCAATCTTAAACTCGTGATATTGTATCACCTCTATCGTTTTAATTCAATCTTGAACTTGTTTCAATTCAACTTTCTGCATTGGCTAGCAATTGTGTGGCTTGTGTAAAGGTCCCGGCGGCAACCGTGTTCTTCTTCCTGTTTGTTCTATACGTATGAATCCGTATACGTCTGCTATTGCAGCCCTGGTAGGAATTCAATGATGCTTTCTGTCATCGTCCAACCAACGTTATGTTGCGAATGTCTGTTTTTTTGTCTAACGACTCATTTGTTATTTTTATTTTCGACGTCGTTTAACTTTAACCTCCTTGAGCGTTGGGTAACGCAATTAAAGTTTCTAGGCACTTTCCGCTGGACGCGCTTTTGAGTGCAGCCAAGTATGCTGGAGCCCATATTGCGCTGCTTTTTTCGGTGCCGTTTGCCTAATATCGGACTAAAATTAACTATTCATCATATCCCCAAATGTTGCTGGAAGTATGCAGTCGGTTTTCAAACCCTAAAGCATTCTTTCAGTTTGATACCTGTGGAGACTACGTTTTAAGTGCCCTTTGAGAAAGACGTCTGAGATTGTTAGTGGATAGAGCTGGGCGCATACCTACTTGCCCAATACATACTTGAATTTTTATTATTGCATCATCCTAGAATTTTTGCAAATGTTTTTGCTCTCTGATGGTCAAAAAGTTATTCTTGACTGATGAATGAATCATCGACACAAGTAGAATGAAATCCCTAGTAAGCTTGTTCAAGAAGTACATCGTTGCAGTCTTCCTGATGTTCGAGATGTTCAGCACTCAATTCAACCATGAGCTTGCACCCTAAACACTGTATAACTTCTCATTCACAACTCAACCCTGTGGTCATGCAAGGAAACCACAGGCTGGTAAGTTCGGCAGCTGACTTAGCGGTTTACGCAAAAATAAGACATCACAGACAGTTCCTGTCGTCACCAGAAGTGGACGGAGAAAACTCATGATGTTTCACAATGTACTAGTCTATGGCGCATTTATACTGAAGTTAATTTTCTTTTACTTCTGGTATAAGGCTTTTGATGTTGATTTTGAACCACGGGTTAGACGTGCATTCTTCAGTGCGCGGTTCACTAAGTCGTTTCTCCCACTTGAGAATTTACCAGCTGCAAAGTGCAAAACCCGTTAAGAATAGAAACCGGATATTCTTCCGGTAAAATATGCAGAAGGTCACTCATGGCGTTTCAAATAGCACCGTTATGTAATTTAGCTGAGAAGACTGGAGACCAGTCATCAACGATCGATAAGGAGCAAGTCTTTGTGATTTGTATTACAACCACACAGTACCGTGTGATGTTGCAGGGCGTGCGGGTAACTGTCACGCAGACGCTCTTCCTAGCTCAAATACAATACACAGTTGAGTGGCTTCCAACCATTTCACACTCCATACAACAGGCAGAACATTGAATTCCCCAAGCCAGAATATTCAGCTATCTACGTAAGAATTGCGGTTGGGTGGATGAAGCGCATAGTGGCATTCGCGGTGGAAGTGTCTTTCATGCGAAGTTCGAATACAGTTTTCAAGTGTCACACAGGTGGTACAGTGTATTTCATAGTTACTCATAAACAACAATAAGACTATGCTGGTTTTGACCGAAACATCACTTGTTGTCCTCCTTGTAGTAAGCCTTCAAATGTTTCTTGATAACACACAAAAGCGAAACGTCTGTCGATAGGACATTGACTGGGTCCCACAAAGCGCAACATCGCAAAATCTGATGCATAACAATCGTTTGGTAATTCGTACACCCTAGAAATATTGTCATATATTTTCAGCCATATGCCGTTATTTCATGCCTATATATGTACCGCTCACATTACACGCTTCATATTTTTAGCTTCAGTCATATAGCCGGTCCATGTGAGTCAAGCAAACATCATTGTTCTCCATATAACAATACGCCCGTATACTAGCTAACAATGCTACCGCTCTTATCACCGATTGAAATATATCTGCTGTCATAAGTTTTGAAGAATAAAATAAATTGAGTTGTAGAGCGCTGAAAAAATTCACCCAAAAGCTTGAACAGATAAAAACGTTAAACCATACCTCGATAATCCCTCACACTTTTTGTCAAACATATGACCTAACAATAAACTATAATGTTAAAATAAAACAAGAAAAAAATAATAGTGACTTTGAATCTTACAGAACTACAGAAAATGTCGAAATTCTCTATGTTATTTGATCGTTTTCAGAATCATTTCACTTTATTCCGTTTCACAGAACGTGTATCAATCGCTGAATCGCTGCAACGCAGATGGACCATGTTTTTCAGCAATTCAGCGATTATATCACAGGTTCGAGGCAGAAGCCCAAAGTTCCATGATCCAGTCGGTTTCTTCACTCACTGTAGACAGACGTCTCATGATCTTAGAGGCGATCATTACAAACAGGGTCTAACACCGCTCTTGGGGATCACATTCAACACCTGGCACAGAGTAAGTTCACTCGAATAATGGAATTTTAAATAAATGAGAATCAAGCAAGGCTTTAGAACGATCCCTGGAAGCGATTCTGACGACCTGTTCCAGTGATCAATAACCCTGTGGGAAAAACTGCTGCTTATAAAAGGTGCGAGTACGAAGCTTGAAAATCTTCCAATTTGGTCCTCGCTGGCCCTCGTCATCCGCGACAGTGAAGAACTATTCTACAACACCTACACTAAAGATGTGTGTGAGTATCAAATCACCGTGGAGTTTACGAAATTCAATTGCGTGCAGGTCAAGAATTTCAAGTCGAGACTCCTAAGTAGCATTTCTCGGGCCATTTAACTGCTTGGTAGCCGCGAGTTGGATAGGCTCAACAGCTAATACGTCTTTCTTCGGCCCGGTGTACACGACCTGATTGATAAACTAGAGGAGCGGTCGTATATAAACCCTAATAAGTATTTGAAACCCTTCCTTGTCTACGCAGTGGAAAGTGCGCCTAAACAACCTAGGAGCGGCAAATCCCCTTTTTGCCGCCATCTCATGGTGATGGGTGAAGGACAATTTAAACGACACTCGGATGCCGAGATCTTTCTCCATGTCGATTTTCATGAGACCTACTGAGCTGACTTTCTTATGAATCATGAAGGCACTGTCAGAATCTTCACTGAATGACATGTGAGCGCACTTGGCGTCATTTGGTGGGAGACTCCAAACGTCCGACTACTGTTTGATCGCGTCAGGATCAATTTGTAGTGCACTGGGATCAGCGGCATTCCAGATTTTCGTGTCGTCTCAGTATATGAGAGCAGTAATAGAAGTATGGTTCGGGAGGTCGTTGATGTGAATGAGGAATAACAAAGGACCTAGCGCTGACCCTTGAGGAACTCCCGCAGAAATGAAAGAGGGGGATGAAAGGTCTGATCCGAACTTAGCTCTAGAAGTTCTATTATCAAGAAAAGAGGTAATCAAGCGAAGAACCTCCCCTTGAATACCATAGGCTTCCAGTTTGTGTTTCAGAGGGCCATGAGGGACACGGTCAAAGGTCTTGGCGAAATCAAAGAGGATAACTTCTGAGATGAGGCCATTGTCTTTGGCCTCCGTCAGACTATCCATGAAAATAAGCATGTTCGTTATGCATGACTGATTAGGAAATAAGCCATCCTGGGTGGGAGAGAAAAGATTGTTTGATAAGTAGCGATTAAGGATGGTGAGCGTTAGTTGGCGCTTCCTTCTTCTGCACGGAATGCTAGTAAGTCTGATTGACCGATGACTAGCAGGAGAGTGTCGGTCACCCACTTAAAATATGGGTGTGACCATCGCCTCTTTCCATGCGCTAGGGAGGAAGTTGGTCTGGAGTGTTTGCTTAAACAGCTGCTTCCTCGAGTATTCTGGGATGGATCATGTCAGGGTCCATTGCACTGTATGAATTAACCTTGAGTAAATAGTCTTCAACATCTTGCACAGAAAAATCAGCCGTAACGAGCGGTTGCCTGAACTTCTGCAGCGGTGGTACAGTATGCCAGTTCGGGGATGCGACGTTGTAGATTGCCGAGTAGCGCCCCCTGAATAACTCGACCAAAACTAGTGAGTCAAGTGACGTCTCCCCGTTGGACAGTTGTGAAGGAAGAGCTAAAGATGTGTTCTTTCCTATTCATCGCATATTCTAAAATAAGAAGTTTTGTTCCCGCGGGCTCTGAGGAGGATCTTTCCTTGTACGAGATTGGTGTGTTCGCGGATTTCCCGCCTACTCCTGTTTTGGACAATGTGGAACGCGCTCAGGTCCCCCGATTTCCCGCAGGTTTATGCTCCGCGAATAAACGGGAATGGTTAACGGGGAGACGAAGTATTTTGCACGGAAAGGGTGGCAGAAAAGAGCAAGTGCACAGTTTGCGTGGTATAAATAAGTCGTCCGGTTTCTGAATTGCGCTTCGAAACGCACGTTAGTTTTGGTCCACAGAGTCTAAGTCAGTAAGAAGTGAACGCGGTAAGTTCTCATGCCGTTGAAATCTGACTGATTAAAGTTTCGAACTGTGAGCCGTTTTGGTGGCTGTTATAGCCAGTAACATATAAAGTCATAGGCTAATAGAAAGTGGCCACTGTGTCCTGGTGAGAAAATGATGCCCAATTTATCTTGGGTGCATTAAAGTCACCCATAATAATCAGATAAGTAAAGCGTTGTAGGCCTAGGAATTTTTTCAGGCTCACCAGAATTTTGTTGTCGTCGGGGATGTCGGAGGATGGAGAACGATAAGTAACCCCCACTAGGAGTGTGTCTTGGCCACGCAGTGTTAGGCGAAGCCACAGAGCGTCACGTTTGTTAGAGGACTGAAAGCCACCGACAACCGTGGATTTCGGAAACACTGCTGCAGGAAAATTGCAGGACTTCCGATCTCACTCGGGCAGGGTTACACCGGTAAAGTGAATACCCGGGAATACTCAGTTCACCATTACTTATGTCATCTGTAAGCCAGATCTCCGTGAGAATGAACAAGTCTGGTTGGGTATCATGAGTTAACTGTCTGATTTCCGGTAGTTTATTGAACAGACTCAGACGATTCGTATACATGCACTTGAAAGCCACTTCCTCGTTGGATTTTGTGAGAAAGGAGAATGCATTATGCGCGGAAGAGCCTCGAAAAGAAGGTCCAGAATTGAGGACGGTAGTTGGGCTGGACACGGTCTGTTACTCGGACTTGTTCGAACGTCTCTCCTTCGAGGCTGTGGCTGCGACATTACCGTCTGTGCGTACGTCAGCGACCAAACATTGCGCTCGACCATCATTCCTGGCGCCGTCATCTGTGAACCCTGCGTACCTATCAAATTCCGATTCTTGGGGAGTTTCAAATGTTTTCATTCACGGAAAATTTGACTTCTCGTCTGGTGGGTGCGGGGTTTGGAAGACGGTGATCCGTGCTGTGTGTTACGGCCACTGATAGAAATACCTATTGGGATGAGCCAAATTAATGCTTCTTGACTTGCGAGAGGCCAATCTAGCAAGGCTCTTCCGCTCCAAATCTTCGGAAGGAAGCTTTTTCTGTAGGGCCATTTGGTGGGTTCTAAGGTGAATAACTCTGAAGACGGTTTCCGCGCAGTGTTACTGCCCCCAATGATCGTGCCTGCGCTAGGGGCGTCGGCCTCTGGAATGACCATAAAAACGGTGTTTTCGCTCTCTACAACAGGCACAGGGGTCTGAGGGGTTGCCCTAGTCTCCAATATCAGGCGTGGCTTTTTTGTGCAAGTATTTACATTCTGACTGGTGTCCATAAACGGTTTTTCCCAAGACCCTATGGAGTGCTTCCACTTTCGTCAACATACTTGAAAGGAGATCGGTTTAGTTACCCCAACGACCGCATGAACATACTTTTCTTGTGTACAAAAAGGACGGGTAGCACACCTGTTCGTTTTCAAAACAGTAAACTGCTGCTTGCTCTCCCGGGAAAAAAATTCTTCGGTACGTGTTCTCATCCTTTCGAGAGTTCCACGCATACTCTTGCCGTCCATCCCCTGCTGACAACCGAACGATATGCTGGGCGACAACCGAGAGCCAACTTTATTCAACAACCCTATTTTTGACATCTAATACCAACCCTGCGCTGCGTGACACGCGCAGATTTTCCTGGTCTCCCTGGATTGCCATGCCCATATATGCCCTGTTGTTATTAATTTCGAGACGTTTCCGTGGTGAGCCTGAACCGCTAGCTTTCCATATTTTTAAGCCACCAATGAACAGGAAGGCATTACTGGAAGCTGGAAACGGTCATTGCATATGACCGTACCGAAGAAGCCGTTTCGCAGGTTTGTCAGTTCCAAATATACGGAACTACAAACTAGTTCCAACACAGTAAAAGTAACGCACCAGACTGAGCAAACCAGGTATTTATGTCAGGAATGCAATTGCACAGCTTTCTGTCAACAACATAACAAAGTGGCAGTAATGAGAAATAGGTTTAGTAACGAATACCACATTCGCCACAGCTCAACTGAAAGTCGGGCTAGCCATTGTTTCAACGTCTCTTATTTCTGAGGCGTTCAAGCGGTCGCATCCGTGGCCGTTCGTTCCCAGTATCATCCACAACAGTAGGAGACGGAGTAGGGCTGGAGTCAGAAATACCACTATTGATAGTAGGCACCACGGGGGTAGGAGCGTGCACATTACAGGCGATTTTGGTCTAAGTGTTTGTGGTGGGCAGAGTCGATATCCAAATCAAGTATGTAACGCATTCAGATGCTTGGGCTACTGAGCGCAACTCCTCGAGATGACTGGAGGCTGCTGACACGATGATACGCAACTTCCCCGGATTCCCCAACAAGCACGTTGGCTTCCAGAACTCGATTTTTGAATGACTTAGCTAGACTGCTCTGGTTTTTAAGTGGTCAGGGTTTCGGTAGTGCATCAGAGATCCTTCACACAAGGTCCACGCATAAACTCTTCAATGTCCCCAGACCTGACTTCCGTTATACATGTATATACAGTAGAGGTCAAAACAAAGGGATTTTTGGAGAGTTTCTGTAGACAATCAGGAAACCGTTTTCGTTGAACGATCACCTCTTCCTGAAGCTTTACTTATTCACATTTGTGTCGGTGCCCTGCGTTCAGACAGTAAGCGATGAAACCACCGCTTATTTTAGAGAACTTTGTAAAATGGTGGTGTGCAGTATTCGTCGATGTGACAACAGCCGGACCGTCAAGTTGATCATTTTGCAGGTGTTTTCTTCTGAATCAATCATGAGCACATATACGTGGATTTCACCCCCGAGAAGTGATTAAAAAGGAAAATGTGTTCTTTGATAACACGGCCACAATCGCCTGTATTTATGTGCGTTACAATGATATTCTCATTTGAAATGCGAGTGACACTGAATAACTCATTTATTAGGATTGCGGCACTTATCTTCCAAGTAATTGAATAAGGTAAGCATAAATTTTGGCTCTTTGGAAGGTTCCGTAGAACATACGGTTCGTGTTACATTGAGCATCACTTTTGCTACTGTCTCACAAATGAGTAACTGTGCCAGACTTCTACCTCACCAACACGTCGTTTGCAGGCAATTTCTTGGAGTATCATGTATGTTGTCAATGATGCACGATAATTGCATGCCGCTTACTTGGATTTCCGAAATTTTATTTGCTATGCCCTCCCTTATTTTAGGTGAATTTCATGTCCCAGTATCGCAGTCCACTACAGTAGAGGTTCCGACGGTAAAACCACTCAGTTTGTGTCAATCGACGCAAGACAAAAAATTATTCAGTAATATTCACAACTCGAATTTTAACTGACTGAATTGTTTGGAGAGTTAAGAAGTCGGCACCTCGTTTTTACCGTCGACAAAGGTGCACGCTCATTTATTGGGAGTACATCGGTTCTTGATCCCCCTCTCACTCCGCCGTTCCAGATTACCTACGGTCTTCCAGTGAGACACATATGAACGGTTGATTTCGAAGATTTTCGAACCCATATTCACATGATCTACCTCTTTCACAGTTACGCACATGAGCTTCTTGGTGGCAGTTCACAACTCAACTAAGTTAAATTAAAGGCCGGCTTAGTGTAGTAGTTGACTTCGCGAACTATAGCCTGAGCGTTGTTTTTGGAAGCTGATTTATGTGTACAGATTGTGGGGGAAAATGTGTCATGTAGTAAGGGGCGTCACCAATCTTCAATGCTAGGCTCAAGGAGGCCAGAGTGGTTGCCCAGTTCTTAGGTTACATTGCATGTTGAGGTCAGAAATAATTGAATTTTGGTCACGCAGCGATGTAGTTGGTGGATAGAATTGCTACCATAGATGGCAATGTGCATCTGTCGATGGCATGTATGCACTCATTCCATAACTAATTCTATCGTGGTGCTAGTTTCTAAGTTCGCACGCTCAAGGTTTTTCAGCATTATGCCAACGTGGATCGGAAGTCGCAGTGAGAAGACGGTGGATCTACAAAAAAAATATTCGTTAATTTACTCACCGTTCACAGGCAGACGTCAACGCAACAATTAAGGGCGCTACGAGTTCAGACGTGAGAGAACCTTGAACACAACCGCACGACAGCCACTAGAGAGGACAAATGTCGATGGAGATTTCGGTCGACCTACAGAATTCAAATGAGTGTTAGACTGGCTGTGCGGGTTTCGGACGGTAATAGCTAAGACACTGTTATTCTAGTGAACGTAGACTACAATGGTAGGGATGGCACGGATTCATTATACAGCTACGAGTAAAACTGCGATACCTATGCCAACACACCAACTTTGATGCTTGTAGTTCGTGGTAAATTTATATTCACAAGGTACTGTGAACCAGCGCGGCGGTACAGGCATGGCAACTCTCACGTTACAGGGAGTTAGGACTTCGGGGATGTCCAAGGTGGTGTCACCATACTTTCACTACTTGCTCTCGAATTAACGATTCTGATCCGGCTGGTTAGATTTTCTGAGTCAGTTGAAGTCACCGTCTTGGTAGGTGGCAATCCCAGCCACAATATCTTCCGATTAGGCTTATGACCGTAGTGAATGAATGGATGAATAAATGTATCATTCGAGTAAAGTTTGTCGGAAAGCGGTTCCCGTGTGTACGGCATGCATCAGGGTCAGTGTGATACTAGGACTCCGAATACGAATTCAAACAAGAGGAACTTGTCAACCTCAAAACGGTCTTCAGAAGAGCAACTAATGACTCCCTAAGATGCATCATTACAATGAGTGCTCTTTCCGTAATAGCACACTTGCTAGTCCAACCAGTTCCAGTCGAATCACCTGCAGGTTCTCACTGTCGCATTACTAGCCGCCACAAGATACAGAGGTAAAGATCTTTCGTACGGTTCTTGTGCCAAAAAAATACGTGGGCAAGCGCTTCATAGAATCTTCTACATTCAAGTGGATGGAGGAAACCAGTAAGTGTCACAGGCGACTAATTTTAAGTTTACGAGCAGGTCGGTATACGCTTGATGAGCAAGCGCCTCAGTGAGTAGTTTCTTGTGAGCCACTTGAAGCAAGTGTTTACGACGTGATAAGTACAATCAACCAAATGTGTTGCGAATACCCGATGAATTATCTCATTTGTTTTGTTGTCTTTTCGGACACGTTTTCCCATTTCACTTTGGATTGGGGCAGATTTGTTGTGTTAAATTACCGCTGTCTCTCTTCCAGGCCGTGAGTGCTAGTCGCAGATCGCGATTTCCTCAGTTATCGTGGGTGAAGAAAATGCTTCACAGCACTTTACGGCTTATTAACTTGGTACATGATTCGAAAGTTAAAATCGTCGAAATATGTGCCATGGACTCATATATGCTTGTTTTAAACGCCGGGCGTTATTCTCGAAAATCGGTGTTGTAGCAGGCAAGCGAGAAGACGAGTGGCGTGATTCGGATAGGAACGTTTGTGAAACACGTGACACCTAACATGCAGATCAGAGAGTGAAAGTACACATAATGATTAGTCTCGTTCGTGGGAGTCTCCCAGTGTTTGATCAGTTTGCACGACGTTGACAGCGTGCTCTGTGAGGAATAGGAAAAGAGACGGCGAGACAACTAAAACAAAATGACGTACGTCGTGTTGATCTCGATTTCCCGCTACAGTATGGTTGTTGTTGTGGATGTTTGCGTGTGGCAATCCTAATACATAGTTGCCAAAATAATTTATAGCCAAACGCACAACAGTGCAAATATTATTTAACATATCGCGGCAATTTTTTATATTTAGGGAACAGATTATACCACGGCTTTCCAGACGATGTTCGAGAATCGTGAATTCCGCAAATCCTGACGGTTCCAGGAGTGCATTAAAAGATACATGGAGGATGCGGACGTTATTTACATTCGTGAGACGAGCAGTAGTTCGAAAGTGGTTGTGAAGTACAATAAGGTGAGTTGGCATGGTTCCCTGGAAACTGTCTGGATTTATTACTGTTGTACAAAATATTAGATGCGTAGGAGCACTGCAGCAGTTTGCCACATGTCTAGTAGGTTAAGTGTTGTTAGTCAACAATCCACCCTCGTGACACATGTTTATTCATCGTGGGTAATTATTTATGACATCCAACGAACAATTCTTCACAAAGCAATGGTGTTTTAACCCGTATTTTTTTTATAATATGTGGTTAGCCACTCATGTACACTTGTGTATTCTGCGGTCAACCTGATCGGGCATGCCGTTTTTAACTCCACGATGTCTCGAATGAATGAAGGTCACGTTCAGCTTTGATTGCAAAAGACGGGAAACTCACCTGTTCTACGGACGTGAGAAGCTCCTTTATGTCAAACTGACTTGCTTACCCTTCAATTTCAATGGGACACCTTTTACTGGTCTACATCTCTTGCTTAGGGAGCGTGTTTTACACCAGTTTGTCGCTGAAAGTAACAGAACAGAGTCATTCGTTCCAACCCCTGATTTTATTCCATTATTTCCGGAACATATCAATGGAGAGAAGTGTGGAGTGATTCTGAGAGTTATTACAATAAAACGTCGTCTAATGAATCAGTATCGGTCCATATCTTTCAGTCGGATTGACTTAGTCGGTAATTAGCAAATCAGTATCTGTTTTCCGCTCACCCCTGGATGAGACGGTAACAGTCTGCTCCTTGAGAGGTAACACTCAAAAGACCGCCAGTTCTTGCCGTGTATAGGTGTCATGATATAGAGTACAAATCTAAAATCCTCCACCTGTGAGGTGGAAAACCTGTGCCTCACAGCAAATAGTAGAGGAGGCAGTTAATGTGGTTGATGAAATGCGAGAACTTTAGAAGGAATCTTGATATCTCAACGATAACTTTGAAGGATAAGACTATTGTGGATGATCCTGTCACAAGTTGTGACGTTTTACTTCACATTGCATGCGAGGTCATTCATCCATCTCTTCCTATAAGCACTCCCTGCCTTCCTAAACCATGTTTCCATCGATGCTGTAGATATACGGTCACAGATAATTGTTATCAAAACTTCTCAACATCCTGGTCCTGATGGGTAGCGTGAAACATGGTTAGACATAAGTCCACCGAGAAGCTTTCGACGTGGGTAGGGCGAATACTCAATACGAATTTTTTTCCCGAAAACTGTTTCTGGTCTGTTGAAGTCGAAGTTCACCCGTCATCTTTCGAAGGCGTTAGTTAGCTCTTTCTCATCCATGATACTTAGATGGCGTATTGCCTATTTGCTTGTGAGCCAATGACAGGAAAGCAAAGCGCCAAAATCATCTCAAGTGCTGGCGGTTCATCACGTTATTCGGAGACTGGCATTTGCAGATTAAGAATGTTTGCTTACTCAGCCGGTCTTTACTAAACATATGTGAATCAAGAAGTTTTCATGGACGTGCCTCATCGGTAATCGAACAGTATGTGGTCCAGATATTAAACAAAGAAAATTTGCAGGGCATTTAAGGAGAGGTGAACTTATTATCGCGTACGAGACATTATGAAGTAAATGTTACTGCTGTAAAGGCGTATTTTTTGGATTCAAATTTCTCACAAAGAGGTCTGTGGTTAATGTACGCCAGGCACCACTCTCGGTGATTCCGGCGAATAGTGCACAGGTTCGAAGCCAAAGGCCAAACATGCCCAGATTCGGTCAGTTTGTATCGGTCTGTTGGAACTGATCCAACAAAATACAACCCTGTCAGTTAGCACTATCGACAATCGATCGACAGTAAAAAGCCAAGTCTCAGCGCGTTGACTTCGTATATTATTACCAACCCTGGAAAATAGAGAGTACAGAGAGGCGCGTCAAGCTAGCGAGGCACGGAGCGAGTTGTGTGTTAGCCCCGGGACGGATGTTACAAATTGTGTAGCTTGACTAAAACAAAAGTAGGTACAAAATCAAAATCATAGAAAATGTACAGATGAATGCGACTATCAAAATATCATTTATTATAGTCGCTACATAGCTCTCCCCCAGAAGGNGGTCGGTGTCCAACGGCACTTGAACATTTGGAAGTCACTAACGAGGAACCGGGGGTTGAACCCATGGACTGATAGTTATAACTAGAAAAAGAAACACGACATACTCAGGAGGCAATGTCGATATGGATGAGTGAAATATACTAACGTTTTTTGAACGGTTCCAGGAGAAGCAGCTAATGCCCTCTCACAAAGGGCGCTGTTGGTAACCAAATATGGACTCGGCTATTGCTTGTACTGGTAAGCATATCACAAACGGTCTTGATCACACGAATTTTAATTGCTCATATTGGAGTCTTTGCCAGCACTATGTAAATCGTATTGGCTCAGTGACGCAGAATGTTTAGAACTGCCTCTACCACAGTATGACGTACTGATTTTTATGGATCCATATTGCCGTTAATTCATTTTTTGTCAGAACACCTGCTGAGGAGTTTATTGCTCAGATGTTGAAGGTTTACTGCTGAAGGTTCCTAGGGTAACCCGGTTTTTGTTATTGTAGTGTGTGAGAACAGTAAGGAGCCTGGGAGAAATCCGATTAAAAACAGTTTCCTCCACTAATAACTGGAACATTAAACATTTCACGATGTTACAGCCAAAACTCCAAACCTACCTAGACTTCTTCATCAATCATTATCCTCCGGTGGATTTTTTGAATGCAACTATGCACAGATAGTGATGAAGACAGATGTTATATGCATGGACTCGATTTTGCACGATTTACAGCAACAACTAATTGACTTACATTCGTAATGGTTGTTGAATCAACGGAAAAATCGGACTATGTTCTAGAAGCCTACTCTTACGCACAGCCTGGGTTGGATATGTGTGCACATATGTCTTAAAATGGTAGAGGGTAGAAGGTTATACATAAGTATATATACTCAAAGAACGTGGTTTTGCAAACAGACCAGTCAATCTAAATTCGGAGATGGAAGCATACTACTTTAAGACTGTGAGTAGAATAAAGTTAAATGTGAACATGGAATTCACGGTGGTCTTATAAACTTTCGACAAGTAATCAGCAGCGAATCACTTCTACTGCACAACCGGTAAAAGAAGGATTCCGCGATTCCACTCCTGTATGTGAGTGCTAACCATCACCTGATCCTCTTGTTACATAGCATCTATTTTTTCCTATGAGTGACACCAATCAGAGGTGACTTGCCATTAGTAGTTCCGTATCAACAGTACACATACCTGAAATATTTTGTCGATGGATGCTGTAACGAAAAATATCATTCCCCTTACTCTGATAAGAAAGAATCCGTCGTACTCCGTAGACAACCTATTGCTCCAACTTACTGATATACCTGCTAGCACAACTCTAATGGGCTGTCCATAATGATTCCAACTCCGCGTCCACAAGAAGTTGCATAGTGAAGGAAATCACATACTACGAGTACAAAGATAATATTGGTCTTAACGACACGTTCGGAAGAGTGCCGGCGTGCGGAACAAGTACAAGTTCCTAATCATGAACAGTACCAACAAGGTTACTAAGGGAAGTTATTACATCACACAAGGAATTGAGTTACTTCTGAAAGAAGTATGAGGCGATTTAAAAGGTCATAAGAAAACTGAATCACGTTGGGATTGCTGGTCGGGAGGACATATCTCAACTAACTAACTTCACGAATTTATGGCCTTCTAAAGACACACAAGGAAGAAGTTCCACTGTAACACATAATGTTCATGGCTACACGTCTTATCACCAACCTGATTTATGGGGTGCTGGGACGAACGAAATTTGCGCTCTGGACTAAACCACCGTAGTCTCAAAGGCAAATTTAACCTTGTCTGTCTCATTTTAGATCTGAATGCCACAACAAACATTTCTCGATGTTTAGTAGATGTTTATGAGGGTCCCCATTAATTGCGTGATTGCTACCATTCACATTTATTCCGTCACACTTTGAAGAAGGAGATCGAGGAAACAATGATTTCGTTGTTGTCATGATGATTAGAAGATTAGGTGGTTTATCGTCCAATAGGTTGTTTCAAGAAAGCGCTCGGCCGGCTAGGGCGTTCTTTTTATATGCTCCACACCATTCACCAAGAAAGCGGTTTTGCACGTCTACCGCGCTATATAATGTGTCCAGATGTTACATCAGCCAGGTTAGAAAAGAACCAACAACGTTCCAATTGGGAACCGTTAAACACTTCAACAAGAGGCAAATGGTTTTTCAGATGAAGACGAAAGGCCTGCATTTTGTTTTTAGTTCTGTATGGATACTGAAGTCGAACATAGCGGCAAACATTCTGGACTGGAAGGTTGCACAATTTCTTTCCAGAAAGTTCATGGTCATTTGTGATGTTTTGGTCGTGATTAAGAAATTTTCGGGCAGACCGAAGGTGACTTTCACGAGGGCCTTCATAACTCGTTCACGTACTGATGCGAGTAGGGTTTTGTTGCTAGTACAGTTTTGATGACAAATGCGAGTGACTTTGCGTTTGTTAATATTGAGATGTGAGTTCGTTTTTATGACCCGGCGGTTTGAGGAATTCAAAGCGTTCTGTAAGGTGATCACATAGTTTAGGCACACTAAAACTCATCTGGAGTATTTTCAGTGAGATCCAGAAAATCAAATACCTTATGCACTACAAAAGTTGAATTTTCAGCGTACAGCAACATCCGCAGTCTTAATTTAGTAGATTGCTCAAGGGCGGAACGCATAAAAACAGCGATTCCAAAATGGAACTTGAGGGAATGGCGATGTCAGTGGGGAACCACTCATGTTGTAGCAAGGGGTCTCCCATCGAAACACGATATTCATTGTCCAACTCAACATCTTCCTAGGCCACAGGCGCCCGAATTTATGAGCTGGAATATCGACCCGCAACACATCGGTAGTTTCCATCAACGCATTTTGTAAAATTCTGCCCAATGTTTGTATGTAGTTGAAGCCGTCTGTCAAGGATTGGTCGCCTGCTACCCCCCGTCCGCTGGTCCGATTTCGTTGATCAATAGCTCAGCCAGTCACCCGAGCAGTTCGCGATCTATCTGATGTAGGCGTTGACCATATCTCACCATGATGTTGAGATATTCCACCCGGTGTTGGACAAACCGCACAACCCATCTGGCCATCCGCCATAAGGTTTTCTATTTCCCGTCAACCAGTGGTCAGTTAGATAGTTCTCAAGTAATTTGCGTGATGCCTTACATAAGTGATTTCTGTAGTCGCCTATGACCAGCTTCGCAACCATATTTTTTGAAATGTGCGTTGAAGTTTCGCCCAGACAAACAAAATAGTTATGTCAACAGAAAAACTCAGGGGACGCAAGTAGAATTATGTGGGACGTACCTCGCAAGACGTTTCGATCAGTAGCATAGCTTATGGTCATTAACCATGCATTGATTCAAAAAAGCATGAAATGGGAGTGAGGCGTTGACTACGATAAGAAGAGCACACTGAACCAGTCAGGTTCGCACGCGTCGTCGTGACTTGAGCATTTCGAATTTTAAACAAATCAAGTAAGGAAATTCTAGTGCAAACAATATCGATCTAACAGTGGAGCACACGGGAATAAGTCGAAGGTGGTAGGTATCACTAGAGTAAGCTTAGGACAAGAGGGAGAAGTAAATTTATGGGAACAGCATAAACAAAACAGTTTAACAATGAGAACAAACGGTTAGTAAATAATACAAACTTATGACTGCAAACCCTCAACATCGTGGTACCGATAGGCTAATTGTCATGTGCTTCTGTACACAAGGGGGAGGTTTTATAATGGTGTATCGCAACGGTCTTCGCAGAAGGAAGATCAGGCTTACCGGTTGGACGATGGGGAATACGAGTGTTTTCCGCACTTGAATTTCCTGTCTCGTTTCTTCTTAATGTCTTGTGATAGAAGAGTGTGTGGCGCCTGTTTTATTGTTCACTAGCCATTTGGGAATATGTTGCGAGACAAGTGACCCAAGCATTATCATCTTTTGGCCAACTTACTCGACTCCGCAAATACAGATGTATTCATGTATGATGCTAGTTTTGATGACTAAACTGTTTAGATCTTTTATCGATATGCACCGGAGCTCTGTCGTTTTTCTGATCAATCTCGACTCTGTCGCGCTGTACGCATCTGTGACGGCACACTTTAATCAACGTTGAATGAGGATAGTTACATCCTCACTCTTTCATGACAGTGTTGTATATACGAGTTTGAGGGATACTGTTTCTGATACTGACCGTCTCGATAGTTCTATAACGTACTTCGAGATTTTTCGAGCAGGGTAGCTGTTGTGCGGCAGAGTTTGGTGGATAAAAGCTGTTTCTTCCTTGATTGAGCACATTCACTGAAGCCCACGGAAGAGAGTCTGAATGAGGTCATGTCTGAGCAGTGTGTGCAAAACTTTTGAAGTGTACTGTTCTGTCCAACTCGGCTTCCCACACATTCTTCTTATAATGGATCCATCATCACTCGAAGACACTTCCACCTCTAAGAACGAAAGTTCTTTATTCTACCGAAATTCAATGATGAATCAGATGTTCGGGTGTAGACTAGTGAGCTGTGCGCAAATTTGGTCAACACATCGCCGTGTGTCACGTATACACGAAAGACATCGTCAACACCTCGCTTAAACTACAGCGTTTTAGAGTGAATGGGCGTTGCTACTTGTCTTTTTAAATGTGTCAGAGAAATATCAACAGATACGGGCCCCAGTGGACTTGCCATTGCTATGCGCTCTGTTTGTCGGTAGAATTCACCACTGGGTAAAAACTAGAGACTCATGGTAAACAGGTGTAAGAATTCACGGATTTCAGACAACGGTAGTGTAAGGGATATTTCACGTTCCACTGCAAAGTCATGAATAATGAATGTCAGTTCGGCTGCCGGAACTTTTGAAAGCATTGTTTTTATGTAAAAAGATGCCATTATCTGGTCACAGCTTGAGATCTGTTATTGAGTTCATGAGTTGTAAAGAGTGCTAAGCAATCGTTTCACATTATGGTTTCAGCGATTGTAAGAGCCACTCGGCCAACTTATGGTGAGGCGAGCTGACTATCGATTGTATAGGTCTCAAAGTTATGTCAGGTTTGTTAGTCTTTGGTAAGACATAAACCTTATGTATCTGGGACCCATTAGGTAGACATTCACAGTAGGTCTTCTAATCATTCAAGCCGCCCTTTTTTAGATTCTGGAGGCAGTTGGTGACTTCTGTTCTAACGGATATATTGAAAGCCTTCTGTTAAGCATCCTGCAGGACTTTCGAGTTGTCCGTTAGAATTTTGTTATAATTTATTGATGTGGTGAGTTTTATTTAGTATCGTTTCACTGGAGTCCTTGTCCGGGGGTAAGATGATGATTTACGAAACCTTCTGTAATTGTTTACGGTAATGTATGTGCGCTCTATGAAGTAAGCAACTTTGTTTGTTAAGTATACGTCGGTATTGGCTAGCGAGATGGAACAGCTTGGCATTGAACCAACTAGCTGCGTCATTAGATGTGGTTTTTGAAGATTCACTTGGGTGCACAAAAGTCTAAGCTGCTTCTTAACGTGAATATTAGAAATGCTGAATGAAAAAACAAAACCTAGAATCTGTCGAATGTTGTTCCACTTCAAATCTGTCCACTGAACGCGATGACAAATTCCTGATCTGGTGATCTAAATTCAGAGCAAAGAATGATAACACATCCTCCATGGAGAGCGATAAATGTAGTTTTTTTACCATGGGTCTCTTTGGATTTCCTCTTTAATGAACGGGCAAAGAGCACAGCATTAATCTGATAGAATAAGTCAAGATTGTCAACCACGGGGGGTACCTGTTGATGAGTGGAGCGCATACCAGCTAATTACAACGTGGCGGTTTTTGTTAGTAGGAATTTGGAAGCCTGTTTGAGTACTAAGTAATCGATCTGACTTTACTCTTGCAGGCAAATTTAAAAGACAACCTCGGAAGTATGTCCGACGATATACACTGTTTGATTAAGGCAAAGTTGACAAATTTATTTATGATTTTAAATCATATACGCAGTAAATTATCAGGTGTGTTCATAGTAGTTTTGTGGAGGCCAGCACTTAGAAGCATGAAGCATTCATGACACCAGCTGTACTTAGAAGACGAAGATGGGATAATTGTCTCGGAACACACTTCCAAATGGCTAGTGAACAATAAAACAGGCGCCACACACTCTTCTATCACAAGACAGGAAATTCAAGTGCGGAAAACACTCGTATTCCCCATCGTCCAACCGGTAAGCCTGATCTTCCTTCTGCGAAGACCGTTGCGATACACCATTATAAAACCTCCCCCTTGTGTACAGAAGCACATGACAATTAGCCTATCGGTACCACGATGTTGAGGGTTTGCAGTCATAAGTTTGTATTATTTACTAACCGTTTGTTCTCATTGTTAAACTGTTTTGTTTATGCTGTTCCCATAAATTTACTTCTCCCTCTTGTCCTAAGCTTACTCTAGTGATACCTACCACCTTCGACTTATTCCCGTGTGCTCCACTGTTAGATCGATATTGTTTGCACTAGAATTTCCTTACTTGATTTGTTTAAAATTCGAAATGCTCAAGTCACGACGACGCGTGCGAACCTGACTGGTTCAGTGTGCTCTTCTTATCGTAGTCAACGCCTCACTCCCATTTCATGCTTTTTTGAATCAATGCATGTTTAATGATCACAAGCTGTGTACACCTCTCGATGCTTTCGATCGAAATGTCTCTGCACAGCACGTCCTAAGTTATCTTACTTTCATATCACTTCTTCAGATCAGTGGTCCAGTTTCCATTACGGCCCATTTAAATCGTGGTCTCTAGACTGCCCAATCAGTAAATTGGGAGTAAAAAATAGAACTCATGGAAGCTGCTGTTTGGCCAGCATGTCTACTACTTTCATGTTAATTTTGCCTAAATCTTCCAACTTCTGATGGTTGGGAACAGTGGTGGTGGTGTTTGTAGCTCGGGTTGATGGTTCTGGTATTCATATGTTCGCCGAGCTTGGCATTTAGGTTGCAAACGTTTCATCACCAGGCGAGGTGACATCATCTGTGCCTTGAAAAAGCCCCCCCCCAATGTGGATGATGGTGCAGTATTATCTGAACGTTTCGTGAACCCCCGCTCCGGCTGACTAGAATACCTTCTCATTAAAATTTGACTTCGACTTAAACGTGGTTTTGCACACAGTGATCTGCCAGTCAATGTCGGCATCCGTGTGCACAAAAGGCGGTCTGCAAATTTCACCAGTCAAACAAATGAGATTTCGGGTGACGCTATTTACTAACAAGACTCAGTGTAGTAGCAGTCTATCTTAAGTAATTGCTACTTTTGGCACAAGCTCAGATAAACAGTCGAAGTGCTCGTTTTGGCCCATTTCTTATCTAACAACACGGATGGATGATCCGTCTTTCCGTACGACCCTGTGTCATCAGGTCTGTATGGAGTTTACTTTAAACTGCTTTTTCCAAAACAGGGAAATCCTAAAGCCCATCATTTTTGTTGAAATCTATGGTCGCATAAACGTGTAAGCAACACCGTGGAGCGGTCTCACGGCCTACAGCGTGTATTGTAGATGAACCTACTTGAGGAGATTTGTCGAGTGTGCGGGGTCCGGTGAAAGCGTTGAAATTCACCCGACGGCCCACGTCACCAAATGGAATGATAGCTGTTCGGGAATGAACTTGACATTTACATGATGTGATGACTTCATGGCAGTTGTATTGTGTCCTGGGATCGTATCCAGTTGTCTGCATTCAGATCCGACGTTTCTTGCTCTGCTAGATTGTTACGTGATCCCAACAGACTGGCCGTTTGCAATCAACCATTCCGTCATTTTTTCTGCCAAGAAGGTTATTCTCAGTAGTCGGCTGAGGTGGATTGTTTATACTGGTGACCGTTAGATCAGACAGACCAGCCAGTGACGCTAGAACTTTTAACCTGTTCACATCATACTCTGCTTGAATAACGACGTAAAATATTTTTTAAAGTAGCCGCACTGAGTGTATTAATATGTTCTGCTTGTATTCAACAACTTATCGGGTCTCAGACGACGGTCGTATACATGTTTATTTGTCTCGTTCATAGTGTGCACTAATTCATTTAACATTAGTTTCTCACATTCAGCCACATAATAAAATGTAGACCGCGGCGGACGCGGCGAGAAATTGCACTTAGAGGAGCAGTGGCTGTGAGAAACAACACCACACAAATGTGAAAGTACTCGTGGGTAGAACGTAGTTCACCTTGTGGATGTCGCATGAAAGGTTGTACACAAGGCGTACAACATCTGTCTGCACTCCACACCCTAATGTAACTGGGTGTTTGGGATCGCATGCAAGATGCTTTCGACGAACGATCGGTGATGACCACAAATTCATGAAATGTCCTTCTAATTTGTTCAACTAATTAGAGTTGAGATAATGACTCAATTGCACTTCAAACCCACTGTCAGTAGAAATCAATCCGGAGTGTATGTTCCAGGCCTGAATATTTGTCATCAGTGTGAATACTGAGGAAACCAAATATAAGAATAGCAGTTAGACCCTAGACGACCTCACAACCTATTTTCGGAAGACGTCAAGCGAGGTGGACAGATAAGTTGACTGTCCAAAATTGATGTGAGATGATGAAGGACTGAGTAACTTTGTGGATGTATAGTGTAACGTGAAGTATCAGAAACGTCTACTCTCTCAATACATCACAAGTGAAAAACCTGCCCAACTAATTGTCATCCTAAAGTGTGATTCATGTGCATTAAACTACTGAGAATAAGATGGCCAGATTTGACTTGATTCGTCAGTAGAAAATTGTTTGTTCAAGCGTCCTGTTCCACCG
The DNA here is from genome assembly GCA_008508345.1 of Paragonimus westermani. Lineage (NCBI taxonomy): Eukaryota > Metazoa > Platyhelminthes > Trematoda > Plagiorchiida > Troglotrematidae > Paragonimus > Paragonimus westermani. Next base: position 108,707 of record QNGE01000985.1, read on the forward strand.
TGGCACCAAAAGAAAATCATTCCACCATGACTTTCAGATTTGAAACCGAACACTTGCTTCGATGCAAACCAAATTCTACAAAAAACAGCCGCCTAATTAATTCAACCTGGTTGTAAAAACAGACCAGGTTTGTACTTTACATGCCGTTTGAGTGAAATTCACCTTGAGTGTCCAATCGGTTGTGGCGAGCTAGGATAATCCACACAATCAAACTTAGACGACGACTCCAGTAAGGCCGATTCTGACGGTCGGTTTAGTGAGAGTATCTACTAAACTTAAAATCGTCAGAAATGGCGATTGAAATGATTTGTACTTGTATGGTACTGTTGAGAAAAAACACTAAAGGTGCTTCCTCTTTCTGCGTTGGAATTAATCGGATATTCAAATTGCCCGGCTGGTAAAGGATGTCCAAATTGCGTCAAACAGGAAGGAGTCCGCAACTGACCATCAGACAATGGGTTAATACATTAAACCGGTCTGGTAGAGATGAAGGTCAAAATCTGTTAAAACAAATACCAAGCAAAAATGTTTTTGGAGGTAACCTTTAACAGTTACGAAGAAACGAAAACAGACATTTTAGACGCGCAGTCATGATACAAAATTAATCTTAATTGTTCACTACAGACAGTGAAATACAAACAAGGAAATCTAGAATCAAGTTTTTACAAACAGCGTGAACGTGCTCCGAAAAATTCAACGTTCTGCATCGTAGCAGACACAGAATGACAAACATGTCAAACGAACTTAAACAGTTTCATCATTCGCAGGTCTAAAGGAGTAGTGATTTAGCCATTGATGATTTAAGTGAATGAAATCGTCGAACTTCACCAGGATGACATCAGATATCTGAGTGAACTAATTATATGTTGTAACACTATTGGCTCTCTCGTGAAGCGATCCCTGGTAATTCATATAACAATCTTATACAGGTGGTACCTTACGACAGTGTCAAGTTCAACCTTACAATTCAACCGCCACCATGTTGAAAGACAACAAAAACCAGTGAATACTAAATAGCAATACAAAAAGAATATAATTCAGTCTACTTCATGAAAATCCATATTTTGTATGAAACTGCTATTCTCACCGTTTCCACACAGTAAAAATTGATCTCAGGATGTATTTGCATACAAGTCATTTCACCCAAACTGTTTCGGAGAAGATAGGACAACGAGTTGACATCACCCAGAAATAACGTCTGCCAGAAACGTTATCTATGAACAACATTGAGAATGTGAAAGAGAGAGAGAGACTGGTTGATCCCAACTCGCATTCCGAAGAACTGGTCAACTCAGAGACATTTAAAATGCTGTTGCATTGCATAGCCAGCTGCTTGCAGAGAAACCAATATAAACAGAGCCTGCTAGTAGGCCAGTACAGTTTATGTGAGTGGCGCAAATATGGGTGACAATGAAACAACGTTGTGGGCTGGTGTCTGTTCACAAGGCAACGTCGACTTACCCGATCAGATGTGTAACAGCTGGTGTTCAGCTAATTTTCAGACGGTGCATCGAACGTTGCTGTGTAGATAAAACTGAAAACTGAAACACTCAGCCACATCTGATGACGATAAAACAACCCCTTTGAAAATGTGCGCTAGAACTTGCTTAAAAGAAGATAAAATGTCACCCATTGACAAAACAGGATAACTTCAAGCAGGCTATCTTCATTTGTTGATACGCGCTCGCCAGTGATTACCACTTCCAGTTTCATGGTCTTTCGTGATAGATCGCCCTTTGTAATTCATCACACAGGACAAAGTACAATGGACTGAAGGTTGTGTAATTCAGCTATCAGTCGGACCTTGTGTCTGTGACAACATATGACGGATGAAACGTTTTTGAATATAATCTTGTAGCTTGGATGAATATTTTGAACCTGTAATAAGTAAGTGGAACAAGCTTCATTTCCTCCATCCTCAGATTTAATACAATGCCAGAATTACACGTTGTTTCAATCGCTGTGTGTAGAAAGTCCGGCCAAAAAGTTACGACCTCAGTAGGAGAAGAATATTTGTCCCTGCTCTAGCACCTTCATTGATGTAAAACTTGTTCATGGTTTCATTTTCACAGATTTCAGCGCGAATCATCAATTAAAGACAGAAAGCCAAGTTGAGTTTAAATTCACCCTTCTTGAAGTGTTTTCGTGGAACAGTCCTCATTTAAATCCTGACCTATTAGAAAAGACTGAACTAAGCGCCACGGCTGGGAGGAGCGAAAGTACAGAACGCATCATTCTCAGTTGCCCCACCAGAGCGCAATTCTTGAAAAGCCATTTACTGAAACCTTACAAGTATTCCGAACACCGTTTCTTTAAATGTGACATGCAACTGGCCAGTCAGAAAATGTATTCTAGTGACTGACAGTGACACCAACTAATTTTTGCCCTACTACTTCACTTATCTCATGGAGCGCTGTGCACGTTTCTGGCTTGTGAAAACCTTTGGTTAGCTTTCTTTGCCGTTTCTTAACTAACTGACGACATATTCGGTTGGCCTTCGACCTGATGAGTAAATTTATCATCAGCGAGATTTTATGCTTTGTGTTGACCAGTTTAGACGTGACAACATGCTTCGTCTCCACCGTTTTTGAGCGGGAAATTTATAGTTATGCCAAGTCATAACGAAGTCGCGCAGCTTTTTTGTCCACTGCGCAAAAGTGCCAAATGAATTCTTCCTTGATATACTGGCGCAGTTTCGTGCATTAAAGGATTGGATTAACAGATAAGGCTTGTCCACACTACTAGTTTGTGACACCATTATTGAAAAACCACACAGATGAAACGAAGCATGTGTCTGTTGTCGCTCTTCCCGGCAATTATATTCGGTTGATAAGATTTGTGCATGTTGTATAAGATAATCACTTACAGGTACTCGTCATTCTAACGTGGCCGCCAACAACTCCACCGTTCTATAACCCAAATCATCGGCAATTCCCACACGTTTCATGCGAAAATAAACGCTTGAGGTAGTTCATGGAAACAGCTGCGTCCATCCAAGTTTTTGGGAGCATAAAGAGAAATACTGCGTAAAGTTACTTTGTAAGTATACCTCTACATTTGCACCTTGACCTAATAGTTAACATTCCACGTGTGTAAGAAAAGTGGCATCACCGACGATCTGGAAACTTCGAGTACTTGTCCGGGTATCCTTTGAATTAGATGTGCAGCTGGACACTGCAGCAGATCATTAGCATATATGTAATGTATTCATACTGCTTGTGTAATCAAATCACATGGCACTCGAGGTTGCAGGTTAATGCTATACCGTCGTTAGTCTTCGCATCCTTTCCTTTAGTGCATCAAAAACGTATGGATCATCTCACGTGGCCCGGTTACCAAAGCTGTTAACATGCAAATCAAAGTGAACTACAAGCTTACTTGTTTGACTAAAGCAAATCTAAAATAGATCTAAATCACGCTAACATGAGGCATAGTAAAGTAAGGAAACGTGCTCCTGTGAGCTTATACATTTCCGGCCTCAAAAAAATTAGACGGCTGATGCGAAAGATTATGTGATTTATACGTGGGAAGCCGCAGTAGGAACAACAAGTTTACAATGAAATTTTGTTATAAAACATTTGCGGCAGAGGACTGCTGAACAATTGAGGGTGCCTTTCAACTTCCCTTCATGAGGCTCTTGATTGTTTGAGCATGCTTTCGAGGTGACAGGATTACGTGTACCTCTTATAATTGAGCTCGGATAGCTTGAGCATAAAGTCTAAGTGAATGTAGTACGTGAGAATTCGGTGGCGTCTAATGTGAAAACGCGAACCAATTTCAAATAGCTTTTGAAATATCTCGTTGTTATACTCAGTAATTTACTATCGATGTCCATGCATCAACCAATAAAGATGAAGCCCGCCTCTTTATTGCCCCAAAGTAAGATCAACTGACTAGCTTTCACAGATTACTGTTGTTACATTCCGCAAAGGGTTCCATTTAACTATCTGCCGGCCCGTCCAAAATATGAATGACTGAGCAACCCTGCTGAGAAAACCGTTGAGTTTAGCGATTTCTACATTACTCTTGACGTGCTGTACTCGTATGCACCGACGCAGGGATGGTCCATAGCAGAAGATAAACATCTAGCCAGCCACCGTCCTTGACTCCACCGACAGTGGACGCAGCTCTCCTATCAAAGTTGGTCTCAGTCAACACAGAAGGCATGCACATCTCGTCGAACAAAACCATGAGAAACTCATGCGCATAAAAACCGGCGAATCAAATTGGTCTCAACAAGAATCGGTTTCTTTTATCAGATGAGCCGATGCACTGACTTCGACGTGCCCCACTCGACATGAATTTCATCACTGACTCCTGTCAAATTTCCCATACACTACTCTAAAAAGAATTCAGACTCGTCGGTATGAACTAAAATGGCAGAGAAATACTGTTCCGTTGCCCATCAAACCATCATCTCGCAGACTAACACGACATCGAATATTGGGTCCGAATCTGAAGAACACCCCGAGTGGTTTACCTGTTTGATCCAAACAGCGATTACCCAGCTGCAGTCTAATAGCGAGGCTTTCTTAAACGGTGATGAATTACTAGCTGTAACTCGCGGTATTCAGGCAGGTGTTTTCACAATGGTACAAGCCAAGTCTTTGCTAAAAGCGCACGTTTCACATGCTTTTCCGCACAATAAACGACTGATCATCCGACTGCCTGCTCGTGTTAACGCAGGAGCACATGAGACCAGGGAGCACGTACGGAGAGCAATTGATACAGCGATTTGAACGCTCTACTACCAAAGTAAGAAAGGTGCTGGGTTTACGGTTTCTTCTGAAAACCGGAGAACTGCCCTACAAGACCGGCGGCGGTCTTACAGATAATACCAAGGAATACTGATAAAGGGCATTATAGACTGGTCCGAACCCTGATGTGCCACCGTCTCCCACGATTCTGCCTCCGGACTGGTCTTCATCTGACCCACTGGAGAAGTGCTGTGCATCCTTGAGAAGATGGAATATACTGCCTCAGATTTGGGCAAGCTTTATCCCAAACATTTTTGCTGATTACGTCGCTCCTGCATCACGCTTGTACCTTAAGTGTACAATCCTTCATAACCCACAGAGCTCAGACCTATCGCCGTATCTTCAACGTTCATACGTTGTTTTCACAAGATATTGGCTGATCGGTAGAGTAGACGCTTGCACCAAACCACTCTTCAGTTTTCATTCCTACGCCCTGACGGTTTCCTCGAGGCGACCTCACTGCTCCATGCACCGCTCCGAAACTCATGCACCACGTCTTCAAGTATGTGTGCGGCTTTTATCGACGTGTCCAAAGCTTTCGATTCTACCTCAGAGGACTCGACTATCAGATCGGTAGGAGCTTTCGGTGTTTCTCTACCCCTAACACATGACATTACTGACTCCTATCGAAATGCTTCCGTCACGCGTGGATGCTGTATTTTCCGGCCTCAGTGTGGTGTTTACCAGAAGACCCACCATCCCGCTGTTATTCCTCATGGCAGTGGATAAGGTTCTAGCTCTATCTCGACCGAACCTTGCTACCAGTACACGATAAACTGGTCAGCGGTTTTACCTACGGCGATGATCTGATCTTTCTGACTGAGAACCCTACACTTATCTCGGAGTAGCTTGAAGCCGCCGCTAATGCCCTGGAATTATCCGGACTACATATCAACACGCTCAGAACTAAGCTCATGGTCATCAGCGGTGACCATACAATACATCTGCTATCTAACTTCGACCCGGGCACTATGCACTCACTGAACGTCTCCAACATGGCGACCTATCTGTGTATCCAGTTCACCTAGGAATGTAAAGCATTCACTACTCACCGTCGTCTGCAGCTTCGCGTGATACTGGATGAGATCAACAGGACGCCCTTGAAAACACATCAACGACTAGAACACCTGAGACAAGAGCTGACCCCGAAGATGAAGGCAATATTAGTATTGAGCCGAGTCGACCGGAGCACACTCAAGGCCATGTGTAGTTTGCCAGTCTGTTCGGCAGTAACGTCGCTTTCCCGAAGACATGCCAGAAAGTCACATCCATACCCCCAATCCGTTTTGGCGGTCTGGGCGTCCCGAGTTTTTCCACCAGTATTCTAATTTCATGCAAATCTCGACTGCAAAGACTGTTCTCTAGTCGATGTCCAGTTCTGCGGATTGCAGTTGAAGACGATTCGTTTGGCCGCATCTCGAGGGAAATGAGGGACTCGGTATGCGTTCACAGTGTAGGGGTGACGAACGAGAAGGAAGCCCACTTGGCGTGCATGGATAAACTCTATCATTCCTTAGATGACTGTGGTCTTCAGGAAGTGTCGCATTGTCCACCCTCCAATCGCTTGCTGTTTAATCCAGAACGCATCCTTACCAGGATCTTTATTCTTGCCATCCAGCTCAGGTGTAATCTTCTGCGGACTAAGGTCTGAAATGCACGAGTTGGCCAAAGTGACCACTCAGTACTCTGCCGTGGCAACTGCGGTCAACCAGAAAGCCTCGCTCACATTGTGCAATCATGCTGGATCACCCATGGTGCACGTAGCCAAAGGCCTGGAGGAACGATTTCGCAGTTCGGGCTATACAGTATTCTAGGAGCTGTGACTGCCAACAGGGCGCTCTCTCATCAAACCCGATGTGATCGCGGTTCGTATTGACGCTGTGGTGGTGCTTGACGTCAGTATAGTAGAGTATAGGATGACTACCGAAACTAGCTTGCCTGGAGAGACAAGGTTTCGAAGTACGAAACCATCCCTCATAATACCGCCAGTCAGTCGGTCCTCCATACCATGGACTGCGATGTGAACTGTGTTTCTGATTCAGCTGTGATCACCTTTTTTCGCGGTATCATATTTTCCTCTTCATGCAACGCTGTTCTTCGGCTGGGATTGCCCTCCGACGCAGTCACGGATTTATGTTTATCGTGTGTTCTAAGTTTCCAAAAGCCCACTCCACATTTATGCAAAGAACCCAACGTCAACTATTGCCGTCTGTCTGACATTTGTCTCACTATGAAGAACATCATTCTGTCTCGATACATTAGCCTTGACTGTGGTAGTAGCCTTGTGACCTGAAGAGCTAATTATACTGTGGCATCGATCGTCTATTTTATTTTTTATAGATACTGATAATTTTCCCCCTTTTTCTAAAATCCGTTCGTTGCACACCGCACAAGTAACTGTTAATTTTATGACTGGACTATTAGTGTTTGCCACTCTTGTAAGAAGACATGTCAGCTGTTCAGTGTTGCTAATTATGCAGCGCCCAACAGTTGACAGGCAGCTTGTTTTCACATTCACCTCCTTACATATCTGTTGCTTCAGTTTCTTGTAATTGTTGTCTCCTCCTTGGAACTAAGATGTGTATATTGCTGTTCAAAATAAACGATATAGTAAGGCCAAGTTTGTTAGGCAAGATCTGTGCTCGAACAAAGTTTTGCTTGTTCGTATCGCTTACATATACGAACTGGTAATCAAGTGGGTGAATTAATTGATGCGTACAACCAACTTGGTGTAGTTTGTATAGTTAACAACAATCGCTTTGTCCTAATCACGAATGTGAGATGACTGTGTATTTGGAGTGTTCTCCAACGCACTAAGAATCTAGATAAACAACAGAATAGAGATAATGCGGACTGGAAACAGATGAGTAGTGACTGGAATGTTTTGCATACTCCAATCAATCTGGAAGTGATTCGAACGTTTAGTCAGTCAGTTCACACTGTAATCACGTAAACAACCCGAAGACAAGGGTGAATCTGAATAGAATAGCAGGGTACGAAAAACAACCGCAAAGAACCACAATAAAAATTTAGTTAATGAGTGGACCCTGAGCAGAGTACTGTTAAGTGAACTGTCACTTTCTTCTGAACATAGAAAGGTAGTTTCACATGGTATAGGGTTAGCGCTTCGGGAAAAGCCGAGGCGCATTTGTTTACAGTCTGGAAAAGAGCATGTAAAGCTTTCATGAGATGTATTGTGTGGCCAGTTTGGAACTAGTGTTTTGCTACGATACTCCAAACTGTTGTAATTTTAGCGTCTAGAAACCGTTCTGGGATGGGCTCCGAGATTTCAGTGTGTAGTATCCTCACTGTATTGCCTACTTACTACAATCCGTAAGCACAGCTAAATAAAACATTAAGGTCTGTTTTGGTGAGTGTTGGCATTTCATCTTTTCCAGGTGTTGTAGACACGCGCGTTGTTGAATGCAGCACAATGCGCTTAGATGACATATACGTGTGGCTTAGGGCTGACTTAAATGTCTGTCTCATCAAGAGTGTCACAGAATCGTCATTGAACGTTGAAGGGATATACAACGGCCCACAAGATATCTTTATGACGGCTGGATCGCAGTCGATTGGATTTCGGTATTCTTTGTTAAATGAAATTGAGCTCTTCGGGTATACTTCCACCCCAGCAGATCCTACAAACTCTGTAGCGTAATGTTCACATCAGCTCCTGTTTGCACGCAACTGGTACGGAGCCACTGCAATGCAACAGTTGACCAACCCACGTCTGGTTTTTTGAGCATCTATAAGAAGTGAGCCATTTCTGAGTTTGTTCTGTTTGAAATCCAGAAACCGCAACTTGTCCTCCTTCTCGAGTTTGTTAGTTAACTGCCGAGATGTGAGCAGGCAGATTCGACCTGGCTAGTTGTTTCACAAATTAGAAATATATCGTTTATGAGTCCTTTGTAAGGGTTCGCTAAGTATGTGACATTTCACGATTTTTTTCCAAGAGGGGCCTTAAATATATCCAGCAGCACAAACCCAAAAGAACCATCCATGGCTAGACCATCCATCTGGCAATAGAACTGTGCACTGACTAAAAGTTATGCATTTTTGATGTAAATATTAAGAAGCCTGCATAAGCCAGTCGGACAGGTCAGGTTCAGTACAATGTTCCATCATATAATCACAAATGACATCAATCGATTCAGTTGCGATACATTAGTTAAAAGGATTTTGCATTGAAATGTGTCATCGTCTTTTCTGTAACATTTAGATTACCTATGCTTATGACACATCCGAAAGTGTAATCCGAACTAGACGTGCATAAGAAGAGCCCGATGAACTCAAGAGCTCTCAGGAGCACTAACCATTTTGTCAGACTTTGGTAAGGTGGGTTAGTAGTCGATAAAACGGATTGCAGTTAAATTCCGAATCTGTGTAACTTTTTGCAGCCCCACATGTGTGATTTCGGTGTCCATCTGGGTGCTACTGCTTTGGGCACTTACCGTACAATGAAGCTGACAGATTTTATATACAGCAGATAATTCACATTACTCCTTTCTATCAATCGGACTTCACCCTTTTAATTTTCATCATCATCATCATCATCATAGACAGCAATACATCAGTGGTTCACACTAATGCTTAACTGCCACACAACCATGAAGAAACAGCAAACCCTATATAGAAAGAGAGAACGAAAAAGAAGGGGACGGGAAGGGACCTAACTACTGAAAATAACTACGTCC
>QNGE01000985.1:119125-180632 GCA_008508345.1 Paragonimus westermani
ACAACACTCCTGAGGAAGGCCACCCGAGGTGGTTGAAACGTTGAGTATTACAACTTGCTCGAAACGTTGTGTTATTCCCAATCTGTATATTAGTATCCATTCTTTTGACAGTATGTGTTTTGTCCTCATTCTAAATCAAATCATCAAAGTAGCATAAATCAGCTAAATGTCACTTGATTTATCAAGTGACGAAACAGTTTCAAACCACGCTGTTTTCCACATGAACCTTGTTACCCAATCCGTAACGTATATCAACCTGAACAAACGAATCTTGGCCCTCTTCTGTGAGAAAATACAAAGACCCCGAAAATAGTGCATGACATTCAGCTCACGGGCTCGTTGATACAGATGAGCCTTTGGAATGAATTTAATAATGTTACGTTATCCCCGAACCGTAGAAAAAGCTGGACGGCCGGCCACCGTGAAGATGGAAATGTCGGCTCATTCAGTGCCTACAAGTAGTGATAAGAAGTGTACCTTGGTTGAGGGGCACTCCTATGAATTTCCCCAGATCAACGCTAAAAATTGCACCCCTAGATTTCCTCTGAAAGTTGCAACGAAAATTCGTAACAGCTGTCACAGCTGAAAGCAATTTAAATAAAGTCATGACCTGTACTCAGTTATACAGCCGAGTATTATGGGTCAAACCGCTTAGCATTTCCTGCAGATTCACTCGGAAGGAAATGTTGACTGAATGACAGATGTGTCAACCGACTTTTCAGAGAGTATCGGCGATCCTGCTAAAATTCCATAACTTGTACGGGAAGTTCCCGTTTGGTAGGCAAAGAAACGACGAATCCATTCTGCCTCGCGCAATTTTTCGAACAATACCTGTCAGTTTCAGCGCCCTGTACATTTGACGCAGTTGTCCAAAAAACAACGTCCATAATTGACCACTTTGTCTATTCATACGACTTGCAGTTAGTTTCAAACAAAAATCGATGGTCCACGAAAAGGAAACCATAACTAACTGCCTCCATCAAACTGACGCGGCTAAACTATGGAGGTAGATGTTAAAAGGTAAACAAGACAACGAAGGCTGTCCAGCACTGGAAACATTGTTGATGAATGTTGGTGTTAGGTACATTTTTATTGTGGCAGGGTCCCGTTTCATTGCAAAAGATTTGACAGGCGAACAACAGTGTCAGCCCCTCATTGGATTTCCAGTGCGTTCCATCCATAATAGTGTCCCAAATTAGCTGTTATCGCTTCTGCGAAAAAATCTTAATTTTTCAAAAGCCGTCACTTGACGGGCGCTGCCGCTGTCTAGATAACATCACACGACCACTACTCGATGACCAACCGGACAACGTAACGCAGCTGACCAACAGAGACGATGCTTGTAAACTACATATCTACCGGTCGGTGAGTACTGAACTGAAAGCTAACTAAACCCAACGTCTGTAACACAATTATAATGTAAAATATAATCTTTCTGTACTGTTTGCTTTGTTCAATCGTAACCGGCTTTGGACTTCTAGTTGTTAGCCTTCTGGTTGTGTCGATTTTGCCAATCCTGGTTGTTCAGTTCAATGGCTTTTTGTACACATCGCCACAGGGTAATCCACTCGTGTAGCGTAGTACAGTGAGTTTACCAGGATGGCACTTAAAAAGTGAGAATCGTTTGGTGGACTTTGCCTTCCGAAGTCGGTATATCTGGAACGATTACTAATCAATCACATTGTAATATCAAACAGCGTTTAGGCCAAAAGTATGATATGCACATCAGCAGCAGCAAGATGTACGAACCAATTCTATGGAACACATAAGTGCCACAGAATGTCCTAATCGCTTGAATGAAAATGACTTACAAGTAGGAAGGTAATTTGGCTCGTAACCTGAAGCATGTTAGTTTGATTCAGGTCCTAGTTATCTGCATTTGTCGACTACGAAGAAGCAAATGAAACTATTCAAAAGTTTATCTTTTTGATTGGAAGCCAGAAAATGATATTAATGGTACTTCCCTAGGTTGTATGAGATAATTCAGTAGGTGTTATCGAGGAGATCAAAAACGTCAGCATGGATAAGCATTTGTTGTGCACTGTAAATGTGAATAAATGGCACTCCGTTTCAAATGCTGATAGGTATCTGCCAGCAAAAATGGCAATCACTTGACTGTATTCTTGATAGGAAGTGTAAATACATGAAGGACAGCATTAGTAGCCACGTATGAAGCGATGAGCACTCATGTGAATGACTAAACAAAACAACCACCTACCATCTCTAATCATCAAGACCAACTCTGCAGAAAAATTTCTCAACCCATTTGATAACAGTGGTGGGTGTTCGCTCGTTTGATTCCTGATCACAAAACAGGTCACAGATTTCAGCTTATGAGTAATGGAAGAGGTACAGCTAGGTGAATTAAAAAATGAATTAGTCTTCTGTATTGTAGATGCTTTACAGTTGTTAGGTTTGGTGTTTACGGAACCAACGTGATTGATAGTATTACTCCAAAGACAACAGGTGTGATAGAAGAACAGTTTGAATTCAAGTGTGAAACTGCTCAAAAGCTTTGGTGAGTTTAACTGCAATTAGTGTAGGGAGTAATATGGACTCCAGTTGTTTTAATAACCTGCTCCATTAGTTTAACACTTCTCGATGGAGGGACGCAACATCGTGTCACCCAATCAACTCAGTCAACCTGGCGAAGCCTTCACTAAATATTTTTCCAAAAATACCGTATGCTGCCAGATTGATTCATCTGTGGTCGGTGTGGTAGTCAGGTTGGCCTCTTAAATGTTGTCTTGCCCGGACACTCACAAGCCATTATAATGGAATGTGTTTCACTTGGAATTCCGTCACAGATTTATACATAAGGCACAGTATACCTCTGTCCTTAATGACCCACAAGCAGATATAGGAGGCTTTACACGGCTCCGAGTGGAACCCATCGTTCCAACGCTTCCAAGCATGCAGATGAATTATAGAGCATCAATCTAGGACACATGGTCTATACGACGATATCCCAAGATGATTCGAACACTATAGTATGAAGTGTAAATGTTTGTCTGGATAAAAATTGTCATATTTGTCCCATTAGTATAGAGTAAATGTAACGTGTTTACTCGTTTTCGCTTGAGAAAGTCGGATACATTCTGGGGTGAGGTTTATGAGCATCCGTAGTACAGATGAGCTTCCTCGGTGTCTATATAGAGATCTTATGTTGAGCGCTCGAGGATAATTCGGAATAATCAATTCCAGTTGATGATCATCGTTCACGATTGATAAAGAGACATCAGATTTGTGTACTCGTCGTGTGAATTTGAAAGCAATCCGGCTGAATTGCCTCCATCATAACGGCTACATTCAGTGTGTTCTGATGATCTGTTGTTGTCGATCTCTGATATTCAAAAAATGATTCATTATACATGCGCTTAGTTGCAAATTTCGTTTTCCACAGGATTCGCTAGACTCGGGTTTCATTCTTACTGCAGTCCATTGGTACTGTTCACATCTGTGAAACTGGTGTTTGATCCAATGCTCACGTTCTTCTGAGGCAAATATGTTAACCACTGATCCTGTCAATTTCATGTCAGGTACGACTGAGTCATTACATTATTGAGTCATTACCGCTTTCTCTCTCACCGACTTTTGAGTAATTTTCAGACCTGGATGGTGATTACAAGATTAATTCGAAACATTCTCTTGTCACAGAGAATCTGAACAATTAGGATAACAGGCTGATGTTCCACAATTTGTGTACAGGCAAATTTCGCCATCTCTTTAAAAGTGCAAATAACGGACCGTTTACATATCACTATGAGATATCAAAGTAGATACTCGAAGAAGTCGGGTGTGAGAATTCATTATGGACGTCAATAACATGCCAGCGATAAGCCGGTAAACCGTTGTTTCTGAGCGCACAGCAGAGGTTTGCACATTCTGATAGCAACAGCTATTTCAAGTTGAACATCACTCAAATCTGATCATAGTCTTCGCATTCAGATGCGATCAAATGTGAGTGTTCAATTTGAAAATAAATCAAATCCCCGACTACTCATCAGTAATCTAAAATATCGCCTTGCAGGTTTAATGAGATCAGTGATTTCGACCTGTTTTGGAAGTCCTAATCGCGGGGTTATCGACTGGAGTTAACAGGACGTTTACTGTGTTTCCTCTCAAGACGATCGGGCAACCTGATCATTGCTCACAAGCGAGGGTGGTTGAGTGTTCAGATTTGTTAATTCGATCGTGCCTAATGTGAGGTTAATGGCGCAGTGCTCGACACGGTTGCCTCATTATTGGAATGGCCGGGGTTCAAATCCCGTGGCTATACACTACTGACGGGCTCTAATGAGAGAGAAACTCAAATCTAGCGCTTTTTTTCGAAAGAGGCTGGCTGGAAAGTCTACCTGAATGCAAATGTGAGTGGCGGTCAACTTGAAAATAAAACAAATCGCAGACTGCTCACGAATATCACAATTACTATACAATACCAAATCTCTCAGGATGATAAGATTTTGTATACAGTTCCAAGTCGCGAACGTAAAGCATTAGACTTTAAATAGCCTGGGGTAACAACAGAAGCTGTCAACCTTTGGGTGTTACACGAGCAGAGCGGTTCTCATCAGTTCAAAGATATGCTGCATGAGTCACCATTTTATGTACATGTTCCGCGGGATTGTGATCAATGATCAACACCGTTAAGGAATGTGCAGTCAATCTTGGGTTTCAATTAGGTATAAACGTCATATCTTTCGGTAGTTTAGTAGAAACAAATGTTTATAGTCGGAACCCGCACATCATATTTAAGCAGTGCACCATAAAAATACAAGCGTGGACTATCAATTAGATCGATTCAGTGCATAAACAACGCAGCTTAACATAAGCCTGATAGATGATTCATAGATATATTAAATTTACTACCAGCAATGTTTGTGTGCACCCTGAGAAATGGATCTTCATTTATCACAGCATCCCATGTTTAACAATAATAATAAATATGAAATGTGTTTCGATATGAATGAAATGAAATGGAACCCATTGATTTCACAGTAACAAAGAAAGGTTCAAACTGTGGTGCACTCGACCATTTGTTAGCCATAGAGAAGAGAGCCTGTGATTCCCAAAACTTCAAGACAGATTGACTTTCACAGAAAACGTATACGGCGGATTACTGGTGTGCGTAAATCTGCGCTTGAAGCCTGCCACAAGATTCAATGGAACCAAGACAGATGTTGAACGAGTAGATCATCTAAATAACCCAAATTCTTGGTCTCATACTGCTTGCATGTTTTCAGTTGGGATTCAACAAGTATACGGGAGAGACTTGTGGGCATAGCTAACCAGATCCAAGTTCACCAGCCAAATGTTGATGAATACTCTTGAATTCAGTTCACAGTGTTGGAAAACAACAGTGATGGAGTTGTATAACGAAACTAAACCGCTGTTGAATAATCAGGCATGTGCACGTATCGAGATAATCAAATGGTCGGGAAATGGTACGCAAAGAAACATTGGTAAGCTGTCTGGCAAGAAACGGTGTTTCCTGTATTCAAACTCTTCAACCGCAGTTGCATTGTTTCTAGATGCTGCAAACCAATATCAATGTTCGTTGTGCTGTAGAGTTGTATGTTTACTAGTGATTAGTTCCCAAATAAACCACCCTTGTGTTAATAACGTTGTCAACACATAACAGTTGGCACCAGTGCTAAGATTCAGTATGAAGCTTCCGTGACCGCAGCTGTGCGACAATAAGAACGTCTGGGACTTTTGAGTGACTTTCACATCGTTGCCGAAAAGGTCGAAATCAAAATCAATCGATGAAAGTTGTCGTACCTACTGAAGCCAACCAGATAGAAAATGAAATCTTGGAGGCAATGCTAAAGTTTATAAGTACTTCACGAGGCCACTGAGATGAAGGTCTGGTCTTTGTCGTAATACTAATACAGTGTTGTTAAGAGTCTCGCTTGATAAAGATCAGAGGCAAAGTATGTGGAATGACCACTTCATGGAGAAGAAGCAACTGGCAATTTGGGAACATTTCAAGTTTGACCTTCTCACCCGTCCGATGGCTTCAAAGGAGACGGCTAGCGTAGCTCAGCAACTGCTAATTGGAGGATCCCTGGTGTTCACGGAGATCAGAATAAACGAAGCAAATGGACTAAGAGAAGTTTTGCATTTCTCTAGAAAAGCTGGTAGGAGTAACATTCTTCGACGGAGTGAAAGACGATGGGGTGGACGAAGGCAACCTAGACTAAAGATGTGTAAAATTTGAACAGTTCTGACAAGAAGAAGCGATACTTAAATAAACGTTTACAATACATTTCTTTTTTCGGGACAAGAAACCTTATAATATTTGTGTTTGGCAAGACGACATTCCAGACTAAGGTAATGACTAATTACAGCTGGGCTTACTGTTTAATCAATATAGAAATGACGATGTGACTAAGTGATTTAAGACCAGATTAGATTATTCAACATTGTGAAATGGTCATTTGAAAAGTAACTTATTATTCTGGGCCCAAATTTAACAGTCCGGTAGTGGGCAACATCCGTATCAGTCGCAAAACAATCGTCCACCAGCTGTGCAGATTCAATGCAGGCCTGGTTGGGTGTGCACGTTTTTGATTTTGCTGAGGCCATGGTTGAAGTGAAACATGATATGTTCCACTGATGAGAAGACAATTGAAGCGAAATGAAACGTATGAAAATTGTCTATTGAATAAGCTGAAGCACCAAATTGGTTTTATTTTCAAAGACCGATACCTGTACTGTTGTTATAGACGTCTCGAATGTTTCACAATTTTCACGTATATGAATGAAAGAAAAAAATATTAACGTCTTTTGATGCGTATTCCCTCCTTCTCCGGTGATAAACTGTATCAATAATAAAATGTATGGACAGATCTAACACGAACTCTTTGGTGTGTCAAAACGATTTCGAACGTTCGACTCCGGAAAAATTTCAGTTCACCTTCGGCGGCAAGCGATATATGTGCCGAAAGATCTTATCAAGGACGTGGATGGCTCGTTCAGTTTCCAGATCATATTGGCGAAGAAACTCATTCGGAAGTCAATAGTGTGTTTCAGTTTCACAAGACTTAACGAGATTACAATCCATAAAATTTGAGCACACAAACGATGACAGTATTTGATCAGTTTTCGAAAGCTAGATGATGCACAGTGTTTGCCTTGCAGCTAAGATATCAACATTAACTGACCAAGCAATCTTATCTATAATAGGCAACTTTCACACTTGGAGTTGTGCCGTTTTGAGTGTCGGATACCACATAAAGTTTTAGGCTGCTGATGCTGGAAGTTATGAACGGACTACTGAAAGTGGCTGTCTACGGAGATGATGTCGTCATCTGCAGCGTTAGTGAGCCGAACGGCGTTGCACTGTAGAAGACTGAACAAGCGACCTTACGGACCGTTACATTCTGAGAACCAAAGTGTGGTATTGCTCGTTCATATGATCAGTCTGGGTAAGTCTCAACGAATGCATGAGAAACTAATGAACATTGAAAAGACACCCCCACATACACTGAAAAGGAGGTAGAATTAGGTCTGTGGACATGTTGGTTCTTACAACCGTTTTACAAAAGAGCTCACTGACATCATAAACTTCTTGTTTTTAGTACTGAAAAGAAACACTGGGTCTTACTAGTAAGGAAGATCTAATTTGGCTTTCGTTAAAATCTTATAGCTAACATAAAGGAACTTACTCTGAAAGTGTATTACTTTAGAACTGACAAAAGTCTAGAGATCGCCGTTGTTGCAAAGGAGCTTTACTGAGGCAGGAATTTTTTGTACATGCCGGTAAAGCTCACGCTGCCGCCGAATCCAATTATCTAGGTTAACAATGTATTGCAAAGATGTGCATTAAAAATGCGGAAATTGTTTGTACAGGTGTTCCCACGTGGAGACTGATTACGAACCATCGGAATAGACCCAAACCGCTAGGTTTACAAAAATAAGCTCAGTCGTTGGACCCTGCAGAAGCTAATTACATTCTTGATCTACTCTTCAAAACGCACCACAGACGATTTTCATAAGCAGACCCTCATGGCTAGTCTTCTTTAACACGTGTTGGATCGCAGAAGCATACAAACAGTTCAAAGGCATTACGCTATCATCCACAACGTGATTTGCTGAATTTCCGGCAGAATAAAACCCTACAGAAAACACTCAAGAACGATAGCATTGAAAGTAGAGGATGTGACCAAACTTGAGATAGTTTGAAGCAAATTACTTTCTGACCGTAAGATAAAGATAATGCTACCAGTTACGTAGTTGTGCGTCGACGATGTCAGTTACAAAAAAATTATAACCAAACGCATTAGTGCATTCATTTATCAAAGTGGTCTATGAAATTGGCAAACTATGGTCAGTGAAAGTAACAGACTCCTTCCCTTGAACCGGTTGTTGCAGCCAGTAGAGTGTCGTTGTAGAAGAACGTTTCACAAGACAGACCGAAGCGGACACCATTCCCAATCAGCCTGCAAACATTGTATGCTGCAGATCATTAGAGCAACCGAAGCACACTGACTAATCAAGATCCCTGTTTCGAAAGTGAAGAGGTTCGGTAGTGTTTGGGGCGCTTAGTATGTAAGTAAGTGGGCACAACACCATGCCGCTCATGTAATGAACTGGTTAAAAGAAACAGTTGTACATTCAAAGACTGACTGATGACTAAAGGGAGAAGCGTGAACAAGTGCCAATGTCGATTCTACCAGTCCGCCGCTGCGTATTACAGAGCGTCTTAAAACAAAACCGTTCGAACTGTTCCACAGACACTCGTAATGCCTGCCAACGGATTGGAAAATGGCTTGTGGGAGCATCAGCCGAACGATGTGTGAGTTGAGGGAACCCAAGAACACAAGAAGAATAGCGAAGCCAGATGGTAGGTGCAGTGCACCCAATTCAAAAATCAGGTTCATAAGCCACAAATGTCTGGGTATAACAGGATCGATGCCCGGGAGGTTCCTCACGAATTAGAAAGTCAGTATATGGTACTGGCACGTCACAATTCAGTATACTTAATCAAGACTGAAAAACGTTAGCAACGGATTCACAGAAGCCAGTCATTCAAATGGCAGCATACTTAATCAGACTGAACGCAAGTCAGGTCTGCCAACGCCACCGTTGCAAGTATGCAAATCGTTGAGGAAACAAACAGAGCCCAAACAACCATTGTCGCATCTGTAACGGTTGTTGTGTTGTAAGGAGTACGACGAATATGAATGACTATTCGTAAGAAGTCAGGCAGGTGCACCTATTGAAGCAAACGTACGAAGGGTGAAAATTTTCAAGAATTGGTGAACAACTTGGAAAGAACTGTTTCCCACACAAGAACTTAGCACTGGCAACTGTATTGCTCTCGGATTATCTCCATTTCCATATTCTCTTCCGCATCAACCTATTGAATGAACCATTCATGTGTTACACACATTCTTCGCTCATGAATGTTGAACAACATTCGTATGTGGTTTCAAGAGGATGTGTTCCGGACAGAAACAAAGCTCAGTCGTGATTAGCCATAGCGCGAGAACTTGGCGGTAACGCGTATGCCAGACGGACCTGGAAAATGAACTCCATCTGTTGTGCTTGCGCGATGTACAGTTTCACCAAAACATCTGATCTCCGTGGGGAAACAGTTTCATTGTGTTTTGCTCGCTGTAAAGTGAGCCTGAACGAACACGCACAAAATTTTCTGTTGACGTACTGTCCGGCAATATGCTTCCAGTTTTCCAGCGCAGATGCACCCAAAAGTGGCGTAGCACGCATGCTTCTTCGAGAACACAAACTCGTGCATATTTTGGTTTCGATTACAGTGTCGAGATAACCTACGAAAGAGACGGAACCAACCAATAATGGTAACGATGGTCGGTCTTTATGCACTTCATAAAATACGCATACCCTAATTTCTGGCAGACCGCACGATAATGTGAAATTGGTTGATGCTCAGCACGTGGTTTACGCTATAAACTCAGAAGACAGAGAGAGATGAACTATGTGAGTAACATTTCTACGTCGGACGATTTCTGAGTAGCCAACTAGGTAGGAAATGTTCACAAGCAAGTGATAGCTCCCGACAGCAGTCAACGGGGAAGTCAAAATATACCCTAAACGTTAAAGTTTTGATCGGAAGTTTGTGTTTAGGTTAAAATGATGCACTACATAATCCCGATAAAACATTGTGTATCTCAGGTTGTGCACCTTACCCAGGGAGCAATTATGTGCATATATGAAGATGTTATTTCCATTCTGAAAGTGTGACTTTTTTACGGCAAAAGGAGATCACATGATTGGTTGGCTTCCAAGCTGGCAATGGTTAATGTGTTGCCCTGCTGATTCGGAAAGAGTGAATTTATCGAATAGCAGGAAGAAGTGTCAGTGTACATTTAGATGTGAAGTACTCACCCTCGTGATTGTTTTTTTTTTCAATTCCACTGGTAGTTCACTCTGTATTATGTCTCTCGATCCAAGTTAGCACAACACTTCCTTTTTACTATCGATATATATATATTCCATAATATATCAGCAATGAATGAGTACACAAAACATCGACTGGACGTCAATAGGAATTAACTTTGAAAAAAACTGATCGAAAACAACGGCAAGCCACAGATTGTCACCGTCACTGAGCCAATTGAGGCAAAGCATGAAAACGAGAGATATGAATGGACCAAAATACATGGAGTACACCCCAAAATGATTCAATCACATTTGGTTATTGTTGGATGAAAACCACAGATTAGTTACTCACATAAAATCACATGCTATAGGTAACCTGAAAGTACGCGAATGGTAGAATAACGTTTTTCTAAAGTGAAATAAACAGGCGATGTGATGTTGTACGTAATAGATCGACAATGTCTAACAATCCGTGAAACCTTATTGACAACAATGAGTGTGATTCAATGGAAGAATGGTAGTGTGAAGATATGTGGGCTTGGGAGAACCAATCAATCATGTATGTGGTGTGGTCTTCTTATTCGCATCTCAGGTTGGTACCTGCTTTGAGACCGGTTGAACCGAAATGTTTCGTGTAGCAATCTGTGCGTAGAGAAAAAAGAACGACCATAGCTTGATAGTAAGTTCCACCATCGGAACATATCTTGTCTTACAAGTTGAAGCGAAAAATTCAGAGAGTCAGAATGTGTTGAGCAACAGAGAAAACGAACCATTACATTTTACATTTGAATTGGTCCAGATCACACCAAATTCGTTAGTACTATCAATAATTTTAGGTAAAAATTCGGACAGATCAACTGAACACATGCAGATGCTGAATGCAGATTCAATTCAATCATGCGGCGAACCACATGAACTCGTACACAATGAAAAGAAGTCAGGCAGTTCACAATGCTGGAACACAAGGAGCACGCAGAGCAGGAAACATAACGCAAGTGGCACATGGATGTCTGATAGATGAAGACACTTGATACGGCAAAATTTAGAGCAAGTGCATGCACATATCTGACGGCGGCGATTAGGAGACGTTCTCTCGCAAACTCGTCCATGGCTGAACTAAGCTGTCTGTGAAGCGTATAAAAAACTTAGTTCTCAAGGCAACTAGAGGCACCACAATAACAATAGTTTTGCAGCCTTAAATGTCTCTGAGCAAACAATATCAATTTAAAACATTTGAGTCGTGTTTAATTTGAGATGGAACCATTGAAACGATTTCGCAAGTTGAACAAGCTATCAAACGAAATTAAGTCGTTGGTGGACAGTCAGTACCAAAGAACCAATAACACAGAAAATTTAATGACTATCACACAGAGATGGGGCAGAAATCGCCAGCAAATAGGCTAACATGAAACTTGGAGTACAGAAAGATACCCATCACACATTTGGTACACGACAGCGTAAGGTAGAAAAAATACTAGTTTAGAACTAAGAACGTAAACGTAATGCAGTTTATCGTGATTGTCTCAGCAGATTTCAAGAACCTTGGATTACGGCGACATATTATTCATGTGGAGATTAAGGTAAACGCTGCACTGTGGTCTGTTGGAAAGATGTCATCCAAGCGAAGAAACTACAAAGACAAGATTGTTGGAACCACTGTACTGGGTTTCAAGATGCATTCGGCAGCCTATTTGCGTACATATTCCTTCATTATTAAAACCGGAGATCTACTGATTACGCTTGTGTGATTTCTGTCGTTGTCACATGAGAATTCGTAGAGGCACTGTGATTGAGGGCCATTAGGTTGATTCTCTCGGAGTGAAATTAAGGGTCATCTGTGTGTCTAAACTGGGATTCCCAACTGAGCACATCGTTCTCTGGTTCAAAACACTTCACATTTCCAAACCATCATTTGCCAGCGAAATAAACTGATTTCCTAGTTACCTCAAAATTTCTGTTAATCGTAATATTCAGTTAAGTGTAAGGTTTCGTAGAACACTGTGTACTCCGTTACCCGTACTGTGGATAGTAGAATGATACTGACCAGTTAATACGAAATGTTAAAATCTACGAACGTTCATATTTTTCAACAAGTAACTCAACAGGATGAAGGTGGTTGACAGACACTGAGGGAGGGTGAGGGAAAATTACGCACTCCTAAACCGTAATTGGACAGCATAGTAGATTTAATGAACAAGTTGACCTAAAAACGTATTTGTACGACCATCAACTGCAGCAGCACATATGAAAAATTCAGAACAGTATGGATAAATGAGTGAGAGAGCGAGAAGTCCAGTTAGAACCACATATCTAAATAGCACTTGCACGAAACAAACAACCAATGACTAGTAACGATAATAAGAAAGTTGAAACAAGCTTTTTGATGAAACATGCCGACGATATTGTCTGGAAAGGTATGCTAAAGCAATCAGACCAATATTTCGTGTTACGAACATTCTACTCTGTGATTTCTTTAACAGGATTGAGTGTTTGCCTCATTTGGTGTCATGTCTCCCACAACAAACAAGAATCATGTTCCTTAATATGACGGCGTAGAGTACTTCTGATTGGTATAACCTGTGCATATTTCCTAAGTGCCTAATAAAACTGAATATCCGGCGTTTTCTGCAAAAAACCGGAAGCAGTGTAAATCCAGAAGTTGGTTATAAAGCTTGAGTGTTTCTGTTCTTGTACATCAGTAGCACTGCAAAGCTGTTATCATTGTGGACCTATTTAGAAATCATCGTGATAGCTTATGATCTTTCGGTATAGCGTTCGCGAAATTCCACAAACAACTTTGTGTAAGTACCTTTTACAAAACCAACAGTCAACCATGGCAGGTTTCCAAGCGAACCATCTTGTGATGCCTTGCTTCGCCTGCAACTGAATTCATTCCAACGAACACCAAATTCATCTTCCAAACGTTTAGCTAGCACGCTTCGTTGAAGTTAACGTATCTAGGAACAGTCTGTCAGACATCGTACTCCCTATTTTGCATGAAGGGTTCGAATAGCTCTTGACGTGTTTCATCGATGTAGTAGTTGATATTCTGTCCCGTGGTATCATAATTCGAATGAAGAACGTCAATTTTTTCAGTTTGCTGAGACTTTCAGGGTAGAAGAAAGCTGTTTTCAACTTGCACGTGAAAAGCACGATAAGTTGACTTGACTTGGTGAAACATTGCGACTGTTTAAATATCACTTAGTCCATATTGATGCAGGTGTGAATGAGACATTTCAGCTTGATGCACCTCCAAAGTGAGATAAGTGTCATTTACGAGATGCGGTAACGCAGATCGATTTGTATCTATAGTGAAACTCTGGAAGAAAGTCAAGGACCAAAATATCATCCATAGCCTCTCAGGAATAGCTGATGATTCATTAGATGAATACTCATAGTCTGATGGCTTTAAGCTCAGAGTAGAGACCTTCGTTTTCCAAGTTCAGAAAGTGTGTTGAAAGAACCAGCTCCCAACAAAGTCAAGTTTCAAATTGGCATTAGTGTAGTCATCGGACAAAAAGGACTCATCTTATGGGATGACCGCAAAAAAATCGCGAACGAAATTCCCTGAACTCCCGTCTAGGCAACTGCCACATGGGTCCCTAACCCATTAAACCTAACAAAGTGATGCATCAGCGTGTTTCACAGTTCGTTACCCAAATGCTTGCATGTCGTTAGTTTTATAAAACTTGTTTGATTCGCTCCGACTCGTGTTTTATTTTTAGTCATAAACTCTCCGACAACTTGCTTCCGACAAACGCAAAGATATGAACGCAGAAACAAAGAGTCTTCTATTCCCCCAGAACCCGTGAGCCCATAAACCAATGAAGGGACGGATTCGATAGACATCATCCTGGTAGATAAAGCGATCATTTAGTTTAGAGCCAGGTCTATTCCGTACCAGAGTAAATATGTATCTTCAACGGACAAACCACATACTGAGTCAATTTCCCGAAATCTTCATTGCTACGCCTACGCAGGCAATGCTACCGAAACTGCGCCGTTTATCGAACTGCTAGTAACCCTGAATAACCATCAGATTCCAATTCCCTTAATCCTACATATGGGTTTTGTAGGTTATCATGTGTTCTCATAATGAACGATTTTAACAGTGTGAAAGATAGTTTTTAAAAAGTTCAGCGTAACAACAGAAAAGGCAATGGGTCACTGAGCAGAGAGCCACTCTTGCACACAGGTATGCTAGCAATACACCGCTATTCATCAGTCAAATCTAGCCTCTTTGACATAAGTCTTGATAGTTCGATGAGTCCCACTGAGAAGTACTGTCGTTTTGTAGTCCTAGTAGCATGGAAGCTACCATAGGACACAAGTTACAGCTCACACATCAGATAAGCATTTAGCATTCATAGATGTCAACATCAGTAACCGATGCAAATATGGCTAATGTGAAAGTTTCCGTCAATCAGAATACAAACAACGTACAGTAAGGGTTTGCACGTGCACATATCTGAGAAACGACATATTCAAAAAACCGGTCGCAGAGTGCATGCAACATGTAGGAAATGAAAATTTCATTCTCAGCTAATGCGGAATGCAGATCTTCCGGTTACCATTACTAGAGGAACACGGCTACGTCTTGATTTCACCAGCGTCATGGTACCGGATAATTCTTCTTGCTCGTCTCTTCACCCGCTTTCAAACGTAAGCTTCCGGTCGGTGGCCAATCACGTTAAGCTACGACCCTGATACTCATGAGTACATTACTGCATAGAAAAAAATGGACAGTGGGAAATATTCAAGGTGGTGGCCCAGCTGAAGTGTTTTACTCTGAACATCACCGTAATAGCTTTCAGCAGCCCCTAAAAATCTCTGTGAGTAGAAAAACCACCTTGCTTTGGAACTGAACGTGATTGAAAGGCTTCGCAGATTTCGTACAAATGGAAAGTGCGTAAATGATAGTAGAAGCCACTACAACCGTACATATTGGTGAAATTAACAATAATGCCGTAAAAAGACTGCCGGGAATTGTATACATTCCAACACAAATGATAGTCCACCGATTGTACAGCACAGAAAAAAACTGATTCGGTCTGGTAATGTGTGTGTGTGAGATGATGTAACGCTCGTACAAATAGTTAAAAAGAACCATCAGACAAAGTCAACGTAGCATGAATTTATTCGAATGTGTGCCAAATGCAGTCAATCAAACACAGAGAAACAACGAAATGCTTTTCAGACCAAAACTGTGGTAAGTATTTCACATCTTGGTGACTGCCACAACGATACTTACAAAACAGCTGGCAAGTAATCTTGTGGTGGTTTAGAAAAGATGTCAGCGTTCCGTCTGGCCTATTGTGTCCACAGCATTTATTTTGATGCCCATATGAAATCATTTTTTTGTGTTGTGGATATAAGGAATGTGTTTAGTCGAATTATTCGCAACCCTCTCCGTGTTAACATGTCAGGCAGTAATAACTGACGAACAGTCACACCTTTGTGTACTGAACCACTTTGGTGGTCATTTTCATATCACCGTGTTTCGATTTAAATTTGCTGCGTCAGCTCCAAGCTTCACGCTACTGCTTCTGCCATAATCACAGTGAATAACTTTAGCTTTCATCAGTTGATGTTCTGCTCTTAGTATGATGAAGTAAATCAGCCGTTCTTATGACCAATGTTCATCAGAGTTGACCATCTTTCTCTTTCCGGTTCAGTTTTGGAACTAAAAACATCCGGGGGAGCACTTTGTTTGATTGTTAACCTGGGATTAAGGAATTACGCCTTCATGATTTTGATGAAGATTTGATATGCGTTGACGATCACGTTCCGATCTCTGACACACCAGTACTGCAAGATTTCCTCAACGAAAGTGAGTACATCCTATCGATGCAACTAAAAAACAACAACCTACGCTCCATGTCAATGGTGATAAGCCTGATTGGGTTATGCAAGTTGTTTTTTGCTGAGCAGGTGAACCAGCTTCAATAAATTGTCTGAAGTTATCACTAAATGACTGGTCAGAATCCGTGTAGCATTTTTTAATCAGTCATTTGTAGCAGCCTCAACAAACTGGAGAATTATTTAAGGACCGAGGACGCAAGACCTTCTTACGTGCACTCAATCGATGCAGCCTGCTTGTGCGGATATTAGGTAAAGGTTGTTTTTAATCCTCAACATCTTCATACGAGTTCACACACTTAGCGGGAGCACCGACGAGCTTCGGAAGACACAAACAGCCTAACAAGCCGACAGAAGTGTTGAACTCGCTACAGAGAACTTCATGTCCCAAATTTGCTTTGTGAACACATCTTTTCCTAAGTCGTGCGCCTTCGAACGACTTCGTTAGGATTGGGAACCGCAGCTAAGTGGCTGCCGTGGGAGATGGGTCCACAATATGAAACCTCCGGAATTCAGGCTTGGTTCCGTAAATGACTGCTGATTTATTGGTTTCCGTCAAATAAACGACGCCCACGTGTTGCCAAAAGTAATGCGCAATAGAAGCCAAGTTCGGTTCAAGCATGAGAGGTTTTGTACGACATACATAACCACACAGATGGAACATTACAATCTCAACATGGCAGAATCCCCAGCAGTATAAAAAAGGATTCCGTTAGGTCCACCATAACTTGACTTAAAAGAAACAGAAATCCCGAGCCGCGTATATCAGGCTCACTGAACTAACTCGGAAAAACACAACAGAAACCCAGAATTGAGGGATGTTTTACAAATCACCAACGATGTTCCCATACACTGTGGATAGACCATTGTCATCATTGGATAAAGCTAAGTTTGAATAACTAAACTGCTGTAGACTTGAGCAGGACATTGCACGAGTAGTTTTTCTTTACGCCAACAGGTATTCCTAAACTAGTGTTAATTTTAATTCATACCTAATTATCTGATTTCTCCGGACTACATCAATGAGAGAAGGGTGATCTAAATGGCTGGCCATCCAAAATCACTGGAAGCATAACACCTACAGAATGCAATTTCTCCACTCACACTGACTCATTAACACCGGAATTAAACAAAAACAAAAGAACTCCAACAAAAATGTGTCAAACACCAGGTTTTTACACACGTGTCAATCGATCAGTTAAACTTGACTATCTGTTAAGTGCAACATGCAAAGCAATCAGAAATACAACTACTCAACACCATAACAAATTAAAATGTTGATGACAGTCAACACTGGAACTCAGTCAAGAATTACCATGAACAGTTCCTAAGATAACCTAAAAGTAATCGGGCAGGACGAAGTAAACTACTTACTGGTAGTAGTATTGGAGTAAAAACATTATTTTCCTTTTTGTGCTTAATAGGCTTTAAAATAGTATGTTACGCAGTTTGTGTATGATCAGCTTTCGTACAAACCACTGGATACGCATATACCTGTATAATGAAACAATCAACTAATCCATGATGCCAAAACTCATTGGAAGATATTAAGTCTGTCAAAGCAACACACTACGAGTTGACGCTATTGTGAAAATTCCCCACGATTACGCAAAGAAAAGTGGAAGAACTTCTTTAAAGAAATCCCTTTACGTTGAATTCAAACATCCGAAACCAACGTGTATACATCGAGCAAACAGTAACCGAGTTACAAATATGCGTGCAATGCGTCGTGACAAAAGTCATGTGGATTTCATCAGCAAGCTTTATCGGTCGCACTGATTTCACAGACGATTCGAAAAACCGAACAAAAACACCAGAGTAATCGACATTGTTCTCCGGTGTGTTCAACCACTGATTGAGTGGGCGAACGCAGACCTAATTTGGAAACGGGAATGTGACATTATTTCTGTCACAAGCGCCAACTGTTAGATGATTGACTGGCCACCTCACACGGCGGAATGATGAACTAGAAGCTAGGCAAAAACGATGGATTAGCATCACTAGTGCACGAGCCAGTCATTAACAAAACGTGTAATTCACTGGAAACAAACAAACGCATTAAGTCTGCGCGGTTTATTTGAAAACGTGAACTGTCTGTTCATATAGGTAGCTTCTTGTTTTGTTCTTATCTTCACGTCTTTACTCAACATTTTTAAGTCAATCATTATTTTTCATTCGTTCTCATTCTCCTCTTCATCAGCCATACGAAACGATGCCGAAGCGTTACTTCTCAATGTAACATGAAAAACTAAGAGGCAGTTTGCTGAAGAGCATGTAATTTATCACTAAAGTTGCATCCATTTATAAAGGATTATGATTGTACTGTGTAGAAAACTACTAAAACCTTGTCAACAACCACAGACACAACTAACTGTTTCGAGGAGCATACTAGAAAAAAACAACACACTTGCTAGTCTAAAAATAACTGTAACAGGAACTGCCAAACTGATGCCCAACATTGGGATTTTCACGCTTTCTATATGAATACCTTCAGAATGAGAATAAAACCAATTTCGAAACAAGCTGTGAACGCAGCAAACAAAGTACTGTCTGTGAAAAACACTCATCTCAATGTGAGACACTGTGGACGGTCGATACAGACCTCATATATTTATTAGATTTCACATTGTCATTTAAACCAACAATATTTGGACTGCGACTGTGTACTTTGGGAGTAGCACATTTACTATGGAGCCGAGCTCCGACGAAGCTCAGTACAGCAGAGTGGATAAATAAGCGCTCATTTGGGAGATCCTCGACATCTGTAATCTAATTAGCAGCGGAGATTAGCGCGACAGGCTATCTGAACCATTACAGTGATGTTCTGTAGCGACTGCGAGCGAAAAATGTAAATCACAAGCTCACAACGACACGATGCGAGATTCTTGAAGATTTATGGCATTTCCTCAAACCACTGTGAATCATCGGCTAACAGATGATCATGATGAGAAAAATTATGTTGGTCGTTTCACCCATTGATGACTAACCATCATCCAAATTCTCTTCATACAATATAGGCCTAGCATAATTGACAGTAACAGGGTGAACGTCTTGCGTATGATTCCGGCAATGATCCATCAGCCGAATGAGTGTTGTTGATTAGGATCAACAAGGTACAATAAGGTATTCATCATTACGTCGTTTGACGCTGGGACTAGATTACAGAAGGCTTTTTATTCCGTCTTAGTTGGAACGTTGAGGTCAATAACTAGCACGTACTTTGGCAAAAAACCTCGCGTTTGTGATCACAAGCTGTCCCACGATCTAATAAGCGTCGGCAACTGGCGCATTTGAAACACAACCGATGAAAAGCCTTTCCGACTGCATCTACGCGTTCGTTCGCGAACACCAAATCGGGGCAATTGGCACATCGCACTGCGCCCCCATGCGAACTGACCCAGCGAGGTCTGGCTGATCGATAACCATGAGCCATGGAGTCGTCCCAGCCAGAGGACTGCTGTTCTCGACTACATGGACTGTGTGGTGAATGATAGCCGTTTTCTGTGTAGTCACTCGTCACATAAGCTGTCGACTTGTAAGCTGATCGTTCCGGGGATAAACGTCTTGTTCGCGGTTGGGATCGTGAGCTGCGATGATGTGGAATAGGAGAAAAGTGATGGTGAAGGTCAACAATGATTTGTGATCAAAAATTAGTATCACTTTTCAAGTTTGATGTCCATAAGAGTTATTGGAAAAATTATTACACGTGAAAAACTAAGTCGAAGAAGGAAGAACGTTCCACTCTGGTGATATGCAAAAATAGTGGGTACAAATCGATAGTAAGTGGTCTGTGATTGGCATCGGGCGATATAGTCAACCGGAATCAGAAAGAAACGTAAAAGGCTGATCAAAAGATTTTGAAACATCCCATATATACTGCAGTGTGCAAAGTTGAACAGCAGAATTCCAACAACATAGTGAAGTGAAGTCAAGAAAGAAACAGACACACACACACTTACGCTCACCAGTCATCCGAGTATTCCAATACTGATGAACGAGCATTTGAGAATAAACTAAAACATTTACATAAATTGATTGTTAGCGCTTCCGCAAGCCGGGAAAGTATGTCCAATGTCCAAGTGAGAAATCCAGGTTGATGATTTACGGGTTACCAAAGACACCGGCTCACTGAGGCATACCTAGAAAAGCTAGACGGATATGGCTGTCGTTGTAACGAGTGCTGTTTGACGAACATACACTGGAAAGGGTCTGCTGACCCGTATGGGTAATTTTCGGTTAGTCGTATCCCTGTAAATGAGTAAGAATTCGCAAGAAAATCCGGAAGCTGCATAGTATGCGATTGGAGTAGGTTTTCCAGTGGTGAAGTTAGGGTTCAGATGAAGCTGGTTTTCAACGGTTGACCTGTGTAGGATGTGTATCTCACAGCTACACCGTGATCAGTTCAGCACAGAATGGTGACATAACCTCACATCAGCAACGAGGTGGAAGAAACACTTTCAGTCTTGGAACTACACATTTCCTCAATGTAGCAGGACTTCGTCTGCTAGATCTCTTGACAACTGCTGATCAATAAACAGATTTTTGATGACCACAACAACGGCAGTTAAGGCTACTTCAACAGATTCATCAAACAGGATGTAACAGGTTTCTCAATTAAATTTGTTCGTGTCGGATAAATAAAAAAGCACGTAACTGTAAATACTGTTTTCTCGGTGAACAAACTGAAAAACCGCGTAATAATCAGCTCACTGTGGTGCACAGATTGATGGAAGGTTCTCTAGGTTCACCAAATCAGTGGTTGCAAACTTACCCTCCTAGTACTCTGAATAACGTGTGATCATTAAAAGATAGGTTTGGTAAGAGATGTGAACTGAGGTGAATACACCCACTGGTTCTGTCATGCTATTTCACGTATAAAACGACGTCTCAATCTGTATCCGATGGGACATAACGAAACTTGACCAAAAGACGGATTGTGTGAACAAAACCATATTCAGCTCAGAAACACTTAATATTCTTAAGTCTGATATGTGATGTTTACCTATGATGAACTCACTTTGACATTTAGTGAAATTCCCACCAACTACCGAATGCAACAGCTAACAGTGTCGGAACAAATTCCGGTAACCATAGCCACGGTTGTCAGCTTTCCGATTGGCCGTCCTCTACACAGGTTACTGGAGCGACAATACGTGTGCACCAATAAACATTTCCTGGAATCGTTCCAGTTTGATCATGAAACAATGAAGTCTTAATGCCAACGACTGACAATGGCAAATCGCTGAGACCAGAAGCAGCACATGGCCATACAACGATGCTGGGTAGGGTGTGGAAAAGTGTGTGGCCGAAAAAGTGGGAGACAAATAAAGCGGTTACTACAACCAGCTGGGGTTTTTTTAGTATTTTTCAAACTATGTCGGCCGGAATCCCCTGCAGCTCACCAGTAATCAAAATATCGTTCAACAAGCTCAATGATATCAGTGACTTCAGCCAGTCGTGGGGTCATCGATTGGGATTAACCCCTAGGCCGGCAGGATAATCGTGGCATTGATCAAAAGCAAGCGTGGCCGAGCGTTCACATATGACAATCCGGTTGTGCCTAATGTGAGACTGTTAGCGCATTGATCAACACAGTTGCCTCACGGGAACGGGAACCGGAGTTTGAATCTTGGCCGAGACAAGGATATGCTTTGGTGACGAGCTCTTACAAGATCAAAAACCTACTCTATTGCTTCTTCGAAACAGACTAGTGGAAATACCTTCCACAATGTGAAATATTTCAGTGTCCACTGGAGGTGCTTAAGCTCATCTGATTCATGAAAAGTAGAGTGGACATATACAAGCCGCCTCAGATGACCAGCCTTTACCGGCAATGACTGAAGCGAAACTTCATGATGACCGCATTAAAGGATGAACAAGTTGCTTCCCCAGTTGTGTCAGTCGCCTCGTCCGAAACAGAGCTCATGAAAACGGAAATTTAACAAACGAAATCCTCGGCCTGATATGCGAAGGTTGTATTTGGAACTTCTTTTCGGCTGATGACTAGAAACCGGAACGAAAACGGTGGCCAAATTTTCGTCTGGTAGTGAGTACTATGCACCAACTAGTGTTTAAGACCTCATAAAAACGTGTTCTGCCTATTGAATTATCAAGCGAATCTGATTAGGTCTGAATCGTGCATGGAAGAGGAAGCAAACAGAGAGATAGCAGAGTGTAAATAGCAAATAAGCAATTATCAGTGACTTTCAGAATTCAACTTGCACGCTTAACATATTGGACAGCACTTATGATTATTAAAACGGTTGAACTATGGGCAAACCTTATCGTCTGAGCGGTCAAAGTGACCATGGTACAATACACAGAAATGGTTGGTCAATTCTAAGTCAGTCATCCACTGAAACGATTGCCTGATACTGTATGTGTATGGTTGTGCTATGGGGGGGTGACTGTCACCGAGCACGAGGCGTCACGAAATTGAATGAAGACGACTATCGTAAGTCAGACGGGCAGTAGCTTGCTATGAGGCTTAGACCTGTATCCAAAAGGAGTTTCCTGAGACGTGGAGGCTCCTTGGGGCTATAGCTTAACGGACTCGAGTAGCTGTTACCAATAATTAATCAGCAAAATGCGAACCAATTCACCAGTTCATCTTCATAAACTGAGGCACGATTACTCAGGCCAGTAAACAGGCCTCTCATTTAATAGGCCTAATTGGTTACCGATGCCGAATAATATAGGCTAAACATTAATTCCAGCCGACCACAGCTTTTGTCTATACACAGTTTCTTTCGGTTGCTTCTTAAAAGTGGAAATATTGGCTTAGTGGTTAAGTCAAGGTATGAAACACCTGCTTAGACTGCCATGAAAACGGTCAATAAATGAATCCCGCTAGATAATGAACATACCAAATTGTCAACAACTGTAAGGATATATCGACGGTTCACACAAGTGGTTAGTAATCATAAATTCCTAGTAAGCAGGGTAGGTTGTATTTCAAAAGCAAAACAGTGAGAAGTGATGTACACTAATCACGAAAAACCAGTAAGCCTGTGAGCAGAAAATTGAAAAACAGGGCGTCTTTACGCTGACAAACGGGCGACCTCACGAATTCTACCATCCTGGTTTACAGATTTTCCCAGTTCACAAACAACAATACATGCAACCCAATTACGTAACACCGTACTTAACTTCTCCACTAACAGAATTTGTGAATTCCAAGCTTCAAGTCTGTTGTTCGCTAAGTTATTCGTTCACTGTGATGTAATTTAGATCGATAAGCTGGTGGCTACATAAAGAAGACACAGTCTAGTCAAATATGAGTTGGCATTCACGTTTCATAACCATGTCTACACTTTAGAATGTCAGTTAACTAGTCTCCTAACCTCATCGGAACTAATTTTTTGATAGCTTCAATAAATGACATTCAACGCAAGAATGTCACTATGTTTACTATTTTCTATGTTTAGCGACCGATTTTCTCTTACAAGGTAGTTGTCGCGTAAACTGATTCACCGAGAGAGTTTACGCAAACTCACCCTAATAAGCTTTGTTCGTCCAGCTGTCATTTGAAGTGTACGCCAAATTTCGAGATTGGACGAATGTGCCAAAATTAGGTCAATCTAATAAGACAACTTGTCGTCATAGTTACCATTCACGGAAACAGATAGGGCGTATTCTCATGATAGATCATTCACATAATCGGATAGCTCGCTGTATTTTACGGATGGGATGGGATTAATACCGTGACGGTTCAACAACGAGAACACCGATGCCAAAATTCAATCCAACGACTTTTCTGCCTATACAACGATTATCGACTTTTCTAGTGTATTAGTATACTAGCATACTTTGTGAACATGATGAGCAACCTTCACAAGTTTAAAACAATTTCCTCCATTAGTTAACTCGAATGTAAGTTAGTTAACTAGAGGGAAAGAAGTGATCAACGAAATACCGAACAGCACGAAAGGAAAGTCTACGGGAGGCCTAAGTGGACGAAACAGTATGTATACTTCGAAAGCTGCCATCTAGTACAATATGATAGAT
Source organism: Paragonimus westermani (assembly GCA_008508345.1). NCBI lineage: Eukaryota > Metazoa > Platyhelminthes > Trematoda > Plagiorchiida > Troglotrematidae > Paragonimus > Paragonimus westermani. Next base: position 143,354 of record QNGE01000985.1, read on the forward strand.
GATTAACAGGATCACTTTTTTACAGAGTGCGGAGGCTACGCATAGGAAGTAGTTTATCGCTACAAGTGGTGTACGCGAGCAGGTAACCCCTGTGTAACTTATCAGGCAACAATAGCGCTTATATATGTACCGAAGAACGATGCTCAACATTCTCAATAGCGAAGCACCTAATCCTAACAGGACAAGCGATCAAAGTTTTCAACGCATTCCTTGGAATTTTTGGAATAATTTGAAACGCACAGCTTTTGGCCAGTGGAGGTTACAACCTGTTGTTCGTCCAAAAACAACGTGCCTTAGAGCAACTGCTACCCTGGCAGTCAATCTATGTTGGTGAGTGTCTTTTGAGTTACGGTTTCCTCTTTGCGGAACTTTGTCCAATGCCTAAAATTAGTTACGTCTGTGTTTGAGAGGACGTTAAGAAACGTCGTTCCGCAGAATATCAGATCAGTCGTCTTTTTAATACCATACTCATGCTCACAAATTTGTACAGGTGAAAAAAAAATCGCGTCCACGTGTTCCTCAGAGAATAAGATTTGTCAGACATTCCGTAAGTGACAGCAAGAGGCGGCCAGGTTTAACTAAGAAAAATTGAACGCGAACAAAACAATTAGCGTAAACTGCAACGGTATATTGATTAAGTAAGTACAATGAAGCAACATACTGATATAAAGGACAAACATGAAGGGACAAAACAGACAATCAAAAAGACAATGCAGATCTGGTGGTTTGTGTATAAAAGTGGTCCGCTTAGCCCAAGCAGTTGGACTGATTGAATAACGTTTTCAATAGCTCTCAGCTGAATGGACGGCCGTAACACTTAAGCAGATTGAGAGTCATTCCTGCCCATACATAGCAACCGACCCACATAAAACCCGAGCTAAAGATAATTTATTTTATTCGCTCGATGTGGATAATCAGAAAACGTCCGTTTTTTTAGTGGACAGGTGAGTGAAGTATGTAAACAATCAATAAAATTGTGTAGTTGAATGCAGTGAACAACAGAGAAGTGTTGTCTATCCTAAAGTGTATTCGGTGCACACAAGTGTGGTACATGTTCGAATGTTCAAATTTGTTTGCCCTTGTTGATTCCAGTCTTCCTTTCCTGCAGGACGGATATGAACCCACATCCATCAACATCCGCAGGATGACTGCATTAAGCTTGTGTCGGTGTGCGTGCTTACTTCATGCAGCCACCAATATACCATCAACCTACTCATCCGGCAATACCTGAATCGTTGCTGAAAAACCTAGCTAGAAAATACTGGTACAAGTCGGCGCGTTCGAATCCGAAAGGTTACATCACTAATGGAGTACATTTGGCCTCATAGTACTGGTTACTTGCGCGTTGATAGCGAATCCTATGTGCAAGCTTTCACGTCTAAGAAAACTAGCCGACGGTGTTCAGTTGGAAGGCACTGGTCAAACGAAGTCAACAGTGCTTCATACACCATAAGAGGTTAGCTTCAAGCAATTTACATATCCGCGTAATCAGACGAACGAAGGCTAGTGCAACAAGCAGGGTTCACGCAATGAGAAAAATCTTCCTTAGTGAGCTACCACCGTTAGTTTTAGGTGAAAGGAACCATCGGATCCACTTCTCGGTCAGTTCAACAACAGTGAGTTTGTGTAGAAGTCGACCTAAGAAGGAGATAACGGCAGAAGTGTAAGACCATTAATGCGTACATTGATGCTTCAACCTGGAACCAACTGAACAGGGAGAAGTACGCTTGGAAAGATCCGAATTAAGAAAGTTAGTTATGTCAGAAAAGATTTTAGATGTATTCTGAGCGTTTAGAAAAAAAGGTACAACACAACGCAATAGAAAAAACCGTGGTCATGCTCCGCTGGGTTTCTAACGTGTTTTTAACGTTTTTGGCTTTTCACATCCGGTTTTTCTTGCCAGTTGGCGTGTGCCAACCTGGCGTCTAAAGCTGGCTTCACATCCACTCCCCGTTAAACGACAGGGTGTACAGTGCGATCGCGCGTGTGGTACTGCACCACAATTGTGAAACCTGATTCTTCGGTGACGATGATGCTTGCTACCTAACTGTTTGTGACAATCCTTGTTTACGTAGCGTTCTCCGCGTATGATGGCAGTGTAACACGAGCAATGACGCCTGTTAAGAATAAAATGTCCACTTTTAACCAAAGTACTGATACTTCGTCGGTTAAGGACACTCGTACGCATGTTACGTTCGCATACTTAGCGTCTACTATATTGCGCCTTGTTTGCACTCTGCTGGGTTGACCTGAAGTGAGTACGACTAGACAGGCATCCAGTTTAGCATTGGTCGAGTCTGCTCGAATTTCTGGAGAACGGCCAAAAGATGTTCAAAATCGTCAGCTAAAAGCATCGAGAAACAGGGCTGCAAGCTGTACTCAGTGTCGCATGTGTTCTTTTGATCGCGTTCGTGGTCACCTTCAGTCGTTAGCATCTGAACAGCTTTCTAAATGATACAACGAAACTCCCAAAAATTGATTGAAGTTGCAAAATTATCTAAAACGGACAAGAGAATTTGCTTCCTTTGTTAGCATCATACTTCTTGTTCGAGAAGAAATCTCCAGTGTTTGTCTGTGTGTTCATTTTAGCTGTATTTGTTTCATCTTGATAAATTAGTAGTCGGTCTATTTTCAGATTTGTAGAATAACACTAATGAGGACAACAAATGTTGGGAAACGGAATAGCATAAACAAATGTCGTTGAGTGTCTGCATCTGACAGTGCTTTCACGTCAAACGCAAGGTCAATAACGCAGCAGTTAACATAGGCTGCTTCATGAAAACACATAGCATGGATCATCTCCTAGTCATGACAAAGACACGCACGACTGACTAGGCCAGTCGAAAGCAAAACGGTAGTCAGTGCTATATTTTGAAACAGAACCCCTAAAGCAACATGTTGAATACGCATCATGTGACGAAGTGTGAGACACGATCACCTTACACCATAATGTTCTGCTGAATGATGACCGGACAGCATAGCAGGACGAACACCTATGTGGAATTCGGCTGGCTGAACTAGTCGCCACAGATTAGGAGAAAAAGGTAGCGACTGCCTTGTAAAAAGAAACTTTAACTCTATCCAGGTGTTCGAAAAAAAATCAGAAATTCACCTAGTGATTACGGATTTTTCCAAACAGTTACGCCTGATGCGGTAGGAGTCAAAACGGTTTCGATATCAGATAGAGCAGTCTAGTAAAAACAGCTCAGGATTATGATCTTTCTTATGACAACGTTGTCTTTGGTCAAGTTTGCGAACTGAAATTCGGTAGACAGCAAACTAATGAATTACTAACCTCAAGCGTAGTAAGCACAAACGTTGAACTTTAGAGAATGTATATCAAAAGATAGTTTGATCGAGGATGAGGACGCTGTGTCAGGGAAAAGACAAGCAATACAGTATGATACCACTGCGAACGCTGATTGGGGAGTTGAAAGTGAGCGAAAATCAGAAAACAGCGTGTCGTACACTGATCCAATAAACAACTCACTAAGGATGGGCAACTGGGAATTATGCCAGCAACTTGCAAATTATGAACGCTTTCATCGGGTTAACGAAAGACGTTAAACCGTTTATTACTTCTACAATATCCCTTAATTAACACCTCCAGTCTACAGAGTGAGTCTAAACTTTGAAAACATCAATCTTGAACACTTTACAATTGGCAGTGGACGTACGAACTTGTTAAACGCTGTTACAATAAGTTTATATACAGAGAAGTTTCGAATGTCAGACAAAGTTGGTTCGTTGGGCTCCAAATTACGGATGTAATTGAACTTCGGCACATACATCAAGTTACCGACTAAACAACTTTGTCTAAGAAGGCAAAGAATATCTTAAAATTGTCGAAATCACTGAGGAATTTGATGTGAACGTCGCAGTTGTCAAGCTTACGGCGTTTGTGAGAAGAAATTACTCGTGATCGTACACTGACTATCTCGCATTGTGATAAGCAAGTGGGGATGCACATTCCCTCATTCACTAGCGACATGGAAAGACTTTTCAGAAAAGCAACTGAACCGCAGTTGCAACAAGCAGTGCGATGAAAGAACGCGACAGGGTTTAGAAACAAACGAGTTGCACGATTGTAGAAAGTGGCCCTGAGTTCACATCAAGTGTCTAGTGGCACAAATGTATGGTTAAACATACTTGGAACAGACAAGCGATAAAGGCTGGTCACAGCTGAAAACCTTAGAGAAGCCACACGATCGTTCATCAATATGACATCAAGACAGTCACCGTAATCAGGTTTCGTAACTTTCGTTCTGTTAATAACATTAATCAACCAACTGTTGTACCGAATCCGACTGACATCATCAAGTTTTACAATAACTGTTGTCGGGAAGGTCACAGTAAAGTTAGTGAGAAGCTCCGAACCCACAGAAATGAGCCCAATTACTGTCTAGAAGCCTTTCGTGCACGCCAGGTTCACCGAAAGACTTGCACTACCACGCAGCCGTGTACACGCATTATAGATATACTGGTAAAAGTTGCCGAAAAGTCTCCAGCCGAGAAACAAATGATCGAATCCAAACAGAACACTGAAGAAATGATGTTGGTTTTTGAATGTTCAGTGATTGGGAAGAAGCAAGAGTGATGAACACATTTTCGAAAAATTCATTATTGCAATCGACACATTTCAAAATGTTGGAAAATAAATATTGATCAGGCCAATTAACTCAGTTACTACCGGTCACCGAAAGAACGCCCAATTTCAACTAAGCTACCAAGATAAGTGTTGGATCATCAGTCAGCGTTAGTAAACAACTTTTGCGACAGTTAATGAACAGGGTCGTAAAAGGCAAACGAAGATCAATGGTTTGAATTGACATTTTGATTACGGAGTAGGGGTTGGCGTAATCTGAGCTGTAAATGCTCAAGCCGTCAATCTGTGGCAGCATTGCACAAAACCTTTGCTGAGCTCTATTAACGACCGATTAAGGGACGAGCTGTGACCAGTGCAGCCAGGCGTACACCGACTGTACCAGTTGCTAACTCCTCGAGACGACTCCGATAGTATGTTTAGTGATGCTTCCTTAGTTGTTTATCAAATTACTCTGTCGAGCGTCCAGTGTAATCCGCTGCACAGCATTAACGGAAATAAGAACAACAATTGTGGATATTCACGTCGTCTTTTGTGTTAAGAGTCAGTATGAGCGGATGCCTGGAATATGGTTGCAACGTTGTAGCGAGAAAAGTTTTTTAGGGTGCACCGCGTAGCCTGAGGTGGAGAATATTGGCCGTTAAAACATGTCTAAGAGACAAACTCAAGGAAGCAGGTTCATCGAAATAAAACTTTCAGAATGGTGATTTAGCCGGGAGTACTGGCAGTCCGAAGAAAATTCTACCTCACTATGACCACAAAGCAGATTCACCTTTACCGGTCTATGAGATACCGAAGTGGCTTTTATGCTTGCTGTTGAAATACCTATACTGTCCAGTTCAACCCAGCGTTCTGTTGATAGATGGCACCATTTAACCGGCCGGTCGTTGCACTGAATCTACAAAACGGTTAAACGAGTTCTTCATCTCGTCTACTGTGAACCCGACAGCATAAACGGATAACCGTCGATATCACATGTGAGTACATAGTACAATGAATAACAGTAGCCAGGAGGCAGGCCTTCGAATAAACTCATGATCCTATTGTGCCCAGGTTTACGCGTGATTATATCAACTGGCAAACGTCCAACGCGGAATCACGTTGTCTCCGTACGAACACAAAGAACTGCTAAGCATAAGTTGTGCGTAGAATTTTTAGCTAAGGAAATATCTTTGCAGAGAGGCTGTTCGAAACGGTAGTATAATGTTGAACGTATCAGTATGGTCGTATATGTTATTGAAGGTTTCTATTAGATCGAACGTACGTGAATAATGACACCGTCAGAGAATCACGTGAACGCTTCATCAGTGTTATCGCCTCTTATTGATTTCACCAATTCGACTTTGTCCCTAAGATTAGACTGATAAAAATGTCGGTTTAGTGAATCAACAACCAAATGTCACTGCACAACGCTGCTTTAATTGCGATCGACGAAGTGAAATATCGGGCTTGAAGGCCAGTTCGGTTTATCAAGGATGGGAAATCTCTGGCAGAGAATTACAACTGAACCTACATATTTTATTCGGTCAGACATGAATTCCAGAACAATTGCTTATTGTTAATAAAATAATTGGCGGAAACAACTAAAAAATAATGGAAAAAATGGTCTAAAATAAACATGCGAATATTGTGCTAATGGTGTCAGACCCATATGGTGGATGATTTCATGTGTGTTAAAAGGAAAGTCCCACCTTCCTTCGCGGGTTATCCTTGTGTAATGAATGACGCTCAATTATAGGAAGGCGGTGTAATTCGTTCACGGTAATCCGGTGGTTGTCAACATTTTGACAAGAGAACGCACGTGGCATACAGCGCCTAGCTTTGGATAACAACAATGTTAAACGAATTCTTCAGGGTCCATCGAAAGCGATTAACATTAACCAATCGTAGATAACAGTGATCAGAATTCATGTTTATATGTTGAGGAGTCTCTGACTAAACTGATTCTACGTCGCTGAATTTTACGCAGAGTTTAAGTGACCGATTGCAGCTTACTTTTGTATACTGAACGCAAATGACAACAATTCATGACACTTCGATGACTTTTATATATATCAACTATGGTTTTGAGGACTTCGGAAGACGGAGTTGTGAAGTATTTCATTATATTTTTAAATGCTTGGCATTTCACTTTAATAATTAAGGACCCGCTATTATTCTGTTGTTGGGCACAATGTTCTGCAGCATTTTGTAGAATTTTACTAACAGACATCACACCGTTAACCAGACTCAAAATGTTCAACTTAATAAATCAATAATATGAACCAATGTCATCGTTGAATCACATTTAAACTAACATAAGCCGTTTTCCGCCACAATCCGTTTATTGTTCATTGTTGAACCTATCCTAAGCACAACCCAACCTTGAAAAAAAGCTAAACGCTTAAACCTAATCGTACAGTTACCCTTACTTATCATCTGCCAAATATTTCAGGGAATCCTGAACTCACTACTCCAGCTATTACTGAGTGACCGAGCGCAAAAAAAATGAGAAAAATGACACCATTAATTTAAAAATTTTGTGATTCTGTTCTCATCAAAACATAATTTCTATTTATTATGATCGTTCAATATGTTGTGATTTTGAGAGATTTAAAACCACCATCCCTCGTTTGAAAGGCGATTTCGTGACCTCGAAATAGTTCAGTTGTGGAAACAGTTTAAATGGCGCCAAAAGTGATATCAACATAACACCAGATCAATAATTTTGTGCTTCTTTAGACGCATCAAGTGGGAATAATTCCAAAAACGCTAAAACCGCCAACCGTCCTCATTGCTTGCCAAGACCTGTCAAAGCCCGGTCAGCAGCATTTGTAAAGGTTGCGATCAGTGTAACTGTTATGTAGCCTGTCCACAGTTTGTTAGTCTGGATGTATGAGGAACACATCGGGCCACTAGCTTTCGCACTTGCAATGGTCACTGTGATACAGAACGGTACGTATCACGAAAAACTACAATTATCATTGTGTGACATCGTGGCCGCAGTGGGTAAAAAAAACTAGTGACTTGAGGTGGGTCATGATGGTCTGAACTGACGCGGCGTACACAGGTTACATAGAACATCAATTATCACTTCAGTATCGAGTCCCGACCGTCAATTGACAAACACCCCTTGGGGAAGTCAAGAAACAACGTGAGTGGACGATGAATCAGTTGTGAACATGGGGGCAACCAGTAATAATGTTGACGGTTCAATTCTGACACGAAAATTCATTCGAATTAAGCTAGTTACGAAACATGACGGAACAATGGTGAAATGATCCAAAAACAGGAGATTATACATTGAGAACACAGCGGCAGGAGTCAAGACTACGTTCCAGTAACCGGTACCAGCAGAATGAGGTATGTGAAGATTGGGGCGAAAATGAATCATAAACAGTCAGGAAGATTTGACAGTATTGTGAAGTTTGTGATAAAGATAGTTGTGTCTCCTCAATGGTCACCACGTACGACATCGATGCTGGCCAGTCGCAACCGCCCCGAGTTCAAAGAAATCATAAACGTTGGCTTTAGTTGCACCCCCAATGGCCTCCATGACACGGATTCAGTTCATTTAATTCTAAATCCTCGCTTGATTTCTTGAACCTTTTCGAACAACTTTCATGACAAATGTGCAAAACATGCCCAGCACATTTACGAACTTTAAGCAAGACCTGAGATTCAAGATTGCTTCAAGGAACTTTTGCAATCCACCCACTATCGTCATTTATTTCGACCTTTTTATAACCGCAGTTTACGCGGTGTAAACCATTAACGTTTTGTTGTGCATACACAAATGCTAGTTCTCTCAACCACTAGCGAGTCTTCAAGGCGTATCAAAAGTAAACGCATTATCGTGTACATTTAAAAAAAAACAGTTTTGACGCCTATATCACTGAAAACTGTACACTTCACACACACACACACACACACACACACACGATTTCCTTTCCCTGCATGCATTAGCAGCGGTGCACTCCCATTAGCTCAGCTCTCTGACAACAGTCAAATATAAAGTTACAAATCAAGGAATTTTTCAGGACATCCTCCAATAATCGGTCCGACCATCACTTGTCCAGCAGTGACCTCCCGTTACCTGTGCATGAGCAAGGCTCGGAGTTTTAAGGAACAAAGTATAAGCCATACCAGTTTAGAACTGGCTAACATGTGAGGTGGAAGTTATCACGATCCGACATTGTCCAGTTCGCCCAAGTTGTTCCCAAACCATGAACTTCACTGTTTCCAGCATAAATCACATGAGCCAAGGAAAAAGGGTTTCGCAAAACCAGTTGTGCTTACTCGAACACACCAAAAGAAAGCAATATCACACAGAAAAAGGATGAGCAAGACATTTTTCCCGTGCAAAGTCTGAGAAGCTCGTTTTTCTTGTTATCTTATGGAACTACTTATGCACTCAAATGGAAAACCCTGAAGAATAGAAAGGAATTCCGAGAAAACGGGCCTTTTGCCGAAAAATTATTTTATAAATATTTATTTAATTAAAATTTTGGAACAAAATTTGTGTTTGTGACAATTTTTGCTGAGTGAAAAAGTGTTGAAATTTTTTTAACTCATCCGGACTTCTCACAGCCATTTCACAAAATTTGTGTTCATAACCTGATTGCAAACTAAGTGGATATAAATGCTAGTGGTCAGGTAAACCGATATTCCAGCGATCTTTAAGATAACACGTCAAATGAGCGCTAATGTATGCACCAGAAGGCAAACGGTGCTGGTCATGAAGTGTTCAATTATGTGTAAGTGACTTGTGGAGAAACCAACAGATCAATTTTCTATCATAAGAACCAAACTCTCAGCGTTCAACACCAACAATGACGTTTACATTTAACTAGTAAGTAGTTTGACAGATCACTCAACCCAACTCAGAAGAGATCCAGCTGTGAAAAACCTTGACTTCCGCTCGGTTCGAACCAGTGACAAAAACAGCATACCAGAAAGCTGCAAGCGTTCTACCATCTGAAGTACGTAGGCACAAGGGGAGCTCCAAAATTTCAAATATGAACTCTGGTGTCCATTCGTCCCGTCATCGGATATGGTGTCCATCAAAGGCTTTGGCAGGATACATCAAACAGTTCATGCTGGGACCTACCAAAATCACTGTTGAACATATGTATCTAACTGCCTTAGAACGATGAAAAATGGGAAACGGTGAAATGAGTATTCACCCACAACAACCTCATCTACACTTAAACGTCAAATATAATGATACCAATATCTTGTGCACGTAAAATAGAGTTAACAGCGAGAGCAAAAAGAAATATACTTTCTAATGACTTTTGCTTTTGTTGGTCAGTGCTTGTTTTTAATGCACAAGTAATCAACGGCAGAGTTGATGTCACTGAATCAGACCAGACGACATTCCTTGGTGTCCAGAGAGATTCCAGGTGCACCACAAACCCACCAACTGCACAACAGAAGGCAAGTAACGTCTCTCAACTTTTTGGGAACGATATCTACATACATTTGCCGAGTTACCAACTAATCCCGTAGTAACTTATAGGAGTGAATAGGAACCACAGCATAGAATGCCTGGCGTACCAACTATTGATTTGACATCCTAATCAAAAGACCTAACGACTTGATAGGCTCATTTGGAGTGTGTGTTGTGACGTACTTTGCTTCGCCCTACCTAAAGCCCGCCTCCCAACCGTCGCAGTGCTTAACCTCTATTGTCATCCAAAACGTGCACGTGAATGAAAACATCCCATTCAGTGTACCGCCAGCTAAATAAACTGAAGGTTAGAGTGATGTTAGTCCAACAACACTGAAAATAGTACGCATTTTTTATTCCAAATAAATGCGACCGGTTAAATTGCACAACCGTCACATTTCAGTTCTGCCCACTAGTTAGGAAAGTAACTTTTTTATCGAGCCAACACGAAATCTCCGATGATAACGTATGTAAACCCGAAGCATTTGACTTACGCGTGACCGTTCACGAGCCAATCTAGATCATATAACAAAATGGTAATAGCAGGCTGTGAATGTGAGATTAATAATTACAGTTTACAGAATGTATAAAATGTAGTAATCCAACCCGGATGGCTTAACGACTGTCACCAACTTGTCGGTCAACAAATTTACCGAGTAAGTTAGGGATTTCCTTCTACGAGACAATTCCAGAAGCGTTGAGAAGTGATTTCAATTTTACACTGAGCGTTGTCCGTCATATTGACTGAATATCTGTGTTAGTTAACACTAAGCATGGTCCTTCCTTTCGGATCGCGCGCAATAAATTCTGTTGTACCGGAAGAAAGTCTTAGTGCATCTCCACGTCCAGCCTAGCTGACTCATCTTGCCTACATCGGTTCCGGAATTGAAAGTCAAATACCCGAACGATTTCGTTGGCTTCTCTGTCCTTTTCCCAGAACAGCTATCGGTTCGTTAAGTAGTTTCGTTTTTGATGAATAATTTAGTCGATTAATATAAAACAGAGGTGAGCAGTTTTGTGGATGACTCAGACACATGGAGTCATGCCGTGATTGGGCGTGTCAGGTTAACAAAATGTACGCATTCACTAAGAATCCGCGTGTAACACTTAACTGACAAAAGCGGCAGCAGTAGTGACAACAAATATTTAAGCTGCTTTGAAGGCAAATATATGCATTTAGAAGTACACTCAAATGCCCGAGGTGTGTGTAAAGGCCTCGGGAGACGTCTCAATGCGCCAAAGTTTGCTTCATCAGAATAAATAATAATGCCGACTTCCTTCAAAAATTTATACCCATCGATCGAAGGGTGAACAGTCTTGGAGGGAGTAAACTTAGCAGACGAGTTTCGTTCACTGTGCTCACCAGGAGGCCTTGCATTCATAGGACTTACTACAACAATGATAATGAATACTCCGGATTGAAAATACCATCTCGAATAAACAAGAAACAAAAGCCGAAGGGAAAAAGGTTAGTAGAACGAGATATCGATAGTGTGAATGCACAGTTCTTATACAGCGCTACGTTCTCATGCGGGATAGTGGTCCCAATTAACGACTCGTGTTCCCAACCCAGCAGACATCACCAGTCGACGTTAATCAAAGGTATGATGAGGGTTAACGTACGTCCAAACCGCGCCACTGCCTACTCTCTTTGTGGTTTTCACTCAGCAATTTGTGGGCTCCGTTAATCACGCCTAACGCGGTAAACACTTATCCAGTATACAAAGTAAGCGTCCCAGCTAAAGAAAACACAGCAGTTACACTACTCAACAAATGAATCGCCTGTATGAGTTTTTCTGAAAAACGAGCTGCGGAATTGCTGTATTGTCCACATGACGATTATACCTGTTAGGGGTAACTAAGAACTACAGCTGACGGTTCACAAGCCAACCTACAAATACATTGCGCATAGACCACGTTTCCGAAACAATACCATGAGGCGCACTTTTCGTAAGGGATAACTAAACGGTCTTCCGAAACCATAAGTGACGCAGGCTGACGGGAACAAGTATTTACAAATTTCTGTGAAACACTAATGTCTGCTGTCACTTCAGATAACGCGTCAAATAATAAGTCGACACTGTCATTTGGATGCCACTTTGGAATCTGACTATACAACACAAACCCAAGCATCAACGCTATAGCTTTCAACCTTAGAATTCACGCAACAATGTGACCACCATGTTGGAATTTACAGCATAGCCAATAAAACGTGGAAGGCGCACAGCGCGATAAACGAGGGAATAGAGTTCCTAGGACATATATGAGTCACCAAGTGCAAAACAACGTCAACATGTACTTCGGAAACAAGCCGAATCTCGGAGTTGCTAATACAGTGTTACCTCCTCTATATGTAACGGTATAGAGGCCTCAGTGATGCAGACCAGACACCCTGTAAACATTACATCTAGTATCCAAAGTCGCACAGAACGACTGTACGAGCGCCAGTGTTTCACACCTCGCCCTTCAGAACAGCAACGCCACATAAGTGTTCACTATATGACCACCAGTCCACAAGATCCAATACAAGTACCCAAGTAGGCAAACAGGTAGTTCTTTACCCAACTGTCATCGACGAAGAAAGCGAGCGTAGACTGTCTCTAACCTTGATCGAAACAATATAAATTGTTTAACGGCGAAGTGGTGTTGGCCGTCTACCGTGTAAGACTTTTGCTGCCCGTATAGTGTTTTCAACGAAAAGATTAACGTCAGCACATTCGCTCTGTGTCATCAGAGCATTCTAACAGAAAAAGTGGATTTACAAGACCCCTTAGAACGACGACAAACTGCTCTGCATCAGTATATGTGTAGGCCTGTGCACATTTTGATAGTGTACTGCTGAATATAGTCATGAATGGTTTTTGTGATTGGGTCTCCTTCAATTTTGCTGGTTGAGAATTTCTTTTTCTTCACAGTTGTGACACAGTTGAGCATAAGCAATAATCATCAACGTATTGCTGTCCACGTTGACGATGAGGACGATTATGATGATGATGAGGATGAGGATGATGATGATGATGAGAGGGGAGGAGGAGGATGATCGGAGAAGATAAAAATGAGGACGTTCGTGAGTTTCACCTACAGAGTTTCAAAATTCGCACGTGTAATTCGCAGAAAACACGGAACAGGTACGAATTTGAATGAACAGCCGGTCGGTTCTTTATTAATTTTCACTATCTTACAGATTACTAATGTGGTACCTTTGGTTGAAAAGAATCGAATAACCACTATGTCCGCTGAATGGACAGTCATGCACCTAAACTGAACGTAGTGAACTGATGTTGCCATTGATTTTACAAACAGAAGCTGTTGACTTAACCAGAGTTCTCATGCAAACAACTGAGTGAATGCAGTCAGTCAAAGAAACACGTGTATTTGCTCGCCCGAAACAGTTCTAGCAAGTAAGTTATTGCGGATAGAATGACAATACAGGAAACCCAGCGTTTTAATTTAACCACTTACAAGTGTAAGCGGAATGCTAACAACACTTTAAATGGCTTATTTTGCTAGTTGTGAATTGTATCAAGAAAAACCGGTGCTTCCAAATGGCAATAAATGTTAAAGTATATTACTTATGAGTGATTACTCATAACCAACAAGGCTAGTAAATCACTCCATTTGTGAACAGAAAACACCTATCAAACCCTCTGATGAGAATAGTTTAACACGACTGGAAGCCTTCAATTAAAGGCGTTGGAGTATGACCTGTTCTCCCACATGAGTGTATTGTTACTGATGGGAGAAAGTAATTCAACTTCAGTGCGCACACATTTGGCGGACTCCTTCGCTCGCAGTAAGTCTCAAGTAAATTAGGTTTACCCATGTGTAGCTTAGTTAATAACAAGGGACGCATACGGCAGTCAACATAATTACCGGCTGAAATATGCGTCTGTCAACTACAATGGCAATTACACGTTGTTACTTTGCACAGGGCGTCACGATGTACACATTACACAATGGAAATGACTATCAAAATCGAGGGAGTAAAATAAAACAAATAACAGCACTGAACACTAATAAAGCAGCTGGACAGGAGTGCACTCACTTGACAATGCTGAGAATCTTAATTTACAGGTACAATCGCAAGTCTGGGTAAGCCAAGCAACTTAGAAAATGCAGGGCTACGCTGGTTACTTTAATCGAACAAAGTCGGTACTTGGAAGGTGCTATAAGTTAGGCGACAAATTAACATTGTGCCTATACTTTTAAAGAGATTAGAATAAATCCTAAAAGACAGAATTACACACCATGGCACATGTAACGTACTTCCAATTGCCCTGTAGCATAGGTTTGTGGGAAAACAGTCGTGCTAAATCAACATTCCGCACTTACCAAAAGAAAACCCCAGGCGATTGGAGAAAATCAACGAGGGTGAGATGTGAAATCTAAACTTCAGGAATGCAACTGAATTAGTAGTTTACCGATTACTGATAATTGAACGGAAGGCATTAACCACTTCTTCCATTTCCTCTGCAAAAATTAAGTTCTTTCAATTAAATAGTTGATTCTGTGTTCAGGTGAAAGATACGAAATAGATATCATGTCCGGCTACACGCCGAATTACTGGCTGGCTGTGTCTGCAATCGCTCTTTTTCCTTGTATTCATAGACAGCTTAGTCAAGGATCTTAAGTACACTAATTACATGCTCACAGAGGGTGTGAAAGTAATAACGTGCCCACCAGAAGACGGCGTAAACAGTGACCTTGGCAAAATCCACCAATGGATAATAAAACAGAATTCACACTCCAACATAAAAAATTTACGCAACTACTTCCGGTTGGCGGATAAAGTACAGTGTAACCGATACAGAAATGAATAGAGTGGCACAAATAATAAAACTAGGGGTTCAGGAGTTTGCGGATTTTAAGGCCGTCACTCAACGCTTGAGACAACATACGAAGCAAGCGAGACTTGATAAAAGCTGAAACGGACGTGTACAGAGAGCCCAAAGTCCTAAAGTTGTTTTACGACTTCTCTGCGAACTCGCCTGCAAAACCACACACATTAAAGCGCCGTGTTCTGAATAAAAGATAGCCAACTACACAAAAACCTCGAATAAGAAATTGAAATCCAGAGATCTTCATTTTAAAAAGAGCAAACAAGGAGAAAATAATTGAAACCTCCAAAGATTTATCAAACACATGCAGACAGATGTTTACTTACAATTGTAATTCAACATTTCCAGAGAATAACAAGGAGACTGGAAAGTGCAGGGCTCAATTAGCGTGAGGGCTCACTTCATCTCCAACAGAGCAATGATTTTCTGAAACATCCTAGTTTCAAAGATAAGTAAAGTCATCGTGGATTATAATTGTGAACGCAAGCTTGATAGCTACTGGTCTACGATGTTTTTAGAAGCTAATTAGATGAGGTAAACGATCTATTTCTATGACTATTCTTATAGTACCTTTATTGACGGCAAATTAATACCCTTGACGACGTGCGTTTACTCTGGATCTTCCAGCCCAGGTAATCAGAGACCAAGTGTGACCCTTAAGGTGACATCAGCGCTGGTAAGTCTGTCACATTATTTAAATCCCAACTTTGAAGCAAATTTTACTCAACACCTTCAACTTTCCGCAAGATTAAGATGAACCACCACCAATGACGCGCGTACAAAAACTACTATTTGTTAACCTTAGGCTTCGCGGATCTGAGCCGCAATACGTGTCATTCGGGTAACGTAATTGAGAGTTTTTGTTGTCCCTTATTTTTTTATATACGCCATATATTGCAAACGTTAAAATGAAAGTTCGCCTTGTTATTATTCGTTTGGCCAGCCGATATAAGATGCTAGTATTTACTAGCGTCCATTTCTCAACCGTTCCGTTCTATTAAAAAAGGTAAAAGGTTGACTATCATGTGATATGCCCCTTTTGAAATTTTTCTCGGTCAAACGAGCGTTTTGATCATATGCATGTCAATGTGGTGGATTCCTCACCAAGTTGAGAGAACCAGATTTAGCTGTTGACTTGTACCGGTCACGTTACAAGATGGATTGTGGGCATACAGCTACTAACTGTTTTCCGTAGACGGTGAAATTTTGTTATCCGGCGGTTGTTGACGTATATTTCGGTTAAGAGTTTAAAAGGCATTTTGAGGCCATTTAAGACAGCTCAGGAAGCGAACATATTCTCACTACCTTCCAACATCTTGCAGCTAGTGAGATAACCTGAAGATTTCATCATCCGCTAAAAGCCATTTTCAGTGCGCACGCAAACTCCACATTTAGACAATCACTTACGTTAGTTTTTGGGTCTTATGAGAGTAAGCATAAAGGAGCTAAGGCAGCTGCAATCAAACTAGTTCTCATTTTTACTCTTGAGTTGCATGGTGTATTCTTCTCAACTATACCTTTACAACCGTACGATCAGGGAAATTAAGCAGCTCGCCTGGTCAACAACGTGCAAAGGCCTCACCCTGTGAAGCCTCAAAAGCAACCATCAACGGAGTGCGGGACAGATAAGCACTTCTCTTGCATCAAGGTATTTGTACGTGCGGATGGTCTACGACAAACGTTGTAGTTCCCACGCATCATTCCTTATAATGGCCTCACAAACGACACGAAAATTTTCGTTAACCGCAACAGCAAACGTGATGTAGTTTTGGTTGACAAGCAGAAACTGTCAGCCGTTGAAGAATTACCAGCCGCACCCGGTCTGCTAACAGGAACCACTTCCCAACCAGAACATTTTGTATCAGCAAGGAGCGCTTTTCTTTCTCGAAAGCGTTTGAAGTTACAACTTCACGCTACCGATGTCTGTCCTCTGTAAACTAGAATATAACCGATTCAGCCAGAACGATTTCAGAATATGGTGACACTTTCTCAGGTAATTTTCTCATGAAACATGCGTTTTCGCACCCACAGTTGTTTTTCCCGCAGATCGAAACCATTTTTTAGTTACCTCCTTTAAAGATAATCATAAAAAGATATTGTTTTGTTTGTATAATTGCTCATGCCCTTTTGATTGAATGTCCTAACAGACATGGCAAAACAAAAACACAATGCTCGCTACATAGTCTCAAAAGCATGCTTTTCTGAGTGGATCGATGCATTGATAAATACACAACCGAAAAGTTGTTGCTCAAACGCATGTCTACTAGCATGCTGACGACTTCTGTCCAGTTTTATTACGCTTAAACACCTCCGCAAAATGAGATAAAAAAAACAGCAACACTCAAGGTACTAAACCCCATGGATGTGTTGATCGCTGGATTATTATTACTCAAGTCTGATATGCCGATATGGTATACAAATAAACTCCTAGCTATCATTTAGTTAATAACACGTCTTTCACATTTCAGTCAACCTAAACACGGCGCATGGAGAGATGTCCCCGGGTCAACTATTGGACACAGTTGAACAAACTTTTACCCGTCAGCTCTCAAGTCTTCATGATTGAGAAGTCCGCCACAATACAGAAGATAAGCACTGAAGAGTGAACAATATCAAGAGGAAAACCACCAGTGTAGCAGTAATTATCAATTGATGCTTCTCGTGAACTCTGATATTCCTTGTTCATAACCTCCGGTGTCATTATAATCTACCTGTAGCACCTTGTAAAACTTATCTTCAGAGGGCTGTGATAGTTATGTTCTTTTCGTGAGTAACGATGGCATGTGTGATATATCCTAAACGATACAAAGACAGCTATTTGGCGACTATAATAAATCACATTTTTGATAGCTACGCTCCGTTTTATATCTTTGCTACATTTACTTCTCAGCCTACTTTGGCATTAATCAAGCTATTCACCTGCAACTTCCGTTTCGGAGCTGTAATCAAAATACTTTTTCTGCCTGCTAAGTATCAGTTGTTTCACTGAACACTCCAGTTCCAAGAATCAATGACGATATACGGGGTGGAATTGCTGAGTCCGTTTCCATTTTTACGCGTACTTCAGTGGTGGGGACCAAACGGCGTAAACCAAGAGTACATGGTCTATAGCAGAATTCATTAGGCGTGCAATTCGCTAACCCAATGTCCATTTACGTTGCTCGGATTGGCTGGAAACGAATTAATATATCACACGTTGACTCCTTTACATAAAACTACGTGATTCCAGGTCAATACGAGATGCATGCACGACAAACACAATAGCGCCTCACTGTCCTGAAACAATTCTGAAACAATGCGTGGTTTAACCGACAGAAACGAAGAAAGTCATTTTAGGTTTCTTAATAACGTATGCTCAACTTAAGCAAGTGAATGTGAATAAGTGATTTGAAGTTCCCCGTTTAATTTACCACGCATACAAACTAATGAAACAGAGCCAATTTAACGAATACAGTAAATATTTTTTTCTTTACGCGCTCCATCGCATACTTCAAGCGATTTCGCTTTCCTACTTAGTTCCACACTAGCACAAATAAATACGAAATACACAAGAACACAGTGCATTTACGCCGACTAATCCGAGTTCCCACTTGGGATTGATTACTTTTTTGGCACATACAATCTTAAATTACCCTAAATGTGTGACGCAGGTCGACCTGCGTTATAAATCAATACGAATGGAACATTTTATGTTGATTTGTCACTAGCCATAAAAACGCAGATGTATTTTATCCCGAGATTGACATAATTTATCCCCATATATCACACTAATCAAACGCCGAGTGTATCTCACTCGAAACTGCCGTAATTAACACCTAATGAATCTCTAGTGCTTGCAGGGCTATGCCTTAAGTAAGTGGTCAATTTCTTACTTAAGCATGGACCAGAAAGCAATTCAGACGCCTCATGGAGTTTGTATAAGACTGCTTTTCGGAAATGTTAACCATGTTGTGTATGCCGGTGTGAATAAATATTAACTGTTGAGTCTGTCCAGCCCGCGGTTATGTGTATACACATTCTCTTGGATTAACTGTGAAATCTCGGTATTACGTCCCGCGCCCCACCATGCGCCTCAGAGAAAGTGAATGAAAGATAAACACAATACTGATAGAAACTAAACTTACCGCCTTTCAAGACTAGAGTTCTGGCTAACAGAGTTCGAACTGGATCTGTAGCCTTTTACTCCGAAACTTTTCGAGTAACAGGAACGACAGAACAATCCTCCGTCGTGTTCGTTTGCAGTGAAGCTATCGAGTAATTTATTACATACATCTGTGCAATGGAGAAAGAATCAAATAGACTCACTGCATTTAAAACACGTTCTGTGGAAAGACTTCCCCATTGCTCTTATTTCTTCAGCAAAGTAGACATATCCCATACAAACAGGACATATTACGGGGCCGAATTTAGTCAGCATACTCATAACATAGGCGTAGAGCAGATAAAAACATCATACCGAAAAGACTGAAAGAGTGGGAGGAAAAATGACCTGAGGATCGCTGTGATTTAGCTTACTTAAACAAAGTCGACCAGTGTAACATTGTTTCGGTCGTGTTGTTGACGTCATTTTGTTGTTCGACTGAACAAGTCGTATGAGAATCATACTAGTTCTCTAACCCACGTTTGATTCTGCCGTCTCCCCATATAAACTCTTCTCACACTTTTCAGCGATTCAGCGATTGATTAACGGGTTCCAGGCATGGGTCCATGGTTCTCATTTCCAGTCGGTTTTTCTTGCTCATTGTCGGCAGGCGTCTCTTGATCGGAAAAGCGATCATTAAAAACAGGGCTTAGCACCGCTTTTGAGAAGTACAGTGAATACTTGATACAGAATAATTTCACTCGCATAATGGAATTTTAGATAAATGAGAATCAAGCAAATATTTGGAACGATCCCTGAAAGCGCTGCTGACGACCTCAGAAGGAAGGCTGTTCCAGTGATTATTAACCCTGTAAGAAAAGAACCGCTGCCTAAGAAAGGTCCGAGGACGAATCGTGAAAAGCTTCCTATTATGTCCTCGCCAGCCGTCATCATTCGCTACAGTGAAGAACTGTTCTACAAGACCTACTCTAAGGAAGAAGTGTGTGAGTATTGAATCACCGCGGGGTCCTCGAAATTCAAGTGGGTAAAGGTCAAGAATTTCAAGTCGAGACTCGTAAGTAACATTACTCAAGCCCACGACCATCTTGGTAGCCGCGCGCTGGACAAGCTCAACAGCTAATATGTCTCTCTTCAGGCTGGTATACACGACCTGATTGGCATACTCGAGGAGCGGTCTTATATAAATCCCGTAAAGCGTTTGAAGGGCTTTCTTGTCCGTGCGGGGAAAAGTGCGCCTAATCATCATAAGAGCGGCAAATCCCTTTTTGCCGCCATCTCATGGTGATACGTGAAGGACAAGTTAGATGACAACCAGATGCCCGGATCTTTCTTCAGATGGATTCTCAAGATATCTACTGTGCTAAATGCGCTATGAATCATGAAAGCATTGCCAGAATCTCCACCGAGTGACATGTGGGCACATTTACTGTCATTTAGTTGGAGACTCCAATCGTCCGACCAGCGCTTGATCGCGTCAAGATCAATTTGTAGCGCACTGGGATCAGTGGCATTCCAAATTTTTAGGTCGGCTGCGTATAAGAGGGCGTTGCTGAAAATATTGTTTAGAAAGTCGTTGATGTGAATGAGGAAAAACAAAGAAACCATCGCTGACCTTTTGGGAACTCCTGCAGAAATTCTGAAAGTTCTATCATCAAGAAAAGAGGCAATCCAGCGAAGAACCTATCCTTGAATACCGTAGGCTTCCAGTTTGTGTTTCGGGGGGCAGTGTGTGGCACAGTCGAAAGCCTTGGCGGAATCAAAGAACATAGCTTCTGAGATGAGGTCATTGTCTTTGTCCTCCTTCAGACTATTCATGAAAATAAGCATGTTTGTTATGCATGACTGGTTAGGAAAGAAGCCATGCCGGGTGGAAGAGAAAAGATTATTTGATAAGAAGCGATTGAGGATGGCGCGCTTTAGTTGGCACCCCATTATTTTGCACGGAATGCTGGTGAGGCTGATTGGTCTATGACTAGCCGGAGAGTGCCGATCACCCACGTTAAATGTGTGTGTGACCATCGCCACTTTCCATACGCTAGGGAGGATGCTATTCTGGAGTGTTCGCTTAAACAGCTGCTTCCTCGAGTATTTTGGGATGGATCATGCCAGGACCCATTGCACTATATGGATTAACCTTGAGGAAAAGGTGTTCAACATCCTGCACAGAACACTCAGCGGTCACGAGTGGTTGCCTGAACTTCTGCAACGGTAGCACAGGATGCCAGCTCGGGGATGTGACGATGTAGACTGCGGAGTACTACTCCTTCAATAACTCGGCCACAACTAGGGAGTCAGATGAAGTCTCCCCGCTGGGCAGTCGTAAAGAAAGAGCGGAAGGTTTGTTTTTTCTTAGTTGTCGCATATGTTTAAATAAGAAGTTTTGTTCCCGCGGGCTCTGAGGAGGATCTTCTCTTGTACGAGATTGGTGTGTTCGCGGATTTCCTGCCTTCACCCGTTTCGGACAATGTGGAACGCGCTTAGGTCCTCTGATTCTCCTGTAAGCATATTTCGCGAATAAATGGGAATGGCTATCGAGAAGATGACATATTCTGCATGGAAGGGGTGGCAGAAAAGTGCAGGTGCACGGGTTGCGTGATATAGATAAGTCGTCCGTTTTCCGAATTGCGCTTTGAAACGTACGGCAGTCCTGGTTCACGGAGTCCAAGCCAAGAAGAAAAGAACCCGGGTAGATTTTCAGGTCGTCAAAATCTGCCCGATTAAAGTTTCAAACTGTGGGACTTTTAGCCCGTTGTTTTAACCAGTAACAAATAATATCGAAGGCTAACAGAGTGTGGTAACTGTGTCCAAGTGGCGGCTTGATGATCACTGTCTACCTGGTTGCTCTCATTAGTTAAGACTAAGTCGAGCAGAGGGGAAACCTGACGGAAACGATGCCGCGTCGAGTGGTGACGTGCTGGGTCCACGCCTTCTGTCTTAACAACGTTGACAAGAAAGTCGAGAATCCGCTTTCTTAGTCCTGGTGAGACACTTATGCTCAGTTTATCTTCAGTGCATTAATGTCACCCATAATAACTGATGAGTGAAGCGTTGTAGGTCAAGGAAACTGTCCAGGTTCACCAGAAGGGTGTCTTTGTTGGAGGTGAACTAGGAGTGAGTCGTGGCCAACCAGTGGTGGTCGAAGCCACAGAGCGTCACATTTATCAGAGGACTAAAGGCCACCGATAACCATGGGTGTCCAGAGGTACTGCTGAAGGAAATTCGCGGAACCCCCAATCTCTCTCGGGCGGAGTCAGCTCGGCAAACTGAACACCCCGGGAGATCTAGCTCACTGTCACTGATACCGCCTGTAGGCCACGTTTCCGTGAAAGCGACCATGTGCTTTTGGGTGTCATGAGTTAACTTTCTGATTTCCGGTAATTTATTGAACGGACTTAGTTCGCATACCTGCATTTGAAAGACACTCCCTCGCTGGATTTCGCGAGAAAATAGAAAGGAGGGTGCGAGGAAGAGCCTGGAAAAAGGCATAAAATTAAAGAGGGTGGTGGAGCTATACTTGGTCTGTTCTTCCGTGTTGTTCTGACGGTCCTCCTTCGAAGCTGTGGGCGCGACATTACCGCCTGTACGTAGGTCAGCGACCCTACAGGGCGTTCAGCCTCGTGCACTTCTGTCTCTTTGTGCACTGAGCTAAACGAGGAAGTAGCCTTCAGGTGCGTGTACAACAACTGTCTGAGCCCTCTGAACAAACTACCAGAAATCAGATAGCTTGTTCACGATATCAGCCCTCACATCCTTGCTTTACCACAGACCTGGCTTTCCGTGGATATCAGTGATAATGAACTACATGTCCATGGGTACACGTTGTACCGAACGGACTCCTTCCATGTACGCAAGAGAGACTGTGCTGTCCTGATAAGCTGCCGGTGCCAGCTATCGTACGGAAATTTCCCGTCTCAATGGAACGCGACACACTCTGGATCAAACTCCAACTTTGTAGACGTGACATGTTTCTTGTCGGTATTATTTACTGTTCGCCGTCGTGTAGTGCATCCGATGATGAAGCCATTCTTGCCACCCTAGACAGACTCACACACATCCAGCGCTAATCCCACCTTCATGGTGTAGGTAACTTCAACGTACTCAAACTCAACTCTATAGCGGCTTCTCATGAGAACAGTGGCTGCGGATTTCCGAAACACTTGGCAGTGTTGACCCGAGAAAGTCTCGATACGGCATGTCGAACTACCTACAAGGCACCGACCAGGACAGACACCACCCTTGCTTGATCTGGTCTCACTTGGTCGATTAGGTGGGCATTGAACCACCGCTGGGCCATAGTGACCAAATGCTGGCTCCGAAATGCTACTGGCTCCAAGATGCTGTAACAAAGACTTCTTTCCAAAACTTCCAGAAAGCAGACGTTAAGGCACGAAGGATGTTCTCAAGTGTACTCAGCCTTACATTTGACTCATTGAACTTGAACTAACTTTCTTTTAGCTGCCATTCACGAAGCTCCTGAGACATACTTTCCTCGAGCACCACTATCGCGGAACATACGCCGCATTCTTGAAGTGGGTTCTCGTCTATTCTTCAAAGAGAAGCAAACGGGCAGGCCAGCTGACCGACAAAAGGTGATTTGTGAATTTCGAGATGATAAAAAGAGCATTCCCCCGCATAGACCGGGACGCCTTTCACATGCCTCATGGAGTCTGTACAAGACCACTGCTCGAGTATGTCAATCAGGTCGTTTACACCAGTTTGAGGAAGAACATACTTGCCAAAGAATTTGTTCAGTGGGTAGCCACCAAAATGGTCACTGGCTTGCGGCATCTGTTCTACGACTGCCGCTTTAAAATTCTTGATCTGCATCCACTTGGGTTTCGAAGGCCCCGCGGTGAATTATTTCTCCTACACTTCCTCTCTAGCATCGACTCGTGCGGCATTTCTTCATCTTAGTAGGTGATAACAGTCGAAGAGGCCACCACAAGAAGCTCCATGAGCTTCGACGCCGGAAATTCCTTAGGCAAAAGTTCTCTTCTTATAGAACTATCAAATACTGGAAGGACCGTACCCTGGAGAATGTTAACTATCCTTCTAAGGAACGTCTCTAGGTATTATTGAATTACAACCTAATTAATAAACCGTTAGTTCAGATATTTACTCCCTTCTGCTATATTACCTTACTCCGTTCTTGGTACACTCTATAACCCAGAAGAGCGGTGCTACACCCTGTTTCAATGTCTGCCTCTCAGGTCAACAGAGAACCGCCGGAAATAGAAACTGACCAACTGACTGGATCCTGGTAGTCTGGGTCCTCAGCCTCGAACCCGTGAAAACGTTGTCGAAATATCTACTGTTTGGACCCTCAGTTCAGGAAGGCACTACTCGCAGTGTCTACAAGTTGTGCAAACTTGGCTCACGAGTGTATATTCCAGCGTGAAGCAAGCGCTTTCCAGAGTAGAGGTCCAAAAGTTTGATGGTTGGGAAAAGTGGTGGTGTTGTTCAAAGCTCGGGTTGATGGTTTTGGTATTGGTATGTTTGTCGAGCTTAGCATTGGGGTTGCAACCGTTCCATATTCAAGCAATGTGACATCATCAGTGCGTAACTGTTTCAACGTATTGTTTTGTGTGTGGAGTCTGGTGAAGTTTGTTGGACGTCTGCTCTTTTATAGCAGAGTGAGTTGACCTGATGACCTGAATTCTGGCTGGTCGCTTTCCGTCGTGGTTGACCTTCGGCCAGATCCACCATTGGTTGATTTTATTGCACTTGAACACTGACTCGATATCTGATCGGTTATTCCCTGAAGTCCTTGAGCTAGAGTCTTATTGGTTGCTCCCTTTCGTTACCGCACTCTTACCTCGAATCAGATTGGTTTTGAATTGACTGGGTGTGTCATCCTTCATTTTGGAATTCTGACAGATTGGTTATCTACTGTCCGGTTCCGACTTTGGTCTGATCAGTTCAAGTTGCTGCGTTTGGGCTTGATGGCATCTACGTCTCCTCAAATCCTTGATTCGCATCGGCTCATAGATTGTGTCCACCTCGGTGTGTCAGTTTACTGAACCGGTTGATGAGTACCAAGCTTCGAGAAATTCTCTGGTATGTTCGGTGTTTGCCTGAGTAAGGATTTCCGCGGTATTCAAGTTGAAGGAGTGTCCAGTTTCATCCCCATGGGCGAAGATCACCATGACCAATTGTATCTTTGTCGGGCACACTTACTTAAAATTTGGCTAAGGATCTATTTAACCAGCTACGATATCTCATCGAAAGATCAAAATATTCCATCACCAATGCTGTACAATCATTGAACAAACTAAAACACATGGCGATGTAAAAGACGAAACAATGATTTTGTCAGACGTCACAGCACTCTTCACATCCATTGGTCTCACCCTAGACAAAAGGAAACCGCGAAAGATGCTGAAAGAAAATCCCCTACCGAATGAATCAATGGAACCGGACAGCATATGCAATCTCATGGAGCTATGTTTGTCGACGTACTTCAAATTCAATGGTCAAATCTATGAACAACTTCAAGGAACTTTAATGGGTTCGCCGAAATCCGGATTCATCGCAGAGGCAGTCATGCAGAGATTAGAGAATATCGCGCTACCAACGACCATGCAGAAACTCTGGATACAATGTGGAAAATACATTCGCAATCGTTAAACGCTGAGTGATTGAAGACATATACGGATTGCTAAACAACGTTTACAACAATATTGAATTTACGATGGAGACTGTAACCGACAACCAATTACTGTTCCAAGATGTACCGATCAACCGCAAACCTGAAGGAACACTAGATACCTCAGTTTATCGCAAAGAAACACGCACATATCAACTCCTTATTTGTCGCAGCAATCACTCAATCTGCCATGAAAGGAACTGCATTCAAACTCTGTTCAAACGAGCTTAAACACATTGCAGCACCACGGAGCTCCGGGAAAAGGAAGAAAACTACCTATACCGCAACGAATACCCACGAAATTTCATCCGACATAGTCTATTGCGGAAATCTACTGAGCCATCAGCAAAACGAATTGCACTACCATACATCAAAACCGTGTCAGAAATGAACATGAAACGTCTGAGAGCACGTGTTATCACGCTAGCGCGCAAGACAAGAGCAACAGTACAAAGGATACTATCAAAACCAAAAGTACAACCTAAACTTTCAGAGAGAGCAAACGTTGTTTATAAAATACAATAATGCAATGACTGTGGACAACACTACGTCAACCAAACCGGACGGAACCTATCGAAACGAATACATGAAAACGAACTGGCCATCAACAGGCACGATCAATTATCTCTGATCTCCTCCCACGAGGATGAGACTGGACACTCCTTCAACTTGAATACCGCGGAAATCCTTACTCAGGCAAACACCGAACATACCAGAGAATTTCTCGAAGCTTGGTACTCATCAACCGGTTCAGTAAACTGACACACCGAGGTGGACACAATCTATGAGCCGATGCGAATCAAGGATTTGAGGAGACGTAGATGCCATCAAGCCCAAACGCAGCAACTTGAACTGATCAGACCAAAGTCGGAACCGGACAGTAGATAACCAATCTGTCAGAATTCCAAAATGAAGGATGACACACCCAGTCAATTCAAAACCAATCTGATTCGAGGTAAGAGTGCGGTAACGAAAGGGAGCAACCAATAAGACTCTAGCTCAAGGACTTCAGGGAATAACCGATCAGATATCGAGTCAGTGTTCAAGTGCAATAAAATCAACCAATGGTGGATCTGGCCGAAGGTCAACCACGACGGAAAGCGACCAGCCAGAATTCAGGTCATCAGGTCAACTCACTCTGCTATACAACCTAAATGCCAAGCTTGACGAACATACCAATACCGACAAGCTCAACTGGCGTGCACCACTTCAGTTTGGTTAATTTCAGCGATTGGTACACGGGTTAATAGCAGAGTTTCAAATTTACAGTGGATATGTGGATATGCGCCCGACCATCGTCCACTAAAATTTTAGAAAGCCTTCCGTGAAGCGCAGTCAAAACACATTCCCATCATGCATCGAACGGATGGAACGCTTCAGAGTTTAGAAACAAACCTCACATTTCCGGCACCGTTGGGAAATATGACAGGCAGTTGATTCTAACCTAATCTGAGTCCAACAGCAGCAACCAAGGGAAGTGAAGAGAGAAGTTTGAGGTGGGCCCCAGCCCATTTGGCGACACACAAAAGCGCGCTAGTCGAGAATTGCATGGAAAGTTCGAGTGCACTGAACAGCTCTCGGAAAGGTCTAGATTAAACGACCTTGATAAATGATATTATAGATGAGTCCTCAGAAAAGGAGCAAAAATTCTCTGTGTGCAATTAGTTGCATGATTAAAGAAAGTTGCACTGAGTTCATATCAGACTTCTCATAGCAGGCGTACACAGAAGCGTGAGTACAGGACAGACAGGCGATAAAGCACGGTTGCAGCCGAGGTACTTAGAGAAGCCATACGATCTCTGGTCTCAACAAGGTGCCCGGATTCAGTCGGTTTTCCTTGATCAGTGTCAGCGGGCGTCCGTTGATCCGAAAAGAACTATTTGAAAACAGGATGCACCACCACTCTTGGGGATTACATCAAGCATCAATAACAGAGTAGGATTACCCGAATAATGAACTTTTGGGTCAAAAAGATTCAAACGGTTTTTCAAAGCGGTCCCTAGAGGCGCTGCTGACGACTGCAGATGTGGAGCTGTTCGAAAGGTTAACGCCCTGGTAAATAAAGAACTCCCGCCCCAGAAAGGTCTTCGGATGGAGCTCGGAAATATTCCCGTTATATCATCGCTGGCCGTCGCCATTCACTACAGTGAAGAACTTTTCTACGGAACCCACCCTAAAGAAGATGTGTGTGGGAATTGAGCCACCGCGGAGTTGTCGAAATTCAAATGGATATGGATCAAGTATTTCAAGTCTAGACTCCTACGTGATACTTCTAAGCCCCCTGACTGGTTTGGAAACCGTGCGCCGAACCTGCTCAACAACTGTTATCTTTCTTCAGGTCGGTATACCCAACCTGACTGACAAACCCGAAGAGCGGTGTTATATAAACCCCGTAAATCACTTGAATTACGGAGAAAATTAGGCTAAGCAATCCTAATGGCGGCGGACACCTTCATTACCGCCACTTCACTGTGATACGCGTAGGATAAGTTAACCGACAGTCAGACGCCCATATCATTCTTCAGGTAGATTTCCACGATGTTTACTGTGCTGAACGCACTATAAATCATAAATGCATTGCCAGAATCCCCTCCTAGTGACATGTGAGTACACTTACATTCGTTTGGTTGGACAATTCAGTCATTCGGCCAGCGCTTAATTCTGGTAAGACCTCTCTTTTTGTGCACTGGGGCCAGTGGCAATCTATTTTTCAGTTCATTGGCATATAGGCGGGCTCTGCTAGAAATATTGTCGAGAAGGTTTTTGACCTAAGTCAGGAAAAAGAGAAGACCCAGTGCTGACTGTTGGGGAACTCCCGCAGGACTTGAAAGGAAGGACAAAACAGTTGCTCCTGATTTACCTCTAAAAGTTCCTCCATCACGAAAAGAGGTGATCCAACGAAGAACCTCGCCATGGATACCACAGGCTTCCAGTTTGTAACTGTGGGAGCCATTTGGAACACGGTCAAAAGCCTGGGCTGTTCGGTTCATTTCAACTCACAGCACATAGCGACTAGTATCTTGGCAGTCCAGTTTATTGCGCCGGTAGGCAACGGCTTCCCGCACTTTGATTTCAAAGTACCCGCCCCATGCGTAACCCATGAGCACAGGTCGTCAGGCTTGTTTATAAGGAAAAGAAAACAAAAATGAGAGGACGAGAAACAGTTTGCGTGCAATCCGTTAATAAGATGAAGACAACCTCATGTAGATGGCCACGCACATGTACATACTGTTTGTAAACCCGCACTCATCGCGCCTCCCTTGTCCTGCAGCTCAGTAACTTGACGCAGAGTCGAAACCAACAAGCGCGCGCGGATTGAAAATGAATTGTTCGGTGGAGCACGCTGCTGTTTCGTTGGGGCCTTCCTGAGTCCTCTTTTATATAAATCGTGTGCGTTGCTTAGTGAATCTTTGGCTCATGCTTGTTTGTGTTCTTCCTTTTAGAGGAGCGTTTGTTGGAACCTCTACCTCGAAAGAGAGTTGTTCCTTGGTGCCTCCATATTCCCCAAAGTTGATTTGCAACTGCCGCGAACATTTGGAGTTAAACTCGTACGTTACAGTGGGGCATTTCATCTGTTAAATGTCACAACATGTGGATTCGACTACCAGTGCTTGAACAATACTTTCTCATAGTAAGAGTTGTTTGTGGCTTTCAATCACCAAACACTTCCGACGATGGCGTTTTTTGCAAGGTCAGAAAACTAATCTAACTTATTCTAAAAATGTCCTCGTGATTCATAATGCGTTCGGCACTGTAAATATCACTGCAATCGATCTCAAGTAAAACCTGGGTGTAGAGATGTCACCTATATTATCCTTCGCGTACTTTCTTGAAGTGAGGGCGAAAATGGATCTGATACCCCAACGATGGCCAGGCGTACTCGCATAAATGAAGAAGTCATTCAAACTATTTGTGGGACTTATGCAAGAATGCCACCAGGGTGTGCTAATCAGGTCGTGTGTACTGATCTAGAGAAAAACGTGCTGGCCTTTCAGGATGCCAAGCACGCTTCTACCAAACTTTTCAAGGGCATATCAGTCTTAACTTGAGGCCGTTGGGCTGCATTCAATTGAATTCCGGTGGCTCATTGGTTCTTTGATTCTCCAGCATTTCTTTCTAGGGTGTGTCTGATAGACAAGTTCTCCATCATGGTAGATGGCGACGGCCAGCGAAGCATTCTTCAAACACTAGTTCCTTTTCCATAGGGCTACTAGCCAGCGGAACACTCTTCCCTAAAAGGGCGCCAGGTACGCTTCTGCAGCTCGCTTTCAAGCAGTGCTACATTCTAAATTGCTCAAAAAGGGTTAGTGATCATTCTCTATACTTCGTAATAACCGCAACCTGTGAGAACGGTGGTATACTCTGTTTTCAACTATTCCTCTTCTTGTCAGCGGATGCCCGCATGACATAAAACAAGGCAAACCGACTAAATCCAGATGTCTTGGACCCCTTGTATCGACCCCATGTGCTGAACTGTGAATCGATGTACACCAGTGCGTCCTTTACCTAAAGGCTATTTTTTACTTTTTCAAGTGGTCACGTGGTCTCTGTGGCTTCTACACACCGCATCTTTATGGCAACATAAGTTTGACGCATCCTTCTTCCTACCTCAGTCAACGCCCGTCGTTTCTTTGGTTGAACGGACTCTGTCGATTAACGCGAGTATAAGGCGCTCAGTCATTTTTGCACCGCTTTTCGAACCAAACCTTGCTTCCACCAATACACTGTCCTTCTCTCCATTTCCGTGATCGCCG
This sequence comes from Paragonimus westermani, assembly GCA_008508345.1. Lineage (NCBI taxonomy): Eukaryota > Metazoa > Platyhelminthes > Trematoda > Plagiorchiida > Troglotrematidae > Paragonimus > Paragonimus westermani. The sequence goes on from QNGE01000985.1 coordinate 173,728, forward strand.
GTTACATGAGAGGCCCTATCCTGCTAACGTAGTGTATGTAACGATAAGCAAGTCACATCGGTTGTTATTATATCGACAACGTTCGCGTCTTTATTTCATAGTTTCATTTACCATACGGAATTCTCCAGCCTAGCCACTTCATATCTTCATTAAGGCAGCGATCTAAAACAGGGTGTAGCGCCGCCTTCGTCTTCAGCAGAAAGAGGCCTGGTACCTTTTCAAAACGGTTCCCAGAAGAGCAACCAAAACATCGAACAAGAGGTGGCTGCAGCTATCGACAACCGCTTAAGTGAAAAACTCTCGTCATAAGAAGGCCCCACGAGGCATCTTGAGGAGTTTTCTGTTTAGGATCTCGAGGGCTTGGAGAGGAGAGTAGTAAGAAAAATCCCTGACGAAATCCGTAGCCGTAGTAAAATTATCTCAATGTTTCCAGTGGGCAACCGAACTTTTGTCAGGATCTTGAGTAAACCGGAAGCCAGTGTGGGCCAGCAGTCGAACTAGCGACAGAACAACACAGGAGGTGCCTAGGCATTCAAGTCACAGATGCACTTATTACTTCTTCTGGATATCCCGCAGATATGACTCTAACTCTGAGAGCGCTATATTGGCCAAAATTCCCCATCGTTAACCCATTCCCATTGGCGTTTTTTCTGTTACTTTCGGTCATATTTCATCCACATTATCGACTCATCGCAAAAGGTGCTAGGGTCGCAACAGGTCTGGTATGAAGTATGAGTGTCTAAGCTGCGAATACTAATTCATGCCACTCAACTTATAATCCTTTGAATGAACGAAGTTATCGAAATGTAAAAAACTGCTCACCACGGTGAAAAGTGTCACCAAACCCGATTGTTTATGTTGCAAAATTAGCTACGTTTGAGTGGCCACAGATTCACAAACGGTAATCAGTTCATTAGGTAGATTCCCTGCCAAGTTGGTAGCGGCCCTGCACGTAGACGTAATTAGGATTGAGTTAGACATATTAGACCAACCTTATTCTTAGTTCGTACTGCTCAAGGGTACAATTTTCCTTATACTATTTGGGCCAACCAGGATTCTCACTATACATTCATCACTATACATTCACTATATATTCACTATACATCCATCACTATACATTCATCGATCGATCGCTGTAGAAACGTACGACTTCCACAAAAAACGTGATCCGGTCAATCTCCGGATTACGCTAATTAAGCATCAGGACATGGGCAGGTGTAGGCCCCCATCCACTGTTACATTGAAAAGCGAGATTGAAAGTGATTAGGCCAACGCGCAGTCTGCAAAACTTAATTGGAAGTAGATCAGTAGTTTTTGGAAAAAATTCCTAGGCAAAGTACCACACGCTAGTGGCCGTTTTGCTGGACACGTTCGATAGTAGTCTTTTTTTCTCGGATCAGTGTACACAACTTGATTAGTGTGTACAAGCAGTAATCTTATATATCATACCTGATTTTGTTGGGGAAGGCTAATCATTTCAGTCCAAGAGTTTCAAACCCCACTTTAGTGGTGGCGGTGGGAGGAAGGTAAACTAGACGACTGTCAATCCCGTAGTTCTTTCTTCAGGTCAAATTCCGATATATCTGCCGCAATTTGCTCACTACATATTATGAATTTCCACTCTCGAACAACATAACTGCACGTTTGCCGCGGTTCACAGAAAAGTCTCGTCATGTGACCGAGATTTTACACAATCAAGATCAGTTAACCATGCGTTTAGATGGGGGTAACACTCCAGACTTTCAGGGTGTTACCATGAAAGAGAACGTTGCTAGAAATGATATGGATCAGGCATGGATCCCCGGGGTGCTCCAGCTGAGATCAGGGGGTGGGGAATATGGATTAGATCCATCTTCTACCGGCAAAACTTCTGCTACACAGATAGGATGTAATTCAACGAAGAGTCTCCGCTTGGACGTCGCTAGTTTACAGTTCTTGTATAACAGGACCGCACTCGGCGTGGACGAAGTCACTAGCAAAATCAAATGAAATGGCATGATGAGTACGGTCTTCGTTTCTCGTTTTTGCTACGTCATCAATGAATATAGTTGTTGTGCATGACGGCTCGAGAAGGAGGACGTGTTGAGTAGAGATGTTCGTTTAGAAGAAATGCTTGTGATGGCGCGTTTCAACAGGCATTACAGGGGACCTTACGTGGGATTTCGGCGGAGTTAAAGGTCCGATAGCCAGGGGAAAAACACTGATCGCCCGCCTTTGATAGAGATGTGGCAGTGGCCTCTTCTGGTAACTTCGGAAGAGTGCTAACCAGAACTGTCACCTTTGCCATACCGAACGTCGCTTCTCTGGGTGTTACAAGAGAGATGGCTTCTGGTCCCGCTGCACCTTGAGGGGTCACTTCAAATAAAACTTGCTCAACATTGTGCACAAAGACGTTGGTTTTCGGGAGTACGTGTTAGGAGTTTCACCACTGAAGAGTCAGGTGCCAGTCAAGCAGAAGTGTCTCATATACCCTGAGCACCTCGAGGAGGAGTTTCCTACGTTGGGTGAACTCGGAAGGAACTCTGGAAATCTACTTTCGTATGATCACCCACAGAGTCTCGTTTGCATATAGGAGGTGTATTGGCAGGATTTCCTTTCGAAGGTGTTCAAAATGTCTCAAGTGGCTCTGCCCGATGAATTGCCAATTCCCCGAAAATTTCATCATGCAAAATCTCAAACAAAGTTCAGTTGTAACTGGCCTTCAAAGTTGAAATGATCATGTATATCTACAGCCTCCACGGGCGTTCTCGGTTTCCGTACCAACTTTTGTTGCCATTACAAGTATCTACCGTCGGGACTTTTGTCCTCTTCACTCTATTTGACCTTGGTTTGTTATGCGTCACAAGCCGTAGAAGTAGGAACGAGATTTTGACCACGTTATTTTTGGACTGGACGACACAAAGAAACTTTGTTTGAAGACCAGTCTTTTCCCAGGATTTAAATACTGGTCTTGAAAACGTGGTTCGGCCTAGAAGTTCTAAATTATTTCTAATTACCTCGTAGTCTGTTGTTTATTGTCGTTAGCCGTCGTTTCGTTATCCACCGTTTCATCCACCATTGTCCTCTATACGTTCAGTGCTGATAGGCTATGACCGTGGTTACAACAGGTTCCTAGTTACTCAGATTTGCCCATTAGCCTCTAATTAGAGCACACAAGAAAGCAGGCGTGTTTTTTGAGAAGGGAAAGAGCGATAAAGGAAGTTCCATAATATTCGAGGAGCAAACGCCCCATTCGTTCTATGGATAAATACTTCAAAATCGATAGGTTTAGTCCACTGCGTCTGGTCCTGAGAACAAGTTCATTTGAGCAGCGCCTCAGTGTTCACCTCTGACTTCTGGAAGTCTCCAATTGAAGTCTTCGTTATATCCTTTGAAACCATTAACATAAGATTACTAGGAAGTGGTCACTGTCTCAACAGTGGTTTGACGACCGCCACATGTAGTGCGTGATGTCAACTGGTAACAACCTGATCAAGCAGAGTGCGTCTACCTTAGATAGTGTCCTGTAGGTTGTTTGAAATGTTGCGTCTACACTTCTTCACAAAATTCACAACCACGGACTTCGAATATCAGTGGTCAGAGTTCTCTTGTGACTTGGACAACACGAGTTCGGATGCGTTTAATCGTTCAAACCAAGAGGGCGGGCGAAACAGTTTAATGCAGCGGGATCAACCTCGCTATCGAATGAGTTGTATGATGGCGAACAATATGTAATGCCAAGGTGCAGCATGTCACCACCAAGAAGATGGAATTAGAAACAGGATGCATCGTTTTTCAGAGAGATGACTTTCAGAGCGACAAACTGCGCAGGTAGCTTCCGGTCTGAAAAGACACTGAAGCTCCTCGTGTGTTCACGAGATGAGTCTGTTTGGAACATAACAATCGCCGTCGCTGAACTCCGCAGAATTCCGGGTCTTCCTGAGAGATAAAATGTGGTGGCTAGTGTAGTGGACCAACTGTTTCCCTTCAGACAGTGACTACCACGTTCAGACACTTATTAGGCAGAGACAGAACAACACTTGAAAAAGAAAGACAAAGGAATCCTGACAGCGAGGGGAAGTGCAGGGACGACGAATGTGGTTCGCATGGCTTGTTAGAGGATGGCCGGCGCTTCAATACAGCTTGAGCGTGTGTGAGTGGCCTTATGGACGATTCTCCTCACATTGTTAGACCGACGCTGAGAAACTGCGGATCGCTTCAGCTTCCATAGGCACTGGAATGTGTCGGGAAGTTTTGCACATGTAAAACTGAGTGATATTTTGTGTTGTAGAAAGATTCAGTAAGAAGTAACTCCACACCACCTATTTTATCAAATTTTTTTGATTCCAAGTATTATCGTCTCAGAGGTATGTATCTCAAACTTTTCTCACTAAAATTGAATTTTCCATTCATACAATGTCTGCTTTGTTGCCCTATTCACATAGCTGAATCATCGTACAATTTAGAATTTTGGTGTTCAAATGTGTATATGCTTAAAAATCAGTACGTTGATCGCGCTCTCCTGAGCGTGTTTCTCAAAAATGCGCCCGGAAGTGTGCCGTTATACTCGGGGATTCGACAATTAAAGCAGAAGCATGCGAAATGGGAGAACGTAGAAAGACGACGTGAACTATGACAATCAGTGAACTATGTATACCTTCGAGAAAACTCTTGGGTGGCGTTTAAGAGCCCGTGTTAGTTAGTGAACTATACTGCGCTAGCAAAAAGCTGTTATCACACTGCGCAAAAAAATCAACTAGCAGTTTTCTCTGTCTTCTACGATTCATCTGCATGAAAGCTTATGATCTCGTCAAAAGCTCGGACTTCTTGGAGTCACTCATCACTAGTTCTTAGCCGGCGCTCAAGACTTGTTAGTTTTGTAGCAGGTGAAACAGCCAATTGCAACCACAAGCATCCAGGTGTGACTATCTCATCAACTTACAGGACAGTCTGCGTGATCCACTGGTTGCTGGTATTAGCTTGCCAGATTTATAACAGAAACAAGATACTTGTCTTGTTTCATGATCAAAAGTTTTGGATTATGTGTAAGTTGTGTGAACGGCGTGGAGATTTAAAAAATTTGCGAAGAACACTAAGGTGTTTTTGTGCAATTGTTCCGAAGACAGTCATCAGGCCCCACACAAGATAACACATTCAACTCACATACTGATTTCCGTGCGCCAAGATAACTCACTCCGTTTTCCGAAGAAAGTAATCCGAAAAGAGTTCCACAACAATTTAGGAAATGCGCATCTTGTGGACGCAATCGTTCCAAGTAGTCGCGTCCACAAAAACAGCTGTGGCAAGGAAAGTCATGTCCAGCAGGAATATAGGTATAACCGTTCATTTCATTCAACTACAAAATCTAATTTTAACATGCAGTCATCCACTGATGACATCTCTAATTTTTCCCTATCTACCTTACCTCAGACATTTCTTGCTTTGAAAATGTTACCGTCGGTCTCCGGCAAATTCCACGATTTTAACGCTGTCAGAATTTTTTGAGTCGATAACCACACACTCACACCTAGCTGTATTTTATCTTGATGCTGCTGTGCAGCCCACACAAGTTAACGTTCGGGGTATCAGTGGTAATTCATTGCCTGTCGTGGGCAAGTCGTAGGCAGTGAAGTTACCCTGTGATGCCCCTAGTGATTGTCAGTTTCCCGTTTCAAGTTCAGGTGCTTCTAATCTTGGACCTAAAGTTTTACGAATACTACGCTCCGACATTTCTATACTGACGTTAGTAAATGGCGTTGACATCAAACAGCTTATAGTGGTCTGTCCTGGGGTCACGGGGGGAACGCAAACAGAGAAGGTAAAAATGAAGCTCCCGCGGACATAGTCTTTCTTGAGAAACAAGCTATTCCGTTTAGTTTACGAGAAACTCTGCCTAAAGAGTCGCAAACTATGTGTGATAAAGTAGTAATAACACCTGCTGACTCGTCAAACTGGGAGACTGTGATAACGACACCTCTAAAAGCTGACAAGATTACACCGAGAATTTGTGGGGCTCTCAGGTTAGCGTTGAATACACGCTTACTACAAAGTACCAGCACGACAGAAGAACCCGAGGATGTACTGCATCGTTTATCGGGTTCTAACATCTTTTCAAAAATCGATTAAAGGGTGCTCATCTGCAAATAACACTTGATGAAGTGTCAACCGATTTGACCGTGATCACCACTCGGTTCGGAATGTCGATATAATTTTTCACCTTTTGTTTTGAACGTTTTGCTTGCTGTGTTCCACGATTTGATGGTCACAATCAATAGGGACTCAGATGGTGTGGATACCTATAATCGAGAGACCTATCCATGAGGAACTCTGCTATGGAAGTTATTAATCTCGGAGACAAAACAGCTACTGATGACCTTGTTACAATGTGTAAAACCATCAAATCATATTTTGCTGCCTCTTTTAAGGCAGGAATATCCAAATTACCTGTTAATGCTCCGCCGAAAACAGATTAAGTTTTGGGTAATGCTTCGATCGATGTTCGAAGTATTCCTTCACAGTTTGCTACCAGTGGAATAAGTCCATAATTATACCTCGTCACAGGGGTGGCCCAAGGCAGAACGTTAGTAACTATCGTCCCATCAACAACAAATCAATCTGCTCGAGAGTGCCACAAAGCCTTATGAAACTTTCACGTGCTCCTGCATTACATGTCGGCTGAAATTTTAAACCATATATAGGTGTCGTTCGATAGAGAAAATGCGGTAATCATTATTGAATCGTTCGCTAACGATCCAAGTTCACACCGAGTTACGCGTAATCTGTTGATCCAGTAAATGCCTCTCAATATTCAACGACAGAGAATCTATCCTCGAAACGGTTAACGAGAAGGCGCTCGTAATAACTGGATTTAATACGGTACTAATTGAATCAATGTACAAGAAAATTGTCTCTCACCTCGAATGTGA